>CAJQUW010002852.1:600000-1072101 GCA_907163375.1 Prostheceraeus crozeri
CCGGTACTACGGTATCTCCATTCCTACTTGATCGAGAATACATCAAATCACGTGTAGCTGCACTTCAAGATGTTGAAAAGGTCGTTCTACCGATGATCGACGAGGTCTACTATGTAGCGAGTCGAATAGAATTATCAAAAGGTACTGTTCAAACTACTGTTCTATCGGATCACGATACTCAAAATGACTTTGAGCACACCTGGATTGCAGCACATCTGCGTTTGCATGACGACTCAATTGATGAGGTATCCATTGCACGTCGAAATGTGATTTTCTATGTTGCAGGATACATTGGCAGATCGATCAGTCGACTGCATCACTGTGAAGCTTGTAAGTTGCTTCTTCTTGAGCCCTCTTCCGTAGAATCGACATCTGATAATGAAAGTCATGCAGGTAATGAGCTCGAAACTTTTATTTCCTTGGCAGATAGAGGCGGTCTTTCTTACCCATCTGAACTGAATTTTATAATTTGTATGATTTCTTATGTTTTGTACCTCGAGATCATCGAAGACAGGGATATTTTCACAAAATTTTTTTCTTGTGGTGATCAGAAGAATGCGTTTATTCATTCAGTTGTAAACGTCGTGCAACGTCATGACATGTTCAATCATTTGTATGATATTTCATGTCCACGAGGACATAAGATTTTTGATGTGATAAACTGCAAACTTTTCAACTGTTTCATGAAAAACCTGATCAAGAAATTGCATCCTGCAGGAGGTGAACCTGTAGTTAATTCATCTCAAACACGGAAGTTAAAGAAATTATCTTCCAATAAAAAGTAATTATGAATGTCTGAAAGATATTTTTCCTAATTTCAGGGATATCTGCTTCATTTGTTGGTAAAAACATTAAAAGAATATCGTAGCCGAGCTCAGGCTGAATATCTTAGGCTGTGTTTTTAAGACATATTTGATAAAAGCAAAATCCGAAATATTGTAGATAAACGCTTTAAAGCCCGTGTAATGTATAGTAGGCTATTTAATGAAATGCAAATTTTTCGGTTACAGAAGTCTACTTATTAAAGTTAGGCCGCAGGATGTAAGTAGTACTCTTAGCCTTCACATCCCGTACTTTAGATATCCCTGTAACGGATATTGTAATTGACAGCTACCGAGCATGCTAGCGTATACGCAGGTAAAGCCAAAAACGATTGAGAGCATAGCATTTCGCATCTGTCCTTTTCAGTTGGTTTGTACCCTATTGTACATTCCCCCGGGTTTAAATTCATCTCCCCATTCACAACTGCATCTCTGGCTTTTTGATCTCCGAATTAGAAAATGTTCTCTTGAATGACCCATCGAGTAACATTCTTGTATGTGGTGACTTCAATGACTTTTCGACAGCTTTTTTTGGCAGAGCACTTTAACCTCCAAAACAAGGTAACTTCTCCAGCGCATATGAATGCAATCCTGGATCAAATTTGGGTTGATGAAACTATTTGTGACTTGTATGAGCCAAATGCCGTAATTGCCCTTTCACTGGCAAATTCTGACCATAATTGTGTCGTTTTAAATCATGCGATCAATTTCAGTCCAAGAACAGAGACAAAGATAGTAATGGTTCGAGACATTCGGCGCTCTAATCTTGAAAAATTTATTCAGTGCTTCTCATCTTTCAATCTCGATTTACTGACAAAGGCTGATGATGTGGATGCTGCCTATGCTCTCTTTTAGTATGTTTTGTGAGGCGTTCTCTTGTATTCCTTTTCAATATGTGACATTTACCGAAAACGATAAGCCGTGGATGTCTCCTGTATTAGAGCTGTTAATCAACGAAAGGTGGGCTGCGTTTAGAGATAACGGTTGGAATTTATACGATTATTTTAAACTAAAGGTAAAGGAGGAAATCTCTAGAGCTAAGCAATCTTGGGCTAGATGCCACTAAAAATCGTGTAAGGATCTTTGGTCAGTGGTAAATAACATTCGAGGAATGAAAGGTAGTAATGACATTGAGTCCCTTGTAAGATCTTATCCAGATACGGAGACCTTTTTGGCGTGTTTGTCAAAAATTTTCTCGGACCACTTGCTTGTTGACAATAGTTGTCAAATGAAATCGTTTTGTGGACAATCATGGAAACTTCACGTAACTCCTGACGATGTTTTCAGGCAACTCCTATCTTTGGATCGAAAAAAATCGGCTGGCTGCGACGATATGCCCCTTCGACTTCTGCAAGATTGAGCCTCACTCTTATGCTTCCCTCTCTCGATCATTTTCAATCGTTCTATTATAGAGACAAGGTTCCCAAATATGTTGAAAATGGCTAATATTTGTCCAATCCACAAGAAAAGGTCGCCAAAATTAAATGACTTTCGGCCGATTTCCATTTAATTCGTCATTTCCAAGGTGCTCGAGAGACTTGTATTGGAGCAGATGAAAAGCACGCTTATAGACCTTTATGGAAAGGCGCAGCACACGTTCAGACCATTGGGATCCACTACGACTGCACTGGCTAAAATCATGGATGAGATTTCAGTTTCCTCGGATTCTAAGGACACGTATGCGGTGCATCTAACATGTTTAGATGTTTCGAAGGCATTCGATGGACTTCAGCATGCTAGATTAATTAACTATCTCCTCGAATGCGGAGTGAATTCCGGATTTATCTGTTGGTTTCGCTTCTATCTTCAAAACAGGAGAGCTAATGTAAAATATGATGGCAAATTTGGACCCACTTTTATGGTTATGTCTGGTGTGCCACAGGGCTCCGTATTGGGTCCGTATCTCTTAGGGGCATACATGGGACCCATTTTCATTAATTCACAAACTACAAAGATAGTGAAATATGCTGACGACATCGCCATCATCAAAGCCATTCCATCTTTGAAATCAAATTCTTGCCTGCCGTCCATATGCATGTCCATAAATGAACTTGGTTTTGAAATCAATGATTCAAAATCCAAACAGTTTTACATCTTCTTTCTGTTCTTTGGAGAATGAGCGGTGCTACCATAATGCAGTGGTTGGTATTCAATCTGTAAAAGTCCTTGGAGTTATTATTAGCGACAGTGTGACTTGGGATTTGCAAATATCCAATATTATGAAAAATGTGTCGAATCGCCTGTATATTCTGAGAGTATTAAAGACAACTATCGGTAAGAAGGATCTCATTATCATTTGTAAATCCTTGATTCTCTCTGTAATCATGTATGTTTCTCCCATTTACGGTCGGTTGCCGGCAAAATTATTGTCAAAGCTGGAAAGTTTAAATAACCGGGCACACAGTATTGTTTACGGTCGGAAGTGCAAATGTGAAAATTTCCCACCCATTGATTTGCTTTTTCGGGAGGCGGCTGAGAAATTCATCTTGCGATGTGAGGACAGTGATCTTCATCCTCTTCATGATCTGATTCCGGATAGGATGGAGTTTTCTGGTCACTTACGTTTGCCAGCCTGTCATACCACTCAAAGACTGGATTCAACTACCGTATTCCCTGGTCATGTCTTCTTGTCAACGAAAGTCGTAAGCGCACATACGAGTACAAGTGAATCTTCTTGTCAGGTGGATGTGCTGCTCGTTCTTCATGTATACTATCATGCGTTTTGCATTTTCTGCATGCCTTCTATGATTCACCAAATTTATCTTTCGAAGCAGTCACATGGTGTTCAACAATGGTCACGCTGAACTTTTGAATGTAAGTAAATTTTTTATAATATTTGCCAATGACTATGACTTGTGAATTGTTTCGATTTCAAATTTTGAAGAAATATACGCTTACTCTACTTTACTTTTTTATAATATAATACAGTGAAACCTCTTTAACCTAGCACCCCGTTTTTCAAGCAGCCTCTCTAAATTGGCAGGTCTTCGCCAGTCCCGATTATGATTGACTATTATGATTGAACCCCTTTATCCTTAGCACCCCTCTAACTTAGCACTTTTAGCGCAGTCCCTTTGTGTCACAAGTTAGAGGGGTTTCACTGTATTATAATTGTATCTATATCTCTCCTCCACAAGAATGCATTAAGCTATCAAAAAAAATTCCAAGTTCCAATGTAAAAAGCTTTTCTAACGACAAAAGTTCAGTGATGAGACTTTGATCACTGACTTGTGCTGATATTGCGAAACGCTTTGTCTGCGACGTGCAAACTTGATTTAAAGTGATTCACCGAAGTGAGATTTACTTCTTCACTTGTGAGAGAATTCCAATGACTTGCGACATCAATTGCGAAGTGTCTCCACTACAGTTTCAATTCAGATCTTTTGAGTTTACAATGATGACCGCGAGCTGACAAGCAACATTCTGGAACAATGAGTCCGCCAAGCTTGTCATCAATGCTTCATTTCAATGAGTATCCCTGTACAAAGCGCTAATCAAAATTTATCGTGTGCCGTTAACTTATATTTATATCCACGATCCACCGTCAAATGTTCTGGCAATGGGCCCCAGGTCGCATTGAAACCCATTATTCATTGCTGCTCTAATTCTTTTAGTGAAACTTGGTTATATCAGCATTTTCATATACAATATTAAAATTTCTCGCATACGAGTATATCTCATAAATATTTAGTGCCCCAATGTATCAGTCTCATAGCGAATATTGTATCATAGCATCATATATACGCCTCAAATTCTCATCAACTCTATGCCTTTAACAAAGTTTGACATGGGAGCTAATCGTCAATGTCTTACATATGCATTTGCAGAGATATAGCAAGGTTTAATACAGAAGAAGTAATTCTTTCAAATACTTTCTACAACGAAGACAGAAGCATGTGAGACCTGCAAGCAAAATATCAACAATTTCAGTTATGCTTGTTTTAGTCTCTGAAATAATCGCAACAGAATGTAAAATCACTGTCTACTGATTATCTTTGAAGATTTTTTGACTTTTTCTACAATCTCTTCTCGTCTGTTCCTTTTCCGGAGAACTCCAGCTGTTGAAAGTCAATTAGAATATATTAATAGTTCGAGCTTTCGACGGTCGGACTGCACATCTTATTCATGAGACTGACAGCTGTTGTAATTCTTTTCTCTTTCCTTTTTTATTACTATCTTTTTTAACATTTATCATCATTCTTTTCCCTTTCTCATTTTTTGCATATATCTATTTTTTTTACAAATTTGCATGTAAATAGTTTACCTTTAGTTCAGCTAAGATTGTGTGCACAGACGGCACTTTTATTTCCTATATCATAACATAATTATGTGACCGTTCAACATTGCTTTGTCGGAGTCGTGAAGTTTTTTCATGGTCCAATGTGCATGTGCAGTTACAAAAACTGTCAGTATCATGAATAAGACGTGCAGTTCGGCCGTCGAAAGCTCGAGCTGTTAATATATTATAATTGACTTTCAGCAGGTGGAGTTCCCCGGAGAAAGAACAGATTAAGCCTATTCTTTTTCTAGTTTGCGTTGTCCATATTTCAATTCTTGATGAACTGCCAAGTGGAATCGTTCAATAATCAGTTCAATAGATACAGTTTTTTCCATATATATGAATAGCAGACACAACTATGAAATCTAAATAGTATGACGAGCGGTAGTGCAATGTGTAGCACTGCTATTGAGGCTTTCACGTCAAGAGAATGATGTTCTGTCATCAGAAACATCAAATACGTCTTCCTGCCTTGAAATGTTTCTAAAATCCACAAACTGAAATTGACAAAGAAAAGTATTGTTATATACACTCGTCCAGGCTTTTTCATCGTTGTAGTGACGTCTCGTGGTATCCTATGCATCGCACTTATGACAAAAATGCATTGGAACGTCGCACTGATCATCGTCATCAATGTCATCACAATTTGTAAACCACTGAACGTGTTCAGTATGTCCTTCAATTTCCCCTTTGCTTGAAGAGTGTCAACTGATTTGATCAACGTCACTGCGTAGTAAAATATAGTGCCAAAATAAGTGAGCCACAGAACCTTTTCATTGATACTGGCATGTTCATCTTTCCTCATGTCAAACTTTTTCAAATGAATACAAATTAGTATTCCAAATAGTACAATAAACGTATTTAGAAGCGTATTTTCGATTATGTAAACGGATAAGGCTGCGTTTTTGAAAATGAAAGATTGATGAGGATCATAAAATAAAATGACTGCAATTACCGATGAAACAACAGTCAATAGGCCAAATGCAATGCCACGTTTTGCATGATCTAGTAAGGGAGATTTTCCTTCATTTGCATGTTGACTCTTTCGTCTTATAACACTGATGTCTCCAATTTCATCATATATGTCTAAAATAATCGGAGTTCCTAAGAGACTGTATTCAATGAGGCCGGGGAGCAAGAAGTCTCTAACTTTGGACGAGAGTTTTGTAGCAGCATCACACAAGCTTGCATTACGATCTGAAAAATTAGATAGGCACAGTTAGTTGAATGAAATGATCATAATAAAAAAATTTAAAAAAATACAAGAAAAGTAATAATAAATGGTGAAATTTAATTTTGCGTGAAATTCAATATACTGATGAAAATCAAACCGTTTGTCAGACGAAGTTTTATTGCGAAAAATATTGATAGACCTACGCCTATTGGTCCATACGACCGCTCAGTAAATTTTGGAGTGCTAGAATTGAAATTGCCTTCATTTAGCTAATATTAATATTTGAGCTTTATGATCAAATATTCTCCATTTATAAGGCATACACTGGTATCTTTATCGATACTATTCATAATCTTTTCATGGCAATGTTTCTCATGATCTTTTCCCGCGGTAAGTAAATAAGTAAGCAAGCAAGTAAGTAAGAAAACCAAAGACTGACGTCGTTGGTCGGTTGTGCGCTCGTGCTGTGCTGTCTTGTGGTCTGTCGGAGTGCTCGTTTCCGTGACTCCCCGTGGTCTTTGGCATAATTTTTGGACTTGTCGGGATCGGCTTCTCCTGCTCTTTCTGGTTCTCGTGTCGGTTTTCGTCGTCTCTTTCTCGTTCGCCGTCATTTTGGGATTTACAGTGATCGCTATTGTCTAATTGGGTGAATACATCTCCTCTGCCTTTCATCGGTTCTGTGTGCATCTAGATTCATTCCAGTGTGTAGCGCGTCATTCCACGTCATCATCTACGCGCGCTGTCCTGATTCTCTTCAGTCGCTTGCGGTTTTGATAGCCGGTGTGTTGACCAGCTGGTCTGTCAGCTGTTGTAACTGCTATCAGCTGTTATTAAAACGGCAGCTAAAGGTCCCCCTGCGCGAAGAAATTCAGAATATTGATTTTCTGTCACGTGACTGCTATGTCGTCACATTTCATTTACGTTGAGAAGCCTATACATCTGAGGAAGCTTACATTCAGCTACATTTGCTGCGAATGTTTCCTTTGATGTTCTTAATTCAAATAAAAAAAGTGCCGGTTGAGTGGTCTAGTGGTCGCGGTGATCAACTATAGATAATTTCTGCCTGCGTTCAATTCCCTGATTGATCTACATTATGAATGGCAGAGATGATAGCCCGCTGACTTTTACTTCGGTTCGTCGCATGTCTAGCAGTCAATTGAATAAATTGACTAAGGCTCAACTGAGTACGGCACTCAAAGATGCAATAACTTCTTTCACAGAGTCCAATGATCATGAGAATCTCGAAGACAATGTATCTGTAACAAAGACTGACATTGAGCAAATTTTGACACTAAGTTACAACAACATCTGTCCGACATTCAAAGTAAGATTTCTCAGATCTTGCGACAGCAATACGAAATTTATGAGAGATGTGAGAGAGAAATGCAAAGAGAAATCGATGTATTGAAATCTACATGTATCCCCCATTGAATGAAATATGCAATGAAATGGACCAACGAGCTAACAAAAGGCTGAACCTGATAGTTTCTGGTATACCAGAACTTGATTCTGGATCACTCAAGGAAAGACAAAAAGCCGATGAACAAACACTTAATAGTATTCTATCAGTGATTGATGAGGATTTTGACACAATTGACTTTTCTCATACAAGAATTGGTAAAATTGATCATAGGAGACCTAGAATGCTATACGAGTTACTGTACCTGATGACAAAGTCAAAATGAAAATTCTGAAAAATTCGAAGAAACTTCTGAATTCCGATCACAAGAACATATTCATAAATCCAGACTTAACTCCCTTTCAAAGACAAGAACTGTATGGTTTGCGAGAGGAGATGAAGATGAAAAGGAAAGAAGGACTGGACGTTGTGATATTTAGAAATTAAGTCGTGGAAAGAAGTGAAATTAAAAATTTTCAGACCTGGTTTTAAGTCAGAATTGTGTGTCTTTGTCGCCCAGTATTTTTCTGACCAATATACAATCACTACGAAAAAAGTTCGATGATTTGTGTCTTCTTTCAGCATCACATAAAACTGATATCATCGCCTTATCTGAAACATGGCTTCACAATGAAATTTCTGATACTGAGATATGTATTGATAACTACTCGCTTTACCGTTGCGATAGATCTGATGGAAGAAGAGGTGTTTGTGCGCATGTTAGGAATGATATTCGTAAACATTATACATGTACCTGAAACATATTCTTGTATTGAATATATTTTTATGTATATTTCAAAATTTGATACATGTATGTTACTGCTATATGTTCCTCCTAACTTGCTACAATCCCAGCTAAATGATGTTGCAGATTTTGTGACCCAGCTGTACGATCTTTCTTATTCAACTCATTTCATTGTTTTGGGTGATCTGGATCATCTCAACTCTAATCATTTGGAAATCTGTTTGGATATGAAGCAAATTGTTATGTCTTCCACACGAAATGAAGCCATCCTTGACGAAATTCTAATTTGTCGAAGTCTTATTCCTATGTACCTCGAGGAGAAAGACGCACAACGTTTTGCTATTAAGATTGGTCCCCCTGTAGGAAACTCAGACCATCGAAGTGTAATACTGCAACCTGTAACTGATGGTGATTTGTCTTTTACTGGGTCATTTCATTTTGTATATGATTTTCGTGCCAGTTATGTCAACAAGTTCAAACTTTAATTTCGGAATATCCCTGGCATACTTTTTATCGTTCAGATTTACTTGTAACTGAAAAGAGTCAATTGCTTCATGATATTATTCAGTCTGCTATGTTAGCCATACCCTGTGAGAAAGTATATATGACGGGAAATGAAAAACCTTGGTTCACGCCAAAATTGAAATTCCTTGTTAACTGCCGTTATGATGCGTATCGACGAAAAGATTTTGCAAAGTATCACCATTATCGCCTAAAAGTTCAAAGTGAAATCATAAAAGCAAAATCGGCTTGGATAGGAAGAACGACGAAAAAGCCAAATGGATTATGGAAAAAGCTGAAATCGCATAGTCTATTGGGTCAATATAACTCAGAGGTAGAGGCGATAGATGCAATAAACGAGTCATTGTCTTCAAACTTCTCTGACCCCCCTTTATGACTGGGAAGACGTCATTCAGAAAATCGAATATAACGGTGAAAAATGGGAGATCGAGATTTCTGTCGAGCATACCACAAAATTGTTGAACTCCTTACAAAGCTCAAAAAGACCTGGTTGCGATGGATTGTACCCTAGACTGTTGAAAGAGGCTTCCGTAGAACTTGCTGGCCCGCTTACACATCTTATTTCTCGTTCCATAAAAAGCAAGAAAACTCCCAAGGCTTGAAAACAAGCTAATGTAACACCGGTTCCAAAATGCAAAAATCCTAAAATCAATGACATACGTCCAATTTCTGTACTACCGATGTTTTCAAAAATTCTTGAAAGATATGTTTTGAATTCAGTGAAGAACCAATTAATAAATAGCTATGGACCACACCAATTAGGCTTTCGACCAAATTATGGCACAGTTCATGCTCATATCCGTCTCCAGGACTTCGTCACTAACCACCTTGATCAAAATTGCTCAGCTGGTGTACTAATCATAGCCTTTGATATGACAAAGGCATTTGACTGTCTACATCATAGTCATCTCTGTGCTTCCTTGAATCGGGTCAAACTACCGTATGACTTTGTTTGGTACTGAGACTACTTGCGTGACAGAACACAACGAATTCAAGTGAACTGTAAGTCTACCGCCTTCGTATCTGTGACCCGGGGTTCCCCAAGGAGGTATTTTGTCACCTTTTCTTTTTTGTGCTCATATGAGTAGTCTGTGTCCGTCCAGTCCTATCTGTCTTATCTCACTATACGCAGATGATGTCATCACAGCGAAGCCCATTTTCAATGACAACTATGATCAACTGGTATTGGACGAGATAAGTCATGTCGAAGGTTGGTGCAACTCAAATGGGTTATGTCTGAATCGCTCAAAAACTAAAATCATGTTGGTCTCTACGTCAATGCTGACTACATCGCCGTCCAATATTGTCTTGGCAGAAAACGTGAAATTATTGGGAGTGACATACACTGCAAAACTAAGATGGGACCTTCACTTCGATAACCTATGTAGAAAAGCGATTCAAAGACTTTACGTTATAAAACGTCTGAAGCGATTCCTGTCTATTCAAGAGATCATCCTTCTATATAACGCTACTGTTCTTGTAGCGCTGGAATATGATAGTGCGTTTCTGGTAGGAATGAATAAGAAGAACTCTGAGAAATTCGAGAAAGTAAGACGCCAAGCACACCGTATAATTTGCGGGTCAGAATGCAATTGTGACTCTTTCACACCACTCCGTATGAGAAGAGAAATTTCCGCTCTACAAATTTTCAAAGCGATGTCCAATAAAGACAATTTGTTGAACTACTTGGTTCCTAAGCAATTCCTACGCTCCTCACTTTTTTTGAAGTTTCTTTTTGCCGTACACAGTTGCGAAAGTCGTCTTTCGTACCGTCATGTGTGACTCTAGTGAATAATCAAATGACTTGTAGTAACTAATTTAATTTGAACGTATCTTTTTTTTTGCTTTTGTTATTATCTTCTTTGTAAATGATCTATATGACATGCATGTTGTGATTTCCATTCAAAAATACACGTTTTACTACTACTACTACTACTACTACTACTACTAAGTAGCAAGAAAGAAACCGCACCCACAAATGTTGTGAGTTCGGATACCGCTCCCACCAATTGAGAGATAGCAAAAACGACGATCTTGGAGGACCGCTTTCGTGACAATCACTTTATCAACTCCACGAAGTACGCAAGTAAGCGCCTGTTTGATGAAAATAGAAATCATATCGGTACAAATAAACACAATTTTTGGTTGACAATCAGAGATACTTCAACGTTTACTACTTTCAAATAATAATAACAAAAAAATGAGAAAAGCGGTCTCGCACACGCTTCAATTCTTACAAGCGGAATCGAATAGGCACTTTTGGTCAACTTAGGAGGCAGGTGGTCCCGAAGGTGTTCAGGATTATATTCAACTTTTTGGAATAAGCGTATCTCTGATTATATCCTTTGTTCTTCCATCAACCTTCAGTTACATTTGTGGCATCCGTTCACAGAATTGTATGCTTTGCCATAAATAAGACATTGCGATCTTTTGTCAATATTGTTTAAAATTTCATTGTTGCGCTAATTGGCATTAACAAATACAGGGGATGCTTAATCAAGAATGGATCGAATTATTGCAACATATACATACATCATGCAATTTATCGGCAGATAACAAAGGCTTTAATTTACGAAGAACATACATATGCTGACAATCTTCGACTCTTACCTTTTTAACATGATCATTCCAGTTCATATATATATATATATATAATTCAAAAAAGGAAATTGGATAAAGTAAATTGATTTAAAAGAAATGATATAAAGAAATGTCGGTGTTACCGGTTTCGGTGTATTTTTATAACTTATGACACCTCGTCAGACACCGTTACATGAAATAAATGAACCACAACTATCTTTGATCCCTATTGAGAGGAGGCTTGAATTTAGAAATAAAATATCTTTCTTTGATCTCCCTCTCAGACTGGGCTGCTCAGACTTCTACATTGGTCAAACTGGAGATATCATCCGTAATAGACTTACCGTCCATCGCCAACATATCAATAATCCTAGCTTAGCTATCCTCTATGTCAGCAAACACATACATGTAGCTACTTGTGCTAAGAACCATGATATTAGATTTGAAGCTGCGCCTTTCTATCAGTTTCTAAATAACGCAACCAGATCTGAGAGGGAAATCAAAGAAAGATATTTTATTTCTAAATTCAAACCTCCTCTCAATAGGGATCAAAGATAGTTGTGGTTCATTTATTTCATGTAACGGTGTCTGACGAGGTGTCATAAGTCACCGAAACCGGTAACACCGACATCTCCAGGTTTTCATTTCTTATGTTGTCCCTTAGATATTATATATATATATATATATATACAAAATTAGGTTAATAATCAAAATGTAAATGAATATCCAAAATTGCAAGCTCAAGGAAAAGTCATGTAAATCCCGACCGGTTTCACCTGCTACGACAGGCTACTCATGGGAAATGAATTATACTGGAAATCAAAACATGACAGATAATAAATTTACATAGAAATGAAGCACCTAAAAATACATAAGAGAAAATATCAATGATCGTTTAGAGGAGGGTGAAGGTTGAGCAATCCAATCATAGATCTCTCCTTTGACTCACGTTCTATGCGGCTGCAATCGGGATGGAGCTGGCATATTGGGGCAGCCTCAAATTTCGTACTCAAATTCTTGGCACAGTTTGCAATATGCCTACTGACAGCTAATACCATGTATTTAGATAATTCATCTGCTGTCTATGGACAGTTTGTCGATTCCGGAAAACACCACCGGTCTGTCCCACATAAAAGTCTCCACAGGACCTACACCTCAACACATAAATAACATTGCTGGAAGTACAGTTCAAGTTCTTGTTTATGTGAAAGGTGTTTATGCTAAAGCTCGTGATCTATGCAGAATACTCATGTTTTGAAACTATGAAAATAAATCTCCATACACCACATTTGTTTATGGTATAAAATATCACTATTATCAAATGACGTTTAAATGCCTATAGTTAATCCATAGATTTCTAAATTTCTCTGGACAGATAGGTGAGCAAAATTTGAAATCATTTTCTACATGTTCAGGCCAACCAACAGTTGTGTTACAGAAGATCGAATCTTGTAGCTAATCGAAGGGATAGATGACTATTTGATGTCTCTTGTGCTATTCAATCTAATGCAAAATACCAAATAAATATACCGCTGCTGGTTGTCAACCTAAATGCAATGATGTAACACCAATGCATTCCGCTACATAACAAGGAATTTTGAATCTGTATAGTTGCATCGAGTTAGTAGAAAGTATTATATCCCAACTAAACATTCCGTCTTGTGTGACTTCCACTTCCACGAGCCTGACGACAATGCCATCACGAAGTACATAGATCATTATCGCCTGAAGAAAGTGACAAAATGAAAAAAATGAAAGCGCAAAGAAGAAAAAATGAAAAAGCGTAATCTAAAGGATAGAGCCATCAAAATTCCTTTGTGTCTAAATTCTTCTCCAAACAACTACAATGTTGCGATTCGGTAGGGCCACGTTTTTAAATACATGTCCTGGCAATGGAAGAACATTCGGAAGATCCTTTGGAAAGAAGATTTTGTCTAAAATCTACAAGGAAATCTTTCTATCTGAGTTTGTGATATCTCAAAGCGATCATGGACTACAAAATGACGAACAGAAGTTGAAATCTTCCCTTCAGCGTCGTCTGCGAATGTTCGCATCTATCACGTATAGAGAGAAATTCATTCCAACAAGCACATATCATGTATCACAAGTTTTCCAAAGTTATCAATCTGATGACTTTTGTATAATATCTAGATGACCAGTCAGTAAAAGAAATTCAAATCGGATTCAGTTATGTAATACTTGGGAAAGGCTGACAAAGTTGCTGGTGTAGTTGAAGTCTACGGACGGAAGATTAACGCTAGATCTTACCAATATCATTGAACATGCTGAGGGACAATTTCGAGAGGAAAAGAGAAGCCGCCGATTCCCACACTTTAAATGTCCTGAAATCAAGAGGAACAGAAAACGGAGCTCCTTCTTATATTTCAATGATTACAATGATGATGGACTCAATAAGCATTCCCAACCTGAGCAGCCACTTCTGAGGAGGTTGGAACAGATATGGAGCGGTCCGACCTGTGATGGAGAGCCTTCTGAGAAAAATGACAAGTACTCTAGAAATTGCAATCGGATTATTTTTATAAGTGTTTTGACTGGACACGTCAAATGACTGGAGCAAATTATTTTATCTCCTTGCGTCATCGCACAGAGAGTGAAAATAAAATAAAAACAATTTCTTTATTGAAGTTTTTTGGACTCTGAGAAATGTTAATGATAGAATATCAAGCAGTCAACCACAGAAGATGAAATGTATCCAGGATGTAAATGCTTGCATGCAAGGACTGATTTCAATATGAATCCTAATAATTGAGATGATGCCAGTGGTGCTAGTTGAAATGCAAAAAATGTGATTCCTGTACAGTGAATGCACTGTCAGAAATATTAAGTTGGCAATGCTCGACATCCCTGAAGCTACAAAACTTTTGAATAAAATTTATCATGGGGGTCCAAACGCATCTGTGCTTTAGCCATGCATTCTTTGCAAGAGGCTATTCTATGAGATCCAACTGAATAGTTGTCTAAGAGAAGATAGCTTCTTGCTTTAAAAAAAAATGAAAGGATGGTACTCAGAATAGGCTATCGATATATCATTTCTCTTGCTGACTTTTCCAATTACTTCTTCGCAAAATCTGGTGTACATACGTACATGAATCAGATTTCCGAAATTTCAATGAAATATTTCAACAGCATGTGCAAGAAATTTGTTCATGACATCTCAGATGCCTGATTTCTGAGACTTATTAGAAGAAAAATCACAAAAATTGGCCAATAACGCGGAGGTCTAGCACATGTATTCAACGCATAACCATTCATTTTCATGCGTCCTTACTCCCAATGTACATAAATATAGACACATACTGTGCTTTACCTGCATTGTTTTGGCAATACGTTCTCTAAAATTTGATAACGATTGATGACAGTCTATTTGCAGTAGTCTAATTTATGATTGCTGGCCTGAACATGTATGAGGCAAATTTCAACCTATCTGTCCAGAGAAATTTAGAAGTCTATGGTAAATCCCATATCTCTTTTATTTAGTGTGGGATTTCTTTCTTTGATCAGAATGGCTTCAGCGATCTGCAAGTCATTGATATCTGAGAATTTAACTAGCAGAGTCAATGATGTTTTTGGGTTTTGTGCGGTGTGTGGTAAGTGAGTGTTGTTTGATTGAGCCATTGTTCTCGTGTTGTTTGGATCTGACTGACAATTGGTTTGTCGCATAGCCGATGTAGTGAGCATTGTTACAAATGTTCTCGGGACATGAATATTGGTATACCACACGATCAGCTAATATTGATTGATCCAATTTAGTTTTTATGGCAGACGACAATTTTAGGTTTTTGTAATAAATTCTCACTTGCATTTGCTGTCTTCTGATTCTGGCTTGACACTGTCATTTATAATCTTCGCAAGTCTTTTCTCTTCAGTTGTAGAGCTTGAAGTCAACTGTCCATGGTAATAGAAGATCACATCTACTGTTTCTTTTTTATCTCCTTTTGAAAATATGGCTATTGGCTTACAAACTCTGTAGCAAAATTAATGTTACATCATTACAACTGTTGAAATATCTCAGTGGCTACAGCCATTCAGTTCATTTGATTACAAAAGTATCATGCATCATCTGAAAGGAATTGGTCTCCTCCTGATGATTCACTATGATTATTGGCTACATCTTTGAACGCTTGTCTACTACATGAAATTTTGTCAACCATATCTACTTTTCTTTCGATGAAAGTTTTGGTATGAAAATCATATGTCAGAAAAATGAAACATATCACTGCATAGACAAGAGAAAATGCTTCCAGAAAAGATTTTTGGAGTCATCCACAAGTAATTGTGCGCGTAATTGGATACATAATAATAACTAATGTTACATTACCCAATTCATTTGTTAAGAAATTGGTAACATAAGAATGATTTTCATTCAAATTCAGTTCATGACAATCTAATGCATATGCATATGCTGTGCACATAAAAAGTGAGCCTCAGCCTATCTTCCAACGTGCAAATGCAGTACCGCTCATCATTAGTTGTTCATTATATCATTGTTATAGTTATTAGTTCAAATGTAGTTATCGCTCATCATTGCTTGTTCATTTATCTAATGCATATGCATATGCTGTGCACATAAAAAGTGAGCCTCAGCCTATCTTCCAACGTGCAAATGCAGTACCGCTCATCATTAGTTGTTCATTATATCATTGTTATAGTTATTAGTTCAAATGTAGTTATCGCTCATCATTGCTTGTTCATTTATCTAATGCATATGCATATGCTGTGCACATAAAAAGTGAGCCTCAGCCTATCTTCCAACGTGCAAATGCAGTACCGCTCATCATTAGTTGTTCATTATATCATTGTTATAGTTATTAGTTCAAATGTAGTTATCGCTCATCATTGCTTGTTCATTTATCTAATGCATATGCATATGCTGTGCACATAAAAAGTGAGCCTCAGCCTATCTTCCAACGTGCAAATGCAGTACCGCTCATCATTAGTTGTTCATTATATCATTGTTATAGTTATTAGTTCAAATGTAGTTATCGCTCATCATTGCTTGTTCATTTATCATTTCATTGTCAAATAAAAATCTTTGTTATCATGGTGAATCGACAAATTAAAGACAGTGATTTTCTTAGGTAATATGCAATTGGTTTAAGTGAAAAACAGCTTACAATCGAAGAAGTGCGTGTGCTAAGGCCTAAGACCGACTCTCTGGCGTTGGCAAGGAGAATTTGGTATTAAGAATTGCAAAAATGGTATACGATCAGGACGGAAAGGAATTACAACTCGAAGCAACCTGGAATTCACAAGAGAGCTTTGTGTCTGTGAAGGCAAAAGGTTTCAGTGTGGTCTGAATATCGACGCTTGCGCAATTTTTATTTTTCAGGATGATAGTGCACCAGCTCACGCAGTGAGTGCAGTAACATTCTTTAAGGAACAGCGTAAAATACAATCAATGACCTGGCCCTCCTGTAGCCCTGATTTGAATTGATTTCCTCGGTAGGAAGATCAACTGTCGTTCCACTCCCGTAAAAACAATAAAAGAGCAGAAACAGTGGCTCCCGGCAAAATAGCAATTGATGCCATAATCTTTTAATGACTCATTGATAAAGAGTATGAATGATCGCATCTCAGCAGTAATCGCAGCTCGTGGAGTTGTCACCCGTTGATAATTTCTTATTGACTTACAAACATTTTCACAATAAATACATGTACATTAGTTCTCACAAAATGTTTTCGTATCAAGGAACAAGCATAATAGGCTATCAAATATAAAGAATGTAAAATTGTAAATTCGGAAAATGGACCGAGTTTTCATGTCCGAAACGTCCAATAATCAATATTATATTGAAAAATGGCATTCTAACATCGCCTTCAAAGTATTAGATCACAAGGCAAATATATATATATATATATATATATATATGCATTTCTGTCCTGTATCACTGCTTTGCATGTGGAATTGATAAGATATACTCGAAACCCCTCTTCCACAAACAAGAAAATACTTTTTGTTTTCTCACAAGGTTGGATCTTAACTGGTACGGCGTGGGAGCCTGGGAATGCTCTTCCTATATATCTTAATCTTATTATCAGGGTCATCAGGGTATATTACACTGATAACGGCAAATAAGCCAGATACGTTTGTAGTTCCCGTAATGATTTCAGTAATTTTTTGTTCTTACTTCTTGAATATATATATATATATATAATCAAAAAATTGCAAATAGAATATGGAGACGTAGATGAATAAACAAATAAAAGATATTATGAACCAAAAGTCAAATTCCTGTTGCTACCGGTTTCTATGTATTATTACATCTATTCATACATACTGGAGGTAATACAATACAACTGAACAATTCCATTAAGTTGTGAATATCCAAAAGAGAGAAAGAAACCGTCTACCTACATTTGTTTTCACACTTATGTTGAATGGAGGGTTGAACCAGAGTATGTTTCGCCGTCTTCTGTTTGTCTTGACATATGCAAGGTACCTCGCAAGTCTGGACACATATAGGAAATCATGAGTTTCTATGTGATCAGTCTATGCGTAAGTGTGTCGTTCTGATCAATACCTTTAACTTCAATGTCAGTCCCGCAAGTCCAACAACCCCACCAACAACCTGATCTTTCTATATACAACACCACACCATAAGACGTCTGGTTCCTTGATATGTGGATCCATCAAACCAGTGAGGATTGCTTGATAACCAGTAGCGTGTGTTCTGTCTGTTCACCTCTCCAGAACCGTAAAAGTTGGTTACATCAGTAAATAAAATTTCATATGGGAAGTCGTCATTTTCTTCGCACATGTTGATTACCCCGATAATCCGATAATATTTGCATCAAATGCAATTTGTATGGTTGCCAGCTATGGAGTTTCAGAATACGGTGGATGCTTGTCTGTGAAATGTTGATTTCAGAGGACATGCGGCGGATGGACTTTTTCGGACTTCTGCTAAATGCATACAGGACGGTCGCACCGGTATCTTTATCAGTGACTCTTCGGGGAGGACCACACCGGGGTTTGTCATGCACACTGCCAGTCCCCTTGAATTTTCTCAAAAGTTTTGCTACACAACTGAAGCTGATGGGCTCACGTTCAGGATGGTTATGATTGTCTGCTGCGTCTCTCGTGCTCCGATTCACGACCAACAAAATTACTTCAATGCGCTCTTCAATTGTCAGTAACATGCTCGTTAATAAGACGTGAAATGGAAATGCGAATGACTAGCAACTATATAACAATAGCGAGTACTACTCACATGTTATGAACACAATGATTGATGGTTCATTCACACAATTATTTGTCGTTGAGGACATTGAAGGTAAAGGTATTAATCAGAAAGAAACACGTACGCATGCATTGCACATATAGAAAGTCATAATTTCCGATGTATGACTTGCCCGGCACCTTGTACATATATACCCCAAGCAATTTCAAAATTTGTACATGATTAACCTACAGTGAGACATCGAAGATCACCGGCTGACGAGATACAATCATTGCATTTAACTTGCTGTTATTCAAAGTAACAAATTGCTTACACATCAAGTTCTTATATGTTCAGTCTCATTATCTATTGCAAGTCTAGCGTTTTCGGAATCATGGTCACATAATGGCACTATCATAGCTATGTCATCTACGAACTTAACAGTAGTCACTAAACTATTAGAACTCTGAAAGTCACTCACAAATAAACAGAAAAGAGAAAGACCCAATATAGAACCTTGAGGGACGACAATACTGACATCCACCAATCACGAAAAACTGCCTCAGCAGATGAATTTACCATTTGAATTTTGAATCACTCGCTCTTTTCCCTGCTGTCTCTTTTGAATACGTGCACGTGCATATGGTGAACTGTAAAATAGATCAACTGTATTATAGCTTCATTAAATCAAAATTTAAGCTTGCACTGTAAATCGTTAAAATAACGCTAGACTTCACATAAAAGTTTCAGAGAGTTTCCGCTAATATGATGCGCCACAGCAATAACTCACTAAGTACAGAAAACGTTAGATATTTTTCGGATTCTTCTTGTTAGACTGCAAAAAAAGCAGTTAGTATACAAAACTTTTATTTTGGCTGTTAATTTTAACGGATTTTGCTATGTACAGTTTATAAGGTATATTGTAAAATCACATAATAGCATTAAATACTTACTTCCACACTGAAGACCAAAATCCTTCAGTCAAACAGATCATAAGTATATTAACTCACAAATAATAATAGTGACGAAGCTTTTCAAATTAAGAAATATATATATATATATCTTTTGGAGACATAAAACTTGATCGAATACAACTTGACCCAGATTTACCGACATCTTTCATACTAGTCAAAGCATAGAAAGGGCCTGTCTATTCCGTACATCCACGCATGAACCATTTCAAATATGTTACCATGATCATCTGCTTTATATTTACAAAGTAACATAATCTAAGTCAAACATTATCCATATTATCCATTATTCCATTCGTGAAATTAAACACAAAACAAAAACTTACAATTGGCATGATGAGACGTCCTCTCTGGAAATAAGAAATTGCTACTTATTAAAACTAATCTTGTCATGAGAATCGACTATGATGCATTAGTAGTGGTATTTGATCCTAACTGAAGTTGGTGACCAATAAGATGGCGGTATAATTGATGACACAATCTGCCTGCTCATATAACCTACCCTGCAGAATTGCCGTGGGTAGGGCCTATGCGGATATGGTAGCACCCATGGGTATGTGGTGGGTATGGGTGCTGAGGCCAACCACCACACCTTCCATAGTGGGAATTATAATATAATCTATTTGTGGGAATTATAAACATTTTTGACATTCACTGGAATCAATCAATGGTGAAATTTTATTACACATTCAAAGTCGATCTTGAATTATCGCACAGCTTGCCATCTCACCACATAAAATTCTACGAAATATCTATGCTGATTATTTCTGCATCAGAAACACATTGTCAGTAAATTTTAATGACTAATAATAGCTCCGTGTGTGTCAAGGATATTTGAAAGGAAGAGCGCTGCGCTGCAAACCTCCTTTACTGCATAACTGAATGGAGGCTGATTCACTCGCGTTGGCTATATTGGAAATTCATGCTCTAATTGTGCATCGCTTAGAGAAAATCTTTTTGATTTACAATGATTGTGTGATAATGTTGCGCTTATACTTTATTATTATTATGCTTTACTACGCTTATTATTGCGCTATTGAGTGAGGAAATGCAGTTCATCATAAGTAACATAGATTTGAAACTTAGTACGATGCAAACGAGGTTAACAGGCTACAATATATTTTTTACTTGATACATAAAATGATACATATTTAACGACCTAAATACAATCCTTTTTTCTAATGAGAAATAACTCGAGACGTTAACAGTACATATGAGATGTATGTATTTTACATATAAGCTAAAGAAGCTTTGATATTCTACTTTTTAGCGGCATTGACAGAGATAGAATTATCATTGATCATTAAATTTATTCAAGAAGCGGACATAAACCGAAAAAATTCACACATATGAACATGGCATGATTCGTTGAACAAAAATTGATGACTTCTATAAAAAACCAATACCATATAGCGTAGAATTTTTATTGGCGTAGGAAGTACTAAAAATTTTGACTGATAAAACTAATTTTGACAGGTGACTTGCTTGTGGTTAAGTGGCCGTCTATTTACCACACAATCATTTGGATAATTTTCAGTCCTGCTTTGCATGGAATAATTGCATTTCTATAATTGGAAAACATCATCAGTTTAATCAACCAAGTAAAATATAGAATTCTCAAAGGGGGTATCCTCAAGGGTCATCAAACGCCAAATGAAGAGTCAACATTCCGTCCTCACAAAAGTAACGCATGCAACTCACCTATATTCTATCAAAAACAATAATTAAAGCAAATATAAAAAACAATTTTTCGCGAACACAGCTGGCTTCATGAAACCTAAAAGTCAACTAACTTTTGAAGTTCCAATGAAATTATTGATAAATATTTATGATTCCTCTTGTAAAACATATCTAATCACTCTGCATATCTGCACCGAAAGATTAAAGTTGCTCTTTTTGAAATAGCTGAATGCAAGCATCATGAAAATGTTTAACATAACAGGATGAAAGCATATCAAGCTTGAGAATCATTGATTTTACATGATACAGGCTGGTAGTAATGGGTCAGTCTTATAACAGCGAGACTCAAAGTGGCGAACTGATATCATGAAATAATGAGTGTTCTGCTGAGTGTGTGAATATTGCATATTCGTTTTATTATTTTTTTCTAAGCATTGCTTAACGCTTAAAATACCAATGGTGGTCAGAACGGACGAACTCATGATTTCGTCGCTGCCACAGCCCGAGTAAGCTGGCTACAGGCGTGACGCTTCCTGACTTTATCAGTTGGTGTATTAAGTACAATTATATATAATTTCAACACAACTTTGCATATCATTGGAATAGGGTAATGATTTATTTAAGCTTTTCATGCAGTCACTTCACCGATCGAGAACTGTACTTTTTGATGGCAAATATACTAGGGGGATTAAAAAGTTTTTCCATAAGAAAATGACACTCATGCACTTAGTCCAGCATCACTGCATCATCATAAATGATCATTTCCTTGGCATAGACTTTCCATTTGTAATCATTCAGATATGAATGTTTCAGCAAGACGAACTTACTCTTGTAGGACCTACGTGTGTAGGCATGCATGGTTATTTAAAAGTTTCGTGACTGGAGTGATGAACAAGGAAGAGTTTGAAGAAGGTTTACATGTTTATTGACTTGACAAAAGGATTTATTTAGAGATTTTATACATGACGTAGCCTGTTGTACGGAAAATACGGTTGGTCTTCATGCGGGTGCCAACAATTGATAACGTGCGCTTCCTTGGAACTGATGATGTTCCTAGAACCGTCGTTAATTAACAGCAATCAAGAAATCTTGCTTGAGAAAAATGCAAGTAGGTCGACCAAGGCGCAGAAGAAAGGACGAGGTATGCACCATGCAGAAAGCGCTGCAGGTATATATCTGTAAGCATACAGTTGAAGTTGTCGTCGACTATCACGAATGTCTAGCTTTCTAGAACGCATAATTCTGCAATCATACACATGCAGTGCATGTGTGTACATATGTACGGCTAAAATGACTTTATGTAGCCTATAATTTATTAATTTTACTAAATGAAGCTGTCATAATAATTCTCAATTGTCTATTTAAATGAAGTATATAATCCGTTTTGCTAAATTGGCACTATTTTGACAAGAAATCAGATCGGCCGTTTTGACCACCCTTGTTATCCCTTGTTATTACCAGTATTCATTTGAACCTGCTATTTTAAGTTATTGAAACGTTTTATGCTAACCAATTGATCAAAATACATATACATTATGTTAAAAAATTTTGCTCTATATGAAGTAATTCTCTAAGCAATTCAATGCAATCAATGCATATTATTGCATTGACAGGGGGAACTACTGCTACTGCAAATGCAATAAGAAATGCAAATTAGTAAGTCGCAAATCAAAATGCACGAAAAAAGTTGTTAAGCTAACTCAGCGAATGAATTCCGTCTAACTGAGGCTGTCGGAATTGTTGCTTCAATTCATCATAGTATTTAACGATATTTCCTATCCTAACGCTCGTGCACCTGGTTCTCCTTACCAATCGATAAAGACGATCAGGTCTGCTAGTCATCATACTGTATCAACTTGTCAAAGTAATAAGTGATGCCAGACGTGACACGTTTAATTGATCCCGAGTAGAATGAGGTTGTGAAATGAAGATTTGTTGAAAAGATGAATGAGAAATTTAATCCTTAAGAGGACTGATGGAACGCTCCCTACAAGTTAAAGGAATAATGTCAAAATAACAGATTCTTACTCAAGAACTAAATGAAATGAACTATAAACCGGATTGGAACTCAAATGCTAGCAATGGACTATACGAGGTCATCAGCAGAGACTAGGGTAGGGCGATCGTGTTTCGGTCCTCTGAACACCCAAACCCACCCTAGCGGGACCCTGCACAAAGGCAGCCTCAATCCGGAGTTAATTCTTTGCATAATGGAAGGTGTAACAATAAATATAAAATAAAATAAAAAGTGCCATCAAATCAATCGTTATTAATCAGTTATCAAAATCAGATTCAACATTAAAAAAAATTATTTTCTATAGCATTTGCTTAGCTGAGTAGCAATCGAATTTCAATATTACTTCCCTATGTTTTTGTAACTGTCTCTGAGCTGCCTGCTTACGTTCAAATCTATAGAGTAGCCTCTTGTTTCCAAAAGCTGGAATGTATCACGTAATTTATTAATAAAATCTTCTTCGTGTGTACACATGCGACCACATCACAAAACTTGGCTCGCAAAGACTTGAGCAACCATCTTATGAGGAATCGTATTATCCGGAAATGTTAATAAAGTTATGGGGAAATTAAAATCATCTACCTTGTGGTACACGGAAGTTTTTAAGGCATCATTTGAAATTTCTCATTTCACATCCAGATACTCCACACACTTATCGTCATGCCCACTGCGACTAGCTTCTAGACTCTAGACTATCAGGATAAATCAATGGAATTCTCGAATCAAACCTCGTGTAGTTTATAATGCAAATATCATCTATGTACGCGAAGTATTGGATAATAAACCAGCAAGTCCTGTTTTCTTGTCTTTAACCAAGTCAGTCATATATATTTATTCGCAATGCGAAATGAAAATGTCAGCTAAAAGAAGGCTGCAATTCCCTTCCCTAGGTATTCCTTTAGCCTGCCAAAACGCGTGACCAGCAAAAGTGACGTACGCTTCGCTGACTACAAACTCAAGCGCTGCCTTAAACGTAGTTTTATCAAATGCACTATAGCCTGTATATTTATTGGCGGATAAAAAGGCTTTGTCAAAGCTGATGCACATATACTTTCTACTTGAGGTATTAAAAATTAATTCTAAAAGGCTATTGATGTGTTTTAGAATGTCTCCTTGATCTAACTAAATTCGTGTACAGAGTATATATAGGAAAGTCGAACACGTGGACATTATGTATCTTTAAATTTCTAAATTTAGACAGAAATTCGTCAGTAGAATTTATGCTCCAATAAACATTTATCTCACTGCTTTTATAGATAGCTTCACAGTATCTCCTAAAATGTTTCCGTGCTACTTTCAGACCTTTGTTACGTTTAACTGATAATTGCTTAGTTGTGCAGTTTTTCGCTCCTGCAATGAAGCGGAATTCGCACGGAGACTTATGAAGTTTAGGTAACCAATAAATTTTAGGCAGTCGTAATTAGCAGTTCGTAAATTAGTATCAGTACATCTAGTTTGAAACTTTTCGTTCATGTCATCTTTATGCCTTGAAATTATAACATTAACATCGCCATCAATAGGTGCATAAGTGACATCACCTGTAGGTGCAAAACTTGTTAAATCGAAACCAAGGTCCTTCAATAAAATTTCAACGGAAAAAGTTTTGCAGATGAACGCGTAATTGCTACTAGCTTTATCTACCGGAGCAATGATGAAATGACGGTGGATATATTTCATGTAATTATTTGAAAAGTAGCGTTCATCATAATATTCGTCCTCTCTTGCATTTTTGTTGTTCTTGTGAATACAATATTCAGTATTCTTATAAAGGCGAGCCCTGGTCAATGTAATAATTAAACTGCGCCAATCTTGAAATTCACTCGCGTCAATTTTATGAGCTTTACCTGCCCTATTGATGTGCTCATCTAACGCGCTAGCAATTGTATTCAATATTTCCTTGTTACTGTAAGGCTTAGGTAGGCGAAGCTTGCTACCCTGAACTATCAAATTTCTAATATCTTGATTATTAATAAACTTCAGATCTCCTAAGGGTCTACAGCTGTTCGCTATTGTGAGATTCGCTCTTACGGGACGCCGTAGTATAGTAGTTTTACTTTCTTTATTTTGGTTGTTGAATTTATAGACAAACATGCTGCTTTCATTTAAGGGAGCAGTGCGAATGTAGGACATACATTTTAAATTTTTTTCTGAAATCAAATCAAATGAATCGGAACTAGGTAACTAAATATATTAATTAATTTTAAATTGATTAAATTTAAAACTGTTAAACTGATTTTCTAATCTCAATAGATTAAGTTTCTTGACGTACCAAAACTTTCAACGGAGTTAAATAGAAGGCTTGAAAAACACAGTGATAAGAAATCGTGAAAGTCGATAAAAGTAAGATTGTGGGATATTGTAATATTAAGTATTATGTGACATTAGTACTTATGGCATGAAATGAGAACCATGCTTAAGATGTTATTACCTTCACTTAACACCTCGCTTACTCCTTCACTTATCTCGCCAATGCTGCTGTTAATCCAAATGCACAAGTTCGCAAGTATTAGATGAGCTAGACAAGTGCGAACGATGGTTTTGCCGGTGAAAAATACAATCTGTAAATTGAAGAAAAGTTAGATGCATGCATGTAAAATAATATTCTGTGATGAAATTCAGGAAAAAGTAGACATTGTGTTGTTGTTCATTTACATCACTTGAAGAGGTCATAACGGTGACTCAAGTTCATTATGAAATAATGCTTCTCAAATTCGTTGTAAAATATCGCCCTTGCTAACTATCTTTGCTTGTTCGTCAGATGCATTTACAATGTAGGTACATGTTCAAAATAAAGTACTGGAGTTTAAGATCATTTACAAGCTATGTAATTATATCACTTATCGTCACCTAACTGAAGCAAAGTTAAGAGACTTTACTACATTTGTATAATTTAATAAACAAATTAGATGGAACTCGCCACGCTCAAACCATGTGCAGAGAATTTTATTGGTATATCTTTAATAGCGCATATCATTACTGCATTATCATTCATTGAAATGTACTAATGCATGGTTCCAGTGTCATTATAATGCTTACCGCAGTATGAATTGTCAATGATTATCAATAAATAATCCTAACAGAGCTCAAATTCTAGAAATTTCAAGATACTCTTGCAACTTAACTAAGATTTCAAGTTAAATAAGCAATATATATGTACAAGAATGACTTTACCTTGTGATTTGTGAGCAAGAAAGCGGTTTGAATAAAAACAAAGGCAGCTTCCGTGACACATAGGACAATATACACTTCTTTTCCACATTTTTCAAAGTTACTATTGTATTCACTGTATATCCGAATGACATTGTAACTGATGCCACAGAGCGCAAAAACTAAAACAAACCGGAAGTCGGATTAGTTCATTGGTGGTCATCGTTAACTTTTGGAAAAAGAAGTATTTTCTGGTGTAGAAATGCTGTGATTTGCTTGAGTTTCATTCATTATTTTTGTTATCCTAACTAATATCCGCTTTTAATAATCCTAACTATTTTTGTTCAAGTACCGTATTTGCTTTTCCAGACGATGACTATATAATAAATATGTCAACTTTAGTCAAGCACCAGTTGCGTCGCGTGCTCCCAGACCATAGGTATTCACTCCATAGTGGATTCCTATTTCTTCAGCAGACAGCATGAACTGCATAAAATAATTAAAGACACTATCCTAATTTCAATGAATTTTCTAACTTACTTGTACAAGTCAGACTTGTGTCAATTGCACATGAAATATATTTGACTAGGCCTACAATTACAAATTACTTGACTAAAATTGTAATTGAATACAATTACTAATTACAGCAATTGTAATTGGTACTACGTAATTGTAATTTTACAATTATAACACAAGTCTGGCACAAGTACATGTATATTCAAGTCATGCTGGCATGCATGACTACAGAATGAAATGAAAATATATGAGAAATAAATACTGATATTTAAATGAAAGTTACACTGAAGTCCACACACTACCCTATATTGACTATACTGCATGTGTATTGTGATTCACCCTTTAAGTCTTATGTGACAGCCTCTCTTTCTGAACAGCCTCATAATGCATGAAATCCTAAGCTGATTGTTCATCAACTCGGCTCTGTTTCCCTAAGATTTTAAAAGTGAAAAAACAATGAAAATGCGATGTTGATTTCTCATATGACGCTTGATAGCCTTGGTCAAGAAGATGAAATCACTATAGAGAACATTCACTTTCGAGGAAGCTCTCGCCAACGCAAGACACTGTTGTGTTTATTATAGTCAGTCAATCACTTATATGTTTCAAATTTGGGGCTGCTGAAATGTTTTTTGTGCTCCTCATATTCTATCTTTTGAGAGTAGTTTACTTTTTATTTCAACGCTACTAACTTCGTGTACGATGGTTGGTTTTTCTGTATAATCCCTCGGACTACTGGCCGGTGTATAAAATAGCCACTGATGAAATCGTTGACATAAAAATAGTATCACTAATATGACTTGAATAATTGAATATCACTGACTGAATGGAACCTGAATATGGAACCTTCATCGCTCTATCTTTCAGCGGCTTCAAACTTTCCGATAGCCTTCCTTCATTGGTGGACGCAGACACGACGATTCAACTTGAATTCAACGTCATCATTCTTCTTCAAAATTAGGGAAAATTTGCGCCTCTCTCCATCTGAATCTACTAAGATAGACTAGATTTGTCTTCTTGCATTGTTGCAATGTATCTGTTGCTGCGCTTCTATCCGCAGAAGACAAATCGTCAGCTGCCATCAACTAAGACGAATCGTACTATCGAGCTAAGCGCACGCGTTCCAACTGCCATGCAAATCTCTGTGATTTGCTGTGAACACTTCTCTTGCGCATTGTGTGATTGAGGTGTGATTGCTTGAAGATGCTGCAGTTGACAGCTGAGCGCTGGCGCTCTTTTTTGAGAGTAGTGACTTGAAACTGTAATGTATAGTGTAGGCAAACGTCAAGATCGTATCAAAAACAATTGAAAAATATTTCAACCTCTTGTTTTATGAACGTAAGTAATCATTTTCGGGTATGCGGCGAAGGCCTCGCAGGCAAGGAGACAGCGCCACTGTCAAGCACCATGATATCATTAAATGCATGACTTCAATTAACATAGAGGAATAAATTTCAGTTCCTGTATGACCAATTCCAGCGTTACGGGCGTGATGTTTGCAGAAATTATTATCCACCGTTTCACCAAGTTACCGGACTACTTTTTAAATTACCGTTGATTGTGCAACAGGGATGCGTAGTCGGAGTCCCGGAGTCCTATCATTTTTGCTGGAGTCGGAGTCCTATCAAATAATCGGACTCCGACCTATAACTAGACCCGAAATAGTATAATACAAACAGATTATTTATTCTCGTGCATAACTGTCATTGTCTTGATGTCAACTTTCTCCGTCAAACAAAAGTACACAGGCAGCAGTGCATGCAAAGCTTGTAATAGTTGAGGGAATGAACCGTGACAGTGAAAAAAGGATTGTCTTTTCACTCGGTGATTTAGTAGAGAAGACAAGCCTTCCTAGCTTCGATCACACATACGCACCAAAGGTCACGTCAGAGACAAAAATGAAATACTAGTTTTTTTGAGAACATTACCTCTTAATCTCACGTTAATTGTGTGTGATGGCTCCTCCAAAGCGCATATTAAAATCGAAAGTGCACTCATATTTTTGAAGGATGGGGAGTGCCCTGTTCGAGAGCACTGGAGCCATGACGGAGACAGACGAAGAAAACGGACGAAAGTCGCCATACTGTAGCTCTTTCAGAGACTGCGTTGCCAGCGCATACAAATGAGTGTCACCGCCTTCATGGGTGCCGTCTCTTGTTGATTCTTATATGATGAAAAATTGCCTTCAGATTTCATTGTATTTTGATTAGTATATCTGTATCGAGCGATATTTGTTCGCAATAAATACAGTTGACTGAAACGCGATTTATGAATCTTTTCACTATCTGTTTTAAAATTTCCAGGTATCAAAGGAAAATTTAGCAGAAGTTCAAAATGTGCATAGATGCATGAGGAATTATACAGCTCTCTTGGTGGACGTACAGGCCTGCAAGTATCTACATGTAGATGACATTATGCATGAGTTAGTGGTACGATATACAAGCCTACAGATGGAAGGACCTATTTCTGAATTTTTGCAAATCGATCTCCTTGATTGCCTGCAGTATTTCTCATAGAATCAAGTCTTCATGAATTTCCGATTTCATCATTTCAGGTAAGAAAATCAACAAGGGTTCAAGAAATTAATTAGAAATTATGTCATGCAACATATATAGGTACGATTTAAAGTTGCACAAGCTTTCTCTAATATTGAGAGTTTCTTCCATGGAACATGACAGACAATACCTAATTTCTGTATTCATCTTGCAGTTTTGATGAAAATCTATCAATTTATGAGATTTTTGTGGCTTTGAAATATGATCTGATAGCCTTTTATACAGTAATTTCATTATGTTGACATGTACACGTTTGTGCAGCCCAATGAGAAAAATTTCAGTAAAACCATAGAGTAAGTAGTTATTCTATGATTAAAATCAGATCAATATGTAGAATTTACACCAGATATGAACTCGACAAGGAGTTATCATCTCGGGGTTAGTTTTTGCATTGTCCGAGTTATCTATGTAGCAGCGCAATTTGATGCTGGAAATATGTGTTTTCACTTAATTCGGTAAATGACTTCAATTTTAATATACTATTTATCCTGTTGTAAAATACAACGGTTATCGCCAACTTTGTAATTGAAAAATAGTTCGATTCCGTTAGTTCAGGTTGACCCTGTCTAAAAATAAACATAGTACGTATTGAAATATAAACTTAATTCTAAATATTACATTAGATTCATCAACTTATTTTCCTTTGAAATCTAAATTTGCCTCTCTTATCAATTATTCTTTATGTAGATTTATTTTTCCTCATGATATACAGATAAATCATGTGACATTGTTCGCATTTCATTTGATCATTCATGTTGCATTAAGTATTCAATGTATTTATTAATTATCTGCAAGTAGTATTGCCCATTTGCATAATTCAGATATGAATGATTCGCAAAAGAAAAAAACCACTTTCCATTTATGATAATATAGCACTTTTGACAATTGAAATCGAAGACAAAAATGGTTGTTCAGAGTTCATGGTGTTATTGAACAAATCTGCACTGTATCCTCAGTGGTCAAAGAAGCAGATGTAAATATGCCTTTCATTGTTTTTTCTTCTTGCTCACTGTTTACATAATAGTTCGCAGTGCTGTCGATTGGCGATCAGGAACTTGAGGAAATGCTGTGATGTAATGTAATCTTCAATTTTAGGAATTTTCCTTTCGGCAGCATCAATAGACATGGTTGTGGATCTTCTTTCTTTCTTTCTTCATCCATCGTCCTCACTTTGATGGTTGGCCGAGATCACTGTCACGACTCGTCTCCAAACTGGCCTGTTACTCGCGTGTCGAGTCAAACTGATGAACGATTGTCTTGTCCAACGCACACTTCCCGAATACCAATTTATCCTTGGGCAGTCTTGTCCTCTCATTCCCGTCATCGAGCCGGTTATACATGTAATTGTCTTCTCCAATGATGCTTCACTGCGTGAAGTATGACTAAGTATTGAAGCTTCCTCTTCGACGCATTTGATGTGTGTGATGACCAGTGGACCTGTGATGCTCTTTTCAACATCCTCATTTCGAATGCCTCCAGTCTCCTCTTGTCGTCTTTCAGCATAGTCCTTCCCTCAGAGCCATACGTAGCCACCGACTACACGATCGTCTGAACCAGTATCTTCTTTAGCGAAATCGGAATTTAGTGTGACCTCCAAATAGGGGCCAAATTGCCAAGAATTGCTGTGGCTTTCGTTATTCTCAGGCGCATGTTGGTCGTGCTTCGTGCGTCAACTGTGATTTCGCTGCCAAGGTACATAAAGGCATTTACACTATGGAGTTGGTTTCCATCGACTGTGACATTTGTTGCCTGCCCATCAGTCGACATGACTATTATCTTCTGCAGATTCAGATGAATACCGTACTTCTCGCCCCCCGCCACAACCCTACACAGCATGTCTTGCAACTCGACTTCAGTCTGTCTTACAGATCAGAACCACATCATCTGCATATCGTAAGCTTGTCAGTAACGAGCCGTCAATCTGCGCATCCCATATGAAAACATATGACTTAAAGCAAATGTCATGTATATGTAATCTATGTAAAACTGATCACACGGCAAGTAAACTCACATGATAGACCGAGTCGAGGGTATAAGTTAATACCTTCTCCATGAAACGATAAATATCCATGTTCGGTTGAATTTTTCATTGTCTGTTGGTAGCGTTTCATTTGAATGTAGATGGAAAGGAAGATAATGTCGATGATTGCCATCAGATAGATGATTACAAGAACTCCCTATAAAACGTATGACGATCAGATAAAATGAAAGCATAACAATAAATTAAGCTCCAAAGATCTCACACCTGTAAAGCATCGGGCAAGTCATTATGCTCCCGTGTTATAGTATAGTACAAGGTTGCTCCGAAGAATGTCGCAGTCATTCCGAACACGGCGGCCAGATTGACTTGTTGTAGGCAATGACCTCTAAAAAGAATATAATGATTCCGTAAAAGAAATGCACAATATGACCAACTATGTTAGGAAACAGACTCTAGCGTACTTTTCTTAAGGGCTCGGACACAGCATCCTATTGCTACTGTTCAAATTCTTAACGCATCACCTTGTCTATGCTTATAACACACTTTGCGGTTATAACGTACCTTATCCTAGGCCTCCACCATTTGATCATGTACATGCATATAACGCACCCTTCGATGTAAACCCGAAAGTTTACCTAAAGGAATCCATAAATTTGGCATGCGATATATTCGAGGTGCGGTAACTGAGGAAAGCAAACACCTGTACTGCAGTAGGGTGGCCTAGGGTGCAGTAGGGTCTCTCTAAATGAAGCCCACTCTCTAAGAAAAGCCCACCTGAAGGACGACGAAATGAATAGAAACCCACTCGATTCTACTAAGCGACTAATCATATGGCTTGCCGCAGATATGGATATCCATGGAGATCTATATGGATGGATATCGAAATTTTTTACTTATCCATGGATATGGTAGAGAGAACTTTGAATGAATATTTCCACAAAAGCTGCTGAATGCTTCAAATGCATTTAAAAAGAAAACAGGTTTTCGCAAATTATGGCTCAGGGTACTGAAAAGGACTTTTTAATCGAGTGAAGGTAATTTATCCATGGTCGGCCATACCATAACATCAAGAAGTCGATGGCCATGCCTAGAAATGCATGATGACAAGCTACTAAACATTGCAGATGAAGACGTTTTGATTTTATTTGATAATTATTGTACCTTAGTATCCAATATTTGTTGCATTCTATCAATTAACCAGGTAGACTTAAGAATGGAAAGAACCTCAGAAATGATAATAAAGGAAATTACAGTGGTAAAAGATACGAAGCTAGTAGTAAAAGATACAAAGATCGATGGAGTCAATTCTATCGAATATTGTCAGCCATCTAACAGAAAGCCAAAATGATGCTGATAATTGTGGTAATAATAAATTGTTTCCCAATTTCATATTTTTGATTCTGCATTAGGTCGATATGATTCAATTCAGCACATTGTAATGCTCCTACATGTATGTTTTCAAATGTTAGATTTAGGCACTTGTGACGATACTCAACGTAATTAAAATCAAAATGATATTGAAAATATAATCATGACGTAAATATACTTTGCAGCATAAAAGCTCATCATGAACTACGATTGACCACACAGACTGCAAAGTTGACCAGGGACTGTAAAGTAATGCTCAAATGTGCTCTGAGGGATATGGTAGGATCAACTTTTCAACAAATGCTTAGAAATAGAATATCAATATCTGATATGCTGTGCACTTATATTTGTTGATGAGCTTTGGTTGATTTGTACAGCTTCTCGGAATCGTAAATTAATGCCTACTATGATTTTGATATCAAAAGGAAACACTACATAGGAAACTCTACATTTTGCGTAGACCAGACTTCCACGGGGTTTAACTTAGCTGGAAAGGTTACCAATTTTAATGCGTGTAGTCTGGTAGGCCTTAAGTGTGTGAGAAAGGAATCGAAAGTCTTTTGGAGATTTGTTGGTGGGTTGGCTCAAATGAACACCATCAAGGACCCACCTCAGCTAAGCTAACTTAGCTGGAAGGGCTGCCGATTCAAACTATGTGGAAATTGCTCACCATACTCCACATTGCACTAAATGAGTAATGTCAGACACTTTCTTTGGTAGGTTGGCTCAAAGGGACAACACAAAGGAATCATGTATACATGTAAAAATGAACTAACCCAGCTGGAGATTAACGACCAGTACGACGTCCTTGATTTGTAGTACATGTACAGACATTGATAATTAAAGATGAGATGTCCCATGATATCAAATGCACATTGATGCTATTATGATTACATAGCTTTTGAAAATGTCATGTTCCAAATTGTCAATTTGTTTGTACAATTTTACATGTTTGAAAATTGAAGCCTGAAAATCGACTAAAAACAACGTCAGAGACTTATGTGAATCAGTGAATGAAAATATGATGTTTTGTAATCTCTAATAAGATCAAAAAATTATCTTTTGTCTCATTATAAGATCATTTACGTCCCGCAAATAATTCAAGGACTACAGGTCATTAAAAATAAGTATGAGGTGGGTACTTTCCAGTTTGAGCCAACCCACCATCAAATCTCCAAAATACTTTCGATTCTTTTCTCACACACTTAAGGTTTACCAGACTACATGGATTAAAATCGGTAACCTTTCCAGCTAAATTGAACCCCCTGGGGGTCTGGTCTAGGGACAGCAACTTTGGTGATGCTGGAATATACTGGAGTCTCTATTTTTGGCATGTTATTTAAATCGTGTATGAAGAGAACGGACTGTACTCCCGATGTAGTTGTTTTGACAAGCTCTGCAAGTAACTTCATGCACACATCAATTCATCATGACCAATATCAAGTGAAAGCAGCAGGATTAAAAAACAAAACACCAGCACGACTTCTCGAATTAATCGATGACGAAGGGAACTTTATCTGCAATTAATCCACTATTGAGTACAAGGCAATGAACAATAATAAACTCTTGACGCTTACAGAAACTGATCACATAGCGGCTATCAAAAAGCAAGCGGTCAATAACTGAAACCGCAACCAAAACTGATTTAACTGTCCTTCTGTGCGCACCCAAATGGGGTAGTGATACTGCTTGAGATTTGTTGGCCTAACAATGTTTCTGTGTGGTCGCCTCAGGACATTAATGCAAACAAAGCGGCTGTCTTCGAAATGTGAGATCATGGATTCTTTGTCATTTTCAAATCCTTCGGAAGCTCGTCTGACGACTTCTTTAATTCTTATACTTGTTTGTGGCCCCTCACATTGAGCTATAATAAACCAAATAGCATTATTACAAGGCAGTAGTTCGGGATTGTGCTGGTCACGGCACTGGACTGAATTTCCCAACCCTCGGACCATCCTTTAGTGTGCGGAGGTTCTCCAGTTTGATGTAAATTGCTGATTTTGAAAATTCCTTTTCCAGCATTTGGGAGATTTTCATTGCAAAGACTTTTGAAGCAAGAAATTCGTCATAGAAATATGATTACCGTATCATCCAATGAGATTGATGCATCTCGAAAGCAACAGAACAGACAGCATTTAACACGATTCTGATGGTCCTATTCTGTTGAATATTGAACAAGTTGGTTGAGAAGCTGCAAAAAGGACAACTAGTTCTTTTTCTATTTTTTAGAGATTCGACGCAAGATTGCTCTTGGTATAACGAGTTCATCACTTGGCCTTCCTGGTGATGTTTTTGGATGGTCTATCACAGCTTTTTTTGTCACAGCATCACATGTCATTGGGTAGTTCATAAAGAAATAGGCTTTGGAGGTTTTCGAAGCATTCTCATTGAATGCAATGTGTTTGTGAGAATATGGCACAAAGCTACAGCCACAGCAATATTCCATTGTGTCAGGTGAGTCCCAACTTTAAGTCATAAAGGAATGCAGAATAATAGGGGTATAAGGTTTTGACAGGTGAGATTGTAAAATTACAATCGGGAATCGTCAAGTAGGAGAGTTTGTAAAGATTTGAGACGTAGAAGCCGCAGTTTGAATATTTAAATCAGTCAAAATCTTGGCAACGATGTAAATGCAAACTTATTAAGGTTTCCTAGAAGCCACGATATTTCAGTAGTGTATCTTCAGTTTTGCATATTTTCAAGAAATAGTGGGGAGGGGAAATTGAATAGCACGGAAACTAAGAGTCAACTTCCAAAAATTGCAGTTGCTTTCCGCATGGGGAGCCCAACTTGCTTATCTTGCAAGCACAAACTTCGATTTTAATCCTGAAGGCCTTATCGGCCAGCACCGGATCGCTCCGTTGATAAAGACTACCGGTGGTGGTCAAAAAGGCCTTCCGGATTAAGATCGGAGTTTTGTGCTTGCAAGATCAGCAAGTTGGGCTCCCCATGCGGAAAGCATGCGAGCACAACAAAAATGCCTGTTTTCACCGAGCCGCGTGGCGAGGGGCGGGAGAGGGGAATGGAGAGGTGAATGGAGAGGGGGAAAATACAAATACCAAATAATTATGGACACTTCTTATTGCTAAATAATTAGCATATTCATATTCCTTGTATTACATGCATTCGAATGAGCTCAAACAAGACACCATGATATGACACTATCCCGAGATAGTTAAGTGACGTATTCAGTTTTCAGAATTTACATGAAATCAGATGCAACATTTCAAGTATAGTGACTCGAAAAATAATGTCTAAACGACACAGTCTCGAGGAAATACAAATACATTTTGCAATAGATCTACGAGCGTGAACAAAGTGTGATGTCATCAGGTACTTAGATCTGCAAGTTTCATCAGATGAGAACAGTTCGTTATAAATTGAAGTGTTGCTAGGGTGTCTATTTTAGAGCAATATCCGAGTAATTCCATGATGAGTTTTGGTCGACTAACAGTCTAGAAAACAAGCTCAATCTGAGAAGAGCACAGAGTTCAGTATGATATGGCGACAAAAAGGCATTCCGTCCTGTTCATTTTCGTTAAGCAAATCCGAATCTACAGAAATTATTCTCTTGAGTATCAAATTCTATAAGTTGTGGTTGTCGTATGATTTGAGGGAATATCAGATCAGATATTTTCACTGCCAATACATAAGGACCAAGTGAAATCAATCCTTTTGTCGAACTGTCAACACAGTTACAAGCTACATCGACTGTTGTCATGCACTGCGATGAGCATGAGCGATATAAACAAGCATTTTCAAGGACAAAAATGGCTGCAGTTTGCAAAATAGATACCACTATCATCTTCTTCGTGAAATTTCCTTTTAAATGAAGTGTGTTTCAAGTAAGTTGGTCAGGATTTCTGCGATCTGCGTCAAATAAACGATATGAAGCGTTTCGATGACTTCATCGTAATACTTGAAGGAGCGACGAACAATTAAAGACAGTTGAAAGAGACCGACATTCGCAAAGTTATTCTTTCCAATTGTAAATTGAGTAATGCATACTTTTGAGTGATTGACATTGTAAAGTAATCGCTAGGATACACGTATGTGGATTGCCATAAACTATATAATATTGTGAAAACTGATCATTTGATATTTCATATTTATAAAGAATAGGGTTTTTAAGGACACACATATCATTTATACATTTTCATTCATAGGGTGACAACAAGATACAGGTGACAGATCATGAAATAGAATTGACCCACGGATTGACTTTGCCATAAGTTAGCTCACAAAACGACCTTTATTAACTTGCATCGTCTGTTCTATAGTAATCGGGAGTATCACTCTATTGAAGATCATCAGATAAGTTGAGAACAATTACAACTTTCTCATCTTCGTTTCCGATACTCGCTTTGCAAGAAATAAAATGCCATTTATCTCCAAATGCATTCATGAATTCGATTTCATGATTTACAAAGTATGAAAGTGCACTGATAAGGGATTTTGATGTTCATTTGGTCAAATTATCAGCACAGAAGGTCAAAGTCATAGAAATTTACGACAATAAAACCTCTAGAATGGAAGTTAATCTTCATGCAATACACAATAGTGGCACAAAAATCGCACGCATTTTCACTTAGATACACCTGTCAACGTCTTTATCATTGGACTAGAATCAGTCACATGTGTAAATCTAAGCTCTGAATTGGTCATTCATGCCCCAACTCAGTTCCCCCGGATGTGCCGTGACCTTGAGTCAATTTCCATTCTAGTCAACTTCAGATAAACAGTTTATTTCTATGGTCAAAATTGTCAGATAGCTATGTCGAAAGTCAGTCATTTCTCTGCACGAACATCTGCACATCTCTGCACGTTTCAGTGCTCTGACGTCAGTCATTTCTCTGCACGAACATCTGCACGTTCTCTGCTGGTTCAGTGCGGAGGATAGAGCAAGCCACGAGGCGTCTTGGCGCGGGATGGATTTGCCAATCTCAACCGCGCGTGATTACAGAACTTTTTTCTGAAATTTCTTGGACGCGTGGTCCCGCGCCTCTGGTGTGAACAGCCGCATAGGTTTGTTAAGGCTCTGAACGAAAATTCTGAACGCCTGAGACGCGCCACGCCGCGTCCGGTGGGAATGGAGCTTTACGCTTTCCTCCCAGAAGACGAGGGCAGGGCCGGGAAAGAAGGAAGGTCATTTTGCCGGCACTGATAGAATCAGTTGTTGCTATGTTAAGGTCTGTTTATACTTCTGGCGTAACGCGCAGGTCAACGCTAACCGACATACGTTGACGTTAGTCAGTTGACTTCGACAGAATAAAATTTGCAGTTAACTGTAACAGGCGTGATCGATTGATCAGTCACACTGTCAGTCGACTGATGTTTCTGGGAGCGCATGAAAGTTAGTTGCAATTCAACTTCATTTTCAATCAGTCGATTGATTGTAATGCAACTGCCTGCGGAATCTGTGACAAGTACGAATGTTGATTTGTTTGAAGAATTGTCAATTGAAGAGGTTCGGAAGTGTGACCATTTTTGGGTGGTAAAAAAGTAATAAATTCAGGGATACGGAGAGAACTAACAACTCTCAGCTATCAGAATGGAGAAACACGAAACAGCATGTAAGATAAATGGAAATGTCTGCGCGATCAGTACATGCGACTATGAGCAAAACACCGAGAAACAAAAGTGGTGAAGGAAGATCCAAGACGATCGTTTGAAAGAATTGCTAATCTTTCGCTTTTATCGAGAAAGCGTCAAGCTCCTCTGAAGCGCTCTGATCACCACTATGTTCAAATATGATTGAAGATGCTGCCGATGGTGATCAAGATCAGGAAAGAAAAAAATTAACATTTACTGAAAATCGCTACACTGTAAACGCACAAAGTCCTCTCTAGTTTGTACACTTGCCCGCTAGCTTTCATTGATGAAATGGAAGAGCAGGTCGAATGACATTATCAGTACACTGAGGCTTTTTCCACTGGGCGTGCTGCAGTCTATAGCTGCGTAATTACATGTATACGTCAGAAGTATATACCAGCCTTAATATGATATCACATGCGGTAAGATATTTTTCCATATGTGTGGCATTCTGAGGAACTGATGGCGTTGGGAACAATAAATAGAAAATTAGAGGCGATGGATGCTCTTTAAACACAATTTCAATTCATTATGGAAAATAATTTTCAGTGCTATTCCATATACAATGTTGACCAAGTTCAAATGTACATGTACATCTAATTGAAAGTTTTGAATTCAAGTTCTTTATACTTACCTTTGTGTAACTAGGTCATACATGGAATATCTCCCTGAGGACTTCTGTGTGTTGTTCAAAATTTCTGCATTTTTTTCATTATCGCTGAAAAGCAAAGTATTATTTATTAATATCTTTATCCAAAGTTGTAAAAAATACTTTATGTTTAGAATGCGGGGAGAAATGTCTATTTGGTTTCAAAACGCCAAATTTAGTTGTTGACTTTCATTTAATTAATGCTTTTTCGTGGGGAAAGCCAAATTATACGATGTTATCAAAATTTTAGATTGGTCACTATATATCGACCATATTTTCTAGACAAACAGGAGGGATGGCTGAAACACATTCCAGGTATAAAATTTAAGATTGCAACGGCAAATCTAGGATATCTTATCTGCGCATTATCAAAGATTGCTCAATGCTAATAACAACAATGAAATTAAATAAACGATAGATCAAATTGCCATGCAAAAGATGTGCGGCTGCTAGGATACATAGACACGTAGTGTACTGTTAAGCACTTATTTGAATCTCTTGAGCCTGGTGAAGCCATCGGTTTATAAACCAGACATGTTGACACAAAAATTATCTGAAAGTGGACAATCGTCTACTATTATATATTTCTGAAATTGCATGTTGATCCTTCAGTATTTCGCTTACTTATGTTTTCTTCGTTCAGAATATTTGTATAATGACCTTAATATTTTGCATGTTAGTAATAAAGCTTTATATATCATATTGTGTATTCTTGTATATATCTCATTCCAGTTATTTAAGATAGTTTGAATCATTTCGCAATTTGTGGCATTTGCAATCATTCAGCAACTTGATCAAAGACGTACTGAAAGTCAAGGACTCGTGACGGCATGCCTGGGGAGGTAGGTTGCAAAAACGACATATGATAGCGACTGTGAATAAAGATTTGAACAACTAAATTTTTCTAATTGTATAGTTCTTTTTGTTAGATATTTTGGCCATATGTAGACAATGGTAAGCAGGTGAGGGAGAAGATGGAGCCTCGGCAGTAGAGGCAGAATATATTGTCTTGGCTAGTTTTCATGTTTTGAATGTAGTTGGAAAGAGCCAATATTGAAAGATGGTGGTTTTATTTTCTTTTTGTTGTTTCTTACAATTAATTTCAGTTAACATCCGTTAACTATCTTCAGGTAAAAGGCTAGCCTTTTTACCTGAAGATAGTTACCGGATGTCAATTGAAATCTATTTTCAGAAATTGAAATCAATTGAAATTAATCAAATTTCTATTAATTGAAATCAATTTTCAGAAATATAACTCACTTGACCATTTTGGCGGGCACCGTATCCATCTCCTGATCACGTAAATGTATGTTGTCTTTGTTTATGATGGATGCATTTTCTTTGACATGTGATGATGGATTGAATCTAATAAAGGAATTCGTGCATCATGAACAAGATATTTTCTGGATTAAATTGCATCTTACATCATTTACATTTTGATTGATTGTAGGCTATCGAATAAGATCAAAATCATATTCAGTCTATTCTTGCAGGTCGTGGGTCTATCACATCAACATGTCACTTCATAAAAGTAGCCATAGAAAAGTCTAACAAAGTCGTTAACGTCCTTGCATGTGCTATGAGCATAGAGATATAGTTATGAGAATCTCATAGAAGTAATTTGAGCTGGGAACCCTAGTTATCTGCGTTGCGCTTGACTGGTCTTCCTGGATCTCAGCTGAAAAGCAGTCAAAGTTCAGACAAGCTGACGCCTAGACATCCATATTACAGACATGATGTCATTATAAACACAGAAATTGAATTTCTTTTCTTCCAAACATTATCAGGCCTCGATGCCCTACTTTGGTCGTTCAACAGTTATCTGGATACTTGATGCTTCATGACATAAAATAAACAGGTGACAGGTATTGTTTTGGTTGACTCACTCACTCACTTTAGGATGCGTAACTGGAGATGGGTCTTAACACGATGGCTCCGTATATCACGGTCCGCAATAGCATTCCATACCATGCTGCACCGGCTTTCAGTTGGTCTCCTGCACCTGAATAGTTTACTTGCATTTTATTCTTCTATGCTTGTCGTTAGGGAAACTGATATGAGAAATCCTCCTCTTCTAACCCCTGCTCATATGCTACGGAAGTGCGGATCCGCATTGATTTGAATCTAAAGACACCTACTTGCAGTTTTCAGTTGCAAAATCTAGGCTCCTATCTAGGTTCTAACTTATATATGATAACTAGCTTATAGAATCCATTTAGGGTTGGTTTTGGAGAAATTTTTGGTTGCTTTGTGGTTGGATTTTTTGCAGCAAGGTTTTGTTCAGGATTTGTCTCAGTATGTATTATGGATCGCTTTTTAGTGTGACTCCTTTATAGGATGGAATCGTCAGATAGATGCGAGAGACAGGAGTCTTCGGCAGGTAGGCCTACAAAGCATTCAGCGCATAAAACTCGATCGAATTTCTGCCGATAAAATTATTAACAATTTTTCATAATAATGTGATGATAAAGACTCACTTAAGACTTGAATAATTAAAGTGTGCTTGATGGGACATTTTCTTCCATGAAAAGTATAGACCTATGCGTAGGGCCTTTCTAATGCCAGACAGTACACGGCAAGCATGAATGCACGCGTAACAGACACACAAAAGAAGATAATCATAGATACTTATTATAGACATAAAATAATTCTATAATGAAGTACAGTGTGCAGGCTTAATCTCATTATCATGGTTCAAATTTCTATTCAAGAAAAAACCTTTACTCAACTATTTTGCGATCACATCATCGTGATCTTTATTTTTTATATGATACCAGCAATGGCATTTGATCAACAGTATCAAAACGCCTTTGAAGTGATGGAAAAATTTTCTAGCATTATAGCATTTGATTGCAGCATGAAAATGCTATTCTCAGGGTGTTGGTATTAGAGTTATGCAAATTACGGTAATTTATGTCGGCGGTAAGTTTTGGTAATTTATTTTTGAACAGCACTGAATGTATGTCGGGTCAAGTCTTGCATGAATCAATTTGGAACAGATCAGTTTTCAAAATCAATCATACCATGGTCAATCTGGGTTGTTTTTGCTGGCCCAAGATGAAATCTTCAGGATATAAATCCAAGTTGGCTTATGTCGATGTTTCTATGCCTACCATGCAGGAGTAAGATAGTATATCAGCTAGCCTAGCTGTTATGTTGGAATCAAAATAGATAGGCTATCATACCGTCTATAAAATATGCCTGCAAGTTTTTTATTTCAATGATATAGTCAGCTGTCTTTTAGCCTACACGTGAGATGGATAGAATATAGAAAAGTAGCATTAACTAGCAGTAGGCCTATTATTACCTTATCTTCAGTAGCAGGGTAGGTCTACTTTTTTCAATGACCATTCTAATCATAATCTATGGACATTTTACTACGATTATGTAAATTCGCGCTTTCGTATGGGGTTTCATCTATTGCTGTTTAATTAAAAATCAGAAGTACTTTATTTAGCAGAATTCGTTTGTTTTACGTAAAACAAACGAATTCTGCTAAATAAGTTGTATTTATGAATGTACATGTACTCCGAAAAACAAAGCGTTAATGACTTGCAACATGTAGACAGAAAATATAACAATATTATTAGTAATTCGCATGTGAATCAATCCAAAGTTGATAAAAAATATGTTCACGATAGAACCAATCTATGAAGCTTACAAAAACAAAGACAAAAGACTCTAAAACTTCGGAGAGAAAACACAGTTTTCATTAAATATTTTCCATACTATTTCATCAAGATATAGGCATATCAGATGTATTGTTGATTACGGTACTACACCTTAATAAAAACATAAAGTACCTACCGACGATTTCTACCCAAATTTGAGCATCAACGGTTTGCGTAGTATGTATTTGTGGATACATAATTCAAGATATATTTAGTACACACATAGCGTTAAGGAATTGTCTTACATTATCCACCGTAGAAAAAAAGAACATTTATCAGAATGACCTATAATTTGGAAGATAAACTGATATCACCAACTTCAATATAAAATGGAAGTAGATCAAATAGCTACGTTTGGGTACCATAACGAAGTCATTAAAATCACTATAATTAAGTCAAAACACGATATGTATGTACACATTTTGTAAAGGTTTCCAAACGAAACGTTAGTGCAATTCATTTACTGAGTTGAACTCATAATATTCTGAATGATAGGGAGAACAATTTCAAAATAAATTACCCGGTAACTTGCCGTACAACTTTAATGGGGGAATCATTGAGTTTATTCTGCTCTATACTAAATTTCAATGGAGAATCAACAAAAGTACCTCTTTGAAGAAACAGGACCCGTTGACCGTTAGGTATCTGGAAAATAACATGAGTTGCCGAGGCCTTTCGTTCATTCTTGTCAAGGCAATGCATGAACAATGGATTACATAATTTGGCAACAAACTGCATGTAAAATGAATAATTCTCATAAGCAAGCGAGCGAGCGAGCGGGCGAGTGAGCGTGACGTCAACATTGCCGTAAGATGACAATAGCCAACAAGATTGCGCAATATTGATCTTATAACACCATAAATTAAGGTGTGCATGCACAAAGTCAGGTGACAGCTAAATAAAAATTTCGCAGATAATTGGAGAAAATAAAGACAAAGAAAATAAAAGGAAAGAAAACTGAAATGGAATATACATGGACAACAGTACAAAACAGAATTTAATAAAATTGTGTGAAATTGAAAAATTTGAGACAAAAATTGCCACGGAAGAATAATACTTCTTACATGTTTCTTTTGAATACAAAGATCTTTTGTAAAGCGTAAGATAGAAGGCTCCAAGAGCACGCAAAAGAGAGCGGTTACTATACACATACAGGACGGAGAAGTTCAGTGAACCAGATATTCAAAAGGAACATGTAAAAAGTCTTATTCTTCCGTGGTTATTTTTACAATTTATCTCAATTTTTTAATTTCACAATTTTATTAAATTCTGTTTTGTATTGTCATCCATTTCAGTTTTCCTTCCTTTTATTTTCATTTTGTAGCTGTCACCTGACTTTGTGCATTAATTTATGATGTTATAAAACCAATATTGCGCAATCTTGTTGGCTATTGTCATCTTACGGCAATGTTGACGTCACGCTCACTCGCCCGCTCGCTCGCTCGCTTGCTTATGAGAATTATTCATTTTACATGCAGTCTGTTACCAAATTATGTGATCCATTGTTCATGCATTGCCTTGACAAGAATGAACGAAGGGCCTCGGCAACTCGTGCCATTTTTATATCAAAAAATTAGTTCTCTCTATATTTGGCTAGGGCCATGCTTGCATGCTTAAAGCGTCGAGATTCCTATGGTCTGTTTGATATAGGTTATTTGACACTTTTGAAGAACATCGATCTTAATAAAAACGTCAGTTACATGTATTATATATCGAGATGAAATAGGTACTAAAAAACTTGAATACCACAATATAAGAGTACCGCTCAGTTTAATCATAAAGACCAGCTGTCACGACGGTTGCTGTTCTCTCATGTGTTTTCGGCTATCCTCATTTTGTTATGCCATTCTCAGACTCTGCATGCCTCATTTAGATTTTGTGTAAAAAATGTTCATAGTCGGTGCCGGAGGTTGAACGGCGGAACCGGGGGATGGCACTGGGGACACGTGCCCCCCTAAAACTTTAGCAACTTTTCATGCCCTTCTTCCACAATTTATTTGATGCTCAAAATTTTTGGACATTTCATTGGTTTGACAGAGCCAAAGATTGCCGATGAGTTGCCAAGTTATCATAATTCCACTTTTATCCACGTTTCTGTAAAGTACAATCCCATTCAAGTGAAAACGATGCCGCAAATCGTGGGATGCAGGTAATGATGTCATACTTGACAGTCAATGGATAAAGGAAACAAATAAATAGCAGAATTAACTCATTTGTTTATGATCCATTTATGATTGTCTAATACATGTCAAGCACCTGCGAATTATCTACCTGCTGAGAGATAACTCAAAAAAATGTTGGGATCAATCTGCCTATTGTTTCAGTGGCAAGTGAAGTACAATTTTATCAGGCCTTTATTAGTCTTATTAACGGACCTTCAGTATTGAATGTCTGTCTATTGTTACTCTAAGGAACCCTATCACTAGCATCAGGTGCCTTAAAAGCTTTGAGCGAGTCCCTTTATCAGTATTACACGTATGTTGGGTCTTCAGTATGGAGGGTTTATAGTCTCACACGGGAGGCTATTTGGTGGAAAATAGAAAAACAAATTTCACTCCCAATTTGCGACTTCATATTTTGAATAAAACTTCCTGTAATGACACCCGACGCATCGTCGTCCTGCCGACTTGTTCACGGGAAATAGCCGTCTGTGTACTAAAGTCGGCTTCATAAAATACCTTTTATGGACCATTCAACAGCGCTCATGTTTCCTGTTTAGTTCAGGTTTGTATTGATTGATAAATTTGTTCTCTATCGGATCATTGCAATGGTTAGTATGTCGCGACTAAAATCGTCAACATAGAGAATAATTCTGAGTTTTGGAATGTTCTGAAAGGGTACTTTTATTATCTTTCTTCAGAACACTGGGTTTGTGTTCTTTGAATCTTATAAATGAAAAAGACTGTTAGTTTGACCTATATTCTTTTTGACCTTTTTCTGGTTACAAATACGGAAGGTGAAACAATAGACCAAGAGGCGGTTGTTTCAATCGAACTTATAAGGTAGACCTAATTTATCACAAATATCACAATTGTTATGCCTGCTGCTCAGCTTTTGCTTGTTCAGACACAAGAGGCCTACTCAGGTTACTCGTCAGGCGAACTTAAATTTCATGATTAGCTATCATTGACAAAATCTAGATTCACCATAGCAGTATCACTTATATCAGTTATGTATTTTTATAGTATTCCTTTTCTTTTTTGACGTTTGGCTTTGTATATTTCGACCAAAGAGAATCCTGATTTTTTAATCTATTGGCAAGTATTTCTTCATTGAATATCTAAAGAGAATGGCAGCTTTTAAGTCAATACAAGACACAAACACTCTTGATTCCCCGACCGCATTCGCCCGACCTGGGAATCGAACCGAAGTCTGCGGTGGAGACAAGCTCGCACCTTCTTCACTAGGCCACGCTGACGGTTCAACAGGAATGCGAGCGAAGGCAGAAGTCATCTCTAAGTGATATCGACAGCATATTGTCCTATTATTATTGGCAGAACGTTACCGCAGCGTTCATATTGTACCGAGACAGCATATCAGCATGTCATACGACTAAGTCACAGTGTAGTGTGTGTAATGTGTAAGGGGGTGACCCCCAGGCCAAGAGGGTAAATGCCTAATGGGGCAAAATAAATTCCATTCAAAAAGTGTAGTGTGTGTCAATAATAATGGGACAATATGCTGTCGATATCACTTAGAGATGACTTCTGCCGTCACTCGCATTCCTGTTGAACCGTCAGCGTGGCCTAGTGAAGAAGGTGCGAGCTCGTCTCCACCCCGGACTTCGGTTCGATTCCTAGGTCGGGGAATCAAGGGTGCTGGTGTCTTGTATTGACTTAATAGATGTCATTCTCTTTAGATATTCAATGAACTACGACAGACCTTTGTTGTCCATTTCTTCATTTTGAATTATGTCTGTGTTATCAGTGAATCTATTAGAAAAATAGTTAAAGCTAATAGTAAAAAAATGGTTTTCATATGAGCTTGTACCCAACTATTCGTGAATTGAGAGTGAAACTCGTTATTCTATTTTTCACCAGTATGGAGGGTCCCTACTTAATTATAAGGACCCTGTGTCAGTCATTGCTATTTATTCCACAGTAGGCCTACTTTGCCTTTAAATGACCGATTGACTTATATACATAGACACATAAAATCGAGTTTCACCAATAGTTTCACAGATTTTTCTCAGATCTACATGTACATGTTTGATAATTGAAATCTTCAATTATCAATCATCTTCATTATCTTCAATCATTTTCAAGAAAAAGTGCAATTAACATTTAAATGTTTAATAATAAAAATTTTAATGTTAAATAGTAAACATTTAAATAGCTGCACTTTAAGCACTTGAATATACGTATAAACTTTCAGATTATTTTGATTATTGAATAAACTAGATGTTTATCAAATTTTAAAAAATGTTTGCTAAAAGCTAAAAGCATCGAAAATTTTGCCGTTTCTTAACCCATTCATGCGAAATGTGCTTTATAAAGGAAACTACCTACATTGTTTTCAACTCCAATTAATTTATTGAAGATTTCTATGTCGTTCATTTTGATCAAAAGTATCGTGTTAGCAGAAGTCAAATTCAAATTCTAATAAAAAAACTAACCAAAGTTGCTTGCAAGATATCAACACGTGATAGTTTTAGAACACGATATTTCTTGCTCCGAGATGAGTCGTAGGAGCAAACTTGACGCCATTGCAAAGCAAGTCACCGGAGTTTATTTCAGCATTTAGATGATGGAGAAAAAATGGAAACCCAGTGAATATTCCCGAAACAAAATATGCATCTTTTATTCGACTGAGTTTGGATATGCATTACAAAATTAATTCCTGTTCTTTGCGTACATCCATTAGTGGTTTGTAAGACAGCAGACTTAAATTTTGCTGTTTGTTTTTTCAGACTTATCAGGCAACATATTGACTTGATAAAGGATGCAGACATCGATGATTGCTTCGGTAGCCGTTATTATCCATCCTCCAAGCAGTGGTGAATGTAGCGATGAGTATTCTGGTGATGATGACCTTATTTATGAAAATGAATCAAAAAATCAACTAAAACCTGATGTTGAATTTGTAACAGCTGATGTTATTGTTGATAGTAACACGCCTCAGAAATGCAAGAAACGTAAAGTACTTAATTGGAAAATTTCTACATTCGACCACGCCACCAACTTCGATATGGATACAAAAAGTGAATTTGATAGCGACCAGCCTATTGACTATTTCAATATACTGTTTGATGAGAAAATATTGAATTTTGTACGGAATCATTCCATTGATTATTCTGGTGACAGTTTTACTCTAGATGAGTTGAAGGCTGTTGTTATCGGGGTCTCACTTGCTTCAGGAGTAAATAAATTATCTAAGCGTCGTTATTGCTGGTCAACAAACGACGTGATGAGGAATGCCGCTATATTCTCTTCGATTGGACAAAAACGATTCGAAGCTACATTTCTATACTGTATTTTGTTCCTATGAGCGCTTCACCTGCTGAGGGTGATAAGTTTCAAAAGATCAGAATTAAATTTATTACGATGCTAAATAACAGATTTTTGAAAAAGTGGTTTTATTACTGAATGTTCCTCCGTTGATGAGGCTATCATACCATATTATGGTACAATGTAAATCGCTGGATGCGAAAGTTACATACAAACATATACCAAAATTACATACAATCTGAAACTAACATCTGATGCGAGATTCTCGTATGTTTACAAAGATCTGGTATGTTTTTCATACCACATCTCACCTACTTTCGTATGTGATTGGTATGTAGCGATACAAACTATTCTATCTGTGATTAGCTGTTTTACACTGAAATACGAGTTGTTGGTATGTTTTATATACGAGACCCGATGCAAATTCATCCTTATTCGCATGCCTCTGGTATGTGTTTCGTATGAGCTGCTTTAATTCACATAGCAAAAAATATGTGTATTACCTACATACTACTGTCAAATAATTTTTTTCGGTAATACCAGTCGTCAATATTTTTTGTTTGATAGAGTGATATTTATCTATATTAGATTTAATGTGAATTGAACGCTCCACCAGATTGACGTCGTTGCTACTTGTCTTAGTAACATTAATAGGACGTTTAGTTAGCTCCTTATGAACCAAGTTGATTCACATCAATTCATTCAAACGATATCTTTCGTGAAATCATGTTAACTTATATATCTCAAACAAAACTATTTTTACGTTCATGAATTATAATATGTTTTTATTTCGGATTGATAATGTGCTTAATTTAAAAATTGCATAGGCCTAATGCATAATTGCTGATGGTTGAATACTTATTGATTATTCATGAAATACCTTAGACTCACGTGTATTAAAATCGAATTCAGTATTCGAAGTATGACTCTTGAGTGTCATTATCTCACTTTACAGAACAGTAGTAACATTAGTGTGATCTTTATTGACAAAAGGCCTTAAATCAACATACTTTGGACATGATTTATGCGTTCTTTTAACATTGTGCTGGTATGGCTTTAGTATGTAAAGCATACAAATATATTACAAGAGAATAAATACAGAAATATACCAAAAAGATATTTTGGTATGCACCCTTCGTATGTGATTGGTATTGAGCGATTTACAGTGTAGACATTCATGCAAGCAATTTCCCGCTGGGAAAAAAGCTCGCGATTAGCTAGCACATATCTCGAGCGAAGAAAGAGCACATAGCTTCCGTTTTGTCTCGCAAAATGCTGGCGAAAAGCTTGCTAATTTAGGAGCAAAAACGCTGCTGTTCGCTCGCGATTGGCGATGCTTTTCGAATGCTAATGTAGCGCGCTAATCGCTTGCTTCATTGAAAAGCTAGCTGCTCGCTTGATATTCGCTGTACCCTATTAGCATATATGAAGCCTAGTTTTTGACTTCCTATTGACCTACCTACACATCTAACATAACACAAAAACATGCTGCTCAACGTCATACTGCCACGAAATGCTCATGGATCAACAGTAGTGGATGTAGAACTGTCAAAACCATAACATTCGGAGACAGTGACAAAAAATGTGAGACTCACCTCTGCTAAACAATTATAGGCTTGCAGAAGTTCAAAGTTTCTTCCATGCATTGAAGACTCAATGAGCTGGTTTGGTTACAATTAGTTGTATTTTCAGCATAAATTCCTGTAGACCAGCGGTTCGTGTCTAAAATGCAAAATAATGGAGCTTTTTTATTTACATGCAAAATTACAATTCATAAATGAACATTCGCATTGCTCACCGTTTTCACTGATTATTTCTATGCAATATTTAGGCTACACTTATAATAAACTACTGTTGATCACTGTCATCTTGCCACGAAACGCTCCAGGGACTAACAGTAGAATGACTCAATGATGCTAAACTCAAAACATTCGGAGGCAGTGACAAACTGAGAACTCACATAAAAATTGCATTCATATCAGAAATTTAGAACTCACCTCTGCAAAATGGTCGTCAATTTCTCTCTCCCGTCGATGCTCATTGAACTGGTTTGGTAGAGCCCGCGTCCATATCTGATGTTTAATTGTGTTGGGCAGCGATTGCTGTCTGAAATGTACAATAAAATTTTTATACCAGATCCTTTAAAAAAAAACGTTGAGGCACAGCCTAAACGTCAATGTGAAATTTGTGCAATCACATAGCAAAAGGAAAGCAAATTAACACTCCTATTTAGCCATTGTTACAAAATGAAGAAAAAGATAATTCATTTCTACAAATTTTACAGATTTCAGAGTAAAAGGATTTTAGCATGAATAATCCTACTAAAAGAATTCTACCGTTGAAGCATTTGTCGTCTTACGAAAAATTCGATAAATTTAAGATTTTCGCAACATTATAATTTTCTCCATTGGCTGAAATCAGCCTTAAGATCAACGGAGGAGAATTTCAATGGTATAAATTATAGGCATGAGGGTTTAATTCGATTGGTAGTTGTCCATCTAATTTCATGTTATCAAAATCAATGCAAGATGATTAAGGTGCACATAATTTTATTGAAGCGATTGAAGGATTGAAATTCTTTGAGATAATATTAAAGCCCGATCCGTCGAAGTTTCAACATGCTGGCGGCAATGATAGGTTTTAAACTTTTCACTTGCTACAATGTTATCCGTATTGGTTCATAGATTGTACAATATGCATATCTCGTTATTGAGTTAAAGTTGCAGTGATTATTACGCTAGTCACTTCAATAGGAAAATAACCTATTTTTCTAAAACTAAAACGGGTTTCAGAATGTGACATTAAAGTGAAACGACTCACCCATCTTAACATGGCTTCAACCGTTGTCTTTTTCCACGTCATGAGGAAGGGAATTAAATTGACGCACAAAATCATTGATTTGCACAGCCTTGATCCTATATGTTCGAAGTGGTTTATCAGAATCACAGTTGACCAAGCCGCGTACAAGGCACGACACCAGAGATCTCACAACTTGATGCGTACTTAATAATTGACACGATGTCGGGCAGGCAATTGTTCGAATGAGCGCAGGAAGTCCAACCTGTTAGCAGACAGCCTTGTCGGGTTGTAGCGGCATTGTCATAACGACAGGGAATCGATGCATGCTGTTACACCCTGCGATGCGCTCGGTGTGTCAATAATGCCAGTTGACGTCACACAGTGACTGTCTGATTAGACGGGAGCTGGCGTGCGTAGGAAGAAAAACAATCATCTGTTGGGATGGTCGACAAACAACTAATTGCTCAGTGAATAAGTTGCAATGCAAGTTTGCTGTCCGATGCATGTTAGGTAGCGATTTATTTTACATAATTTGAAAAACTTGATTGAAAAATAAAATCATTAAAGTATTGTAAATCACTGTCATCTGCATTGACTTGCAAGCAGGATAAAGTCGCTCATATGAACGTATTTTCATTATTCGACACACTGGTTCAGTTCACTATTCGACATTTCAGTTCAGTTACAATGCTTCATCATTGTAGTTGAATAGCTGTCTACTTTGGTCTTCAATAATGGATTTCTGAACACTGATCTTTCAGGACAAATGACGACATTAAAACGGAATTTCTATATGTTTCACTACAAAATGATTAGGCTATAGAATACGGCGGAAGCACACTCTAATTAGTTATTTGATGACATCAAGAATTAATGAGAATAACTAAAATAAATTTGCATTTTCTATTACAGGCTTGGCGCTAACGTACACTATTTGCATTTTGCTCTAACCATCTATGCGACTTCAAACAACCGAATGTGCTTAAACAAAGGGATGTAGGCTATAGCTGGTGATAAAAGTTAGCAACATTGGCTTTATTAGCCATCTATTAAATAATTAGTGACAAGAAGCTGGCGAATTTCGCTTTGCCAATAGCTATCTATTGGCCAGCGACAAAAAGTAAGCAAAATTCGGTTTGCCAAAAGCCATCTACTCGCAAACTGCATTTCTGCTAGCTAAGACATCGCTTGGTCGCTCACTAAAAGCCAGCGAATAGTGAGCACTTTTCCCAGCGGGTTGTAAAGGGTAAACCTTGCGATTTGGCTACAAAATGGGGGTTGTAGCGTGCACCATGGCTCAGTCATGAATTTCCAACCATACTCGGGTGTCACTGGAAAAGCAATTGAAGTCGATCTCGGTTCTTCATCGAAAGTTTCCGACAGAAAAATTATCTCTCACCTGTGATAGCTAATTATTTTTTTTGCGTCATTACCACTGTTGACGGCTTTAAAATCGAAATTGGATATTTATTGCACCGGTACTGTGCGCTCAAACCGTGTACCAAGTTAACCACGTGAAAAATCTTTTTAAAAGTCTGTCCGTGCTTATATCAATGAATGGGTAAGTGATGATGATATTTGTTTGACGGCATGGAATGATGATAAAACCGTTTTGATTCTGTGATCGAGTCATGGCATCAATCCTAAAAAGAACGTCGGTCTGCATTCTAGGAAGGATAAGAAGCGTATTGACGTGAATTGTTCTGCCTTCGTTGTACCTTACAACAAAACAATGGGAGTAGATCAATCAGATGCCAGCATTTCTCGATTCCTCACGACAATCAGAGGAAAAAGTGGTATTATCCAATATTTTTGTATCTTCTTGATCTCTGTGTCAAAATCGTGGATTATTTTTCGTAAATGTTGTCCTTCCGAAAAATCGATAAGCCTGATTGAAGTGATTAATTATCGTTGTGAGCTAGCTCATATCTGGCTTTCACGCAGTCGTCGTGGAAGGCGCTCTGTCTCTCAAGTGCGATCAGAATTCAGGTATTCTCTTATTTGCCATCTCATTTTATACATTTCTAAGCAAAACCGATGTGTTGTTTGCCAGAAGAAGGGTAATTTGATCTTTGAAGGGTTGCAAAAAAATGCCTGCATCCGAAGTTTTGCTTTCACCAGTACCTTACGAAGCAACGATCTGTTATGAAGTTGTCAAAATAAGAATATCAGTATAAATGCTTGTGGAAATACTTATTCTCCTAAATGCGCAATGTGCTCTTAAAAGGACATTTGGGTTGTTAAAGAGCCATTGAAATTTTTCATCTATGTTTTCATAATGCTATGATACAAATGACACTGCGCATGAATGGGTTAAGGCTTATTCAACAGATGCGCGCCTATATATATTTTTTCTGTTGTATCATGTAATTTCTTACCGCAAAATCACATTTACACGTTGGACTATTGCCAAGCTTTGGCAATCGCTCTTGGCTCTTGGCGTAGCCGGGCAACGGTTGGCACAGCAACGATGTACATGTACAACCATAGCCAGTCTTCGTACTTATTACAAAGAAACAATCTGCATGATCAAAAGTAAAGACGCGGTTCATTTTTCTGTTCAGAAAAGTCATTTAGTCATGTATTTGGTGAATTGTGAGTGAACTTTACTCTGCTTTTATCTTAGAATGAAACAATTGGCTTTCATTCAAAGATATTTAATTTATATATAATAAAAATATATATAATATTAAATATCTTTGTTTTCATTTGTTCTCTTCCTATATAACATATGTTATATATGCTCTTCAGATTTAAAATTTTCTGACATAAAATAATGCAATAAAGTCTAATTGAAAGCATTGTTCTGAAGGATGCTCTTATTTACAACTGCGTTCTACAAAACATCTGAAGAAGTATAGTATAGCTTATTTGTTTCAATTTGGACGCTGTATTTAGTCATACATGTACATAAAAAATGTCTTGATTTATTATTAAAACGCGTTTTAGTTCTGTAATTACTAGAAAGAGGCAATGACAAGGAATATTTGTTTCTCGCTTACAAATATTTTCAAATTCACGCATTATCAGCTGATTTTTATTGGTTTCATTGCAGCCTTTTATAATATTAAATATCCTTGGAGTTGTCACTCTACCTAATATACTTACTCTAATGGTATGAAACAAGTTGGATATCAATAGGAATGAATATTTGTTAAGCATCCTAAGTGAGCGGATGTCAAGCTGATTATCAAGGGAATTTCATGAGCCGCATTATAATGGAAGTCTTCATGAAAAAGTCGCGATATTATTCGTGCTTTATTGGCTATATGATTTCAAGTTTTTGATTTAATTTTCACCGGCATGATTTGGTGATTCACTAAATTCATGTTTCATTTCTTGAATCTGAATATTGATGTGGACCCATTTACATCTTTCAAATTTAATTGAAATCATTGTCTTTGATTATGTGATTTTGCTCTAAGTTGCAGGTTGCCTGTAATATGATCACACTTCAGAAAATCCTCTTGAGGTTGAGCATGAAAGTAATAAGAACCTATCGAATTGCTAATCTAACAAACATATCTCCGAGGACGTCATGACACTGATAATCTGTGAAATGCCATCATTCCTTCTGCATTACAATCATGATCACTCAATTCCGTGGTAATTTCTTCAAACCTGTAAAATTTGCATATCACACTTTTTGCTGACAATACCACCTGTATCTCCTTTGAGTTCATTTAGAAGTCGAAAGTGTATACACATTGGGGATTTAATAAATGCGGAGTTGCCACTCTACCTAATATGCTTACTCTATGATACATAATAATAGCTCTATGAGGTAACCTGAAAGAATTTTCGCTTTGATTAAGATAGTGAGAATCATGGTGAGAGTAGAATGAACGACAGCGGTTTGTTGATTGTCACATTAGGCGATCATTCAGGCATCGATTTGGATCATTGTTGTTCGATCTTTAGAAGAATCAAGTTTCTGAAAAATTGCAACAGTTGTAGATTCTTGTCGTAGGACGCTACATTGAAAGCTATGTTATCCAAGTGACTAAATATGATCAGAAAAATTTCTTTAATCGTGAATAAGCAAAAGTCTACAAAGTACACGGACAAACTGACGGAATTAATCTAATTTCAGCCACCGGAACCGCGAATGTGAAGGTATCGTTCTCATTAAATCACATGTCCCCGGCGTGCTATTATTAGAAATCCACATGTCCATCCTAGTCCATTATTGTTATGGATGTCGGATTACTATGGTTTTGAAAATTGTTAAAAAAAGCTGTTTAAATATACTTTTTGTGATGGACAGATTTAAGCGATCATTTAATTTTGCGGAATATCACAGCCGTTCTTTGCTTGATCGTTATGTTATCAGGGTAGATGGATATTGCCAAGAATATCTTAAAGTCTAGCAAATCGGTCGATGGATACTCTAGTACCGCAATCCATGGTGAGTTAAGGATATTTGAATGCTAGTACAATGTGAAATTTGCGGCAATTGTTGTGCTAATATTCGCAGTTATAAGTGGAAACAATTCTCATCACAATTCAATTAACAACAGTCGTTGAAATAACATCTGACATTGTTTTTTGTTACGTCATATGTGCTGCAATGTTCTCGGGAACATTTCGTCCTTCTGAATCCGTCTGATCAAGTACCGTAAGATGCGGTGACCGGACAGAATATAAATATCAGCATTGCTCCAGAACTGCCACTTTTAAGGGTTTTCGAGCGATCGACAATGGTGGAATATAATATTATGATGTACAAGTAAAAATTTAGCGGCATTTGAGATTCCTGTAATGTTTCGTTTATTTCCAAAAAATTGAATTTTCATTATTCCCCTCACACCGAAGATTGATTTTTTCGTCAGCATCGCTATTTAGCACATCATCGTAATATAATAATCATTGTCCGTGTAGTAGATTTCAGAATTTTCTAACTGATGTTTTGAATCTATTGCATTTGACAAAATAGGCCTAATTGTTCAAACTATTGTGAAATGTCTGTCCATGGTCACCCCACTAATATTGGGCAAAATGGGTTGACTTTGGACAGTAGATAAGCCGACATGACTGTAATTTACTATAGGAACTAAAGTCATAATGCAACAATTTTCTCTTCTATCAAGACATCAGTCATTTACTAATTCTGTTTATGACATTAGGCAAGACACTATTCAAAACTGTCCAAAGTCACCCCACTTTGCGGCAGTATTTCATTTTTTTGGTCTGACTGTTGCTATTTAGTGAGTTGGCCAAAATGAGTTGCCGGAGAAGTGTCATAATTTTTACAATCCTTTGAATTTGATCGGGTCACGCGACAGAGGAGTGTTCATTTTATAGTCTCCTAAAGCAAAAGACTGATGCTAGAACTAGTAGCGCAGTTACATGCATTCTGCGTTTAGTGTAATCTACACGAAATGCATGCGTATATTCTAGACTCCATGAGACATGCGCAGACCGCTTCATGAATATTTGCACTAAGAAACCAACACAACTTCAACTACAATTTTCGTGTTGAAGTCGTGGTTCAATTTGAATAGAGTTGGCCTACATGCCATATGAAACTTGCCATAAGTGTTCTAGAGATCATTTTGGCATATACTTCTCTTTCTTACGTGGTCAGTAGGGCCCCACGAAAGAAAATTAGTATTCTTTGATACTGGATTTCAACATGAGAACAACAAAACTTTTTAATGAAAATTGACAGACAGTATGCACTACCCATCAGGTCTTCATCGTGTGCTGTGCATGAATGCACAAAAAGATACCTCCGGTCCTAGTGAGTTTCACGGAAATCTTGCTGCTAAAAACGTCTTGCTCCTGATCTCTCCATTGATGAGTATGCTCTATTTCAAACATTTTTATGTCGTGTAGAAGGTAAGAATATCTACAAGTATATTAATAAGTACAAGGAGTAAGAATATCTATTTATGAAAATATTTAGATCGCGCACAATACAATAATTATAAGGCGTTCCTTGGAACGGATGCCTTTTTAGTGACCGACGAAAGATACAAAGTGTCAGGTCATTGTCCCTGAGATGTAAAGGGATGCGGTTCCATAATGACGATGCAACAATGGTGAAATCTCGGTCTCCCAGACCGACAGATTTCATCTCTCAGAGACATCGTTCACTGCATGTTATTACTACATCATTTGATCGTAGGTCATCATATGAGAGCCATGCCGGTCAGATAGATGACATCTCCAATAGGTAATGCGGTGACATCCCATGAAGGACCTTAAAGGCATGTATCACCATCCGAAATGTGATTCTCTGACGTACAGGGAGCCAATGCAGCAGATACAAGGTATGCAAGTCATTTAAATCACCTCCATATAGCTCTTTTCAAACTTCACTCTACTTGACTCGCATGAGTTTTATCTAATAAATAGACAAGCATGGATAAGTCAATATCAGCATTAGGGGAGCGAGAAACCAAATGCAAGCCTTCTCGGGCTACTCCGCGTACTCGTCAGTGTGTAGACTGCAGCAGACATGCCTAATTTCTGAGTAGAAATTACACATGCGTTTAAATAAATATAATTAATATAATTAAATATAACATATACTTGCATGTGGTAAGTATTTCATTTCGAATTCATTTGAGTTAGAATTTTCTGAAGTTTTGGACATTCATTTCCTGTCTTTTCGGGTGAACCAATCCACAGCAGTGAAGCATAAAAGTAAAATTATATGAAATCCTTTAATTGAGCATGATTGCCTGGACGAGTGTCAAAATATTCCAAAACTGCCATATTTTCAGTAGATTAGCACGATAATACATCGTCTGTACATAATTTGGACCTTGAAATGTAGCGACTGAATCCATCCTGAGATATGCAGGACAGGGGTCATCAAGGTGAGTAGGCCTTGCAATGTGCATCAGATCATCGTTGAATAATCATGCTTGATCAGGTACTAGGTGCTAGCAAATATATTTTTATTTGAAAACGAAATGCACGTAGGCTGTCTTTTATCGAATAAAAACGAATGTATAAATTAAGCGAATGATTTCTATCGAAAGTGACTTTAAGTTGACAGTACTTGAAATATTGCAATGACCGCCTATTTGTAGGCTGTTTCTTAGGGTAATTACATATTTGCTCCAATTTCATGTGTGTCATTGCTTTTCAGCCGAAACACTTTCTGAAGATGAAGAAGAGGGGTATGGTTATGACGAAACATTAAGTATAACATCCCCACCTAAATACACAAGTATAGATGGCGTCACGTTGCAGCCTGGTGGACCATTTTCATCTTTAACAGCATCCATGTGTCCTCAGGATCTGATCCAAAAGCTCGGATATATGGTAATTATCGAAGTAATTGAAGCCCCTTGCATTGAGTTTGATGAATCCACATCTGATTTTCAGGCTGAGGGTGCTGATGGTCAAATGGATTTCCGCTATGATGAATTTGGATTTAAAGTGGAGGAAGAGGGTATGTTCGATTTGCCATGATTTTGGCAACGGGTCTTAACAGGTCTTAGGCATCGGTTTCAGGTTGAGACATTTTAGTGTATCTAAGAAGCTCGCTCAATCTTGAGTTTATCTGGGCAAATAGCTTCACAATACGATGCTATAGATTTTTACAGTTTATTGTTGATCCAGTATTAATTTGTATCTGTGAAGTGCTAGTATCATACAGTGGAAAGTGTTTCACGGAGTTAAAAGACAATTCAAAGTGAATTAATCCAATCGAAGAGAAAATCTGAATGTGAAGGAATCGCTGGTCAGAAAAGTGAAAACGTCAAAACTATTACCTCAACTACATCCCTTTCCATACCGACCACATAAACTGAAGTTGATCTAGGGGTGTTATTTGACTCCCCTCAGTTTCTAAATTGTTGTCCTGAAATATATGAATAGCACAGCAAAACTAGCTTGACATCCGATCTTTCTAGGGATTTTATGCTTGCTTTCTAACTCGCTGTTAACTAGCAAATCAAGATTCAAAATTTAGAATTCGCGATTCATAGATAAAGTATTTTAGAACAAAATAAATTTTTCTCCCTATCCATCGGCAATAATGATGGAAACATGTTTGCATTCACTGCGATGTCTCATTAGAACATTGACATCAGGCGTGTTTTAAGATAGTTTAACAAATTTAATGCTGCGCGCATGCATCCGGCAATCAAGAAAATTGAAAACGGAAGAATATGATGTTTAACTAGACGAAATACTTTAAAGCAGCATTCAATCGAGAATTCACGAAAATGAGGATGACTTAGAAACTTAGTATTTCTATGCTACGAAAAAGTGATTAGATGTTTGCAGCATCAATGTGTTATTTCTACTGTAATATTCAATAAGTGGAATGTGCAAAAATTGTAAATCAGTCCTTCAATCGATTTTCATGCACACATGAACATTTTTGTATGTTATATCAAGTAACATCTCCAAAATTCTGAAATGACGCTTGAGAAAAGTGTTAACATTCAGACTTTGGAAAAAGTGCAGAGTGAAGAGAATGACCATTCGGTCGGCCAAATCATATATAGAAGGGGGATTTCTAAATTATGCTTTAAAGTTGAGTTGTATATGCTGCAGTTCAGTTTATAAGGTCACTGCAAAAATGTCATGTTATAGGTAAGGTTGCGGCTCATGAACTGTATCTTAAAGAAATGCATGTATATTTACTTCTGCTGTAATTTACGTTACTTCGCATATAGCAATTTAATATTGGTTATATGAAACGTAATTCTCTAGCCCGATTATCTCAGCCTTCATATATTATCCATAGATTACTCACCATTTCATAATTTGAAGTCCTTAATTGAATTTATTGTTATTGCTTATCTAGGTATATTTCATTACGATGTATCATCTTTTTGCCACAGATGGTCCTGAAGAAAGTTCAAACAAACTTTTGAGCACTCCATTCATTGAAGATTCGAGTCATCGCCTAAGTTGGACAGCTTATCTGGAATTTACTCACAATGATGAAGTGGGGGATCTGACATGGGATAAGATAGAACCCAGAATGCCACGATCTGAAAAATTGAAGTCAATGATTCGCCAAGGTATTCCTCACTCCATTCGCCCCCAAATCTGGATGAGAATCAGCGGAGCTCAAGAGAAAAAATTAAAAGGGAATATTTCATATAAAGACGTTGTCAGAGCAAGCTCTAATGATCATTTGATGACATCAAAGCAAATTGAAAAGGTAAGGATAGTTTTACTCAGTCACGTGATGCTTTATTAATGCAGAGCCAGGAACCTGAAATAGGCATGTATTTATTTCTGCCTGTTAATACAAGTTGGACTTTGTAATAAGATTTTTAAAACATTGTCTACTTACTTCGATTATCAATTTTTCCTGTCAAATCAACATGACCTTAACTTCATGGTCATGACTTGTAAGGCAAACGTCTGCAATGTCCTCTCAGTTATGTTTACTGCTATCAAATACTGCAGAAAAATTAACATTGCATGTTATCACATTGAAGCACTGGGTAAAATTATCGTGTGATCTGGTAAAATGAAAGATAACCGAACGGTTCTATTCTTGACTGTTGCAACCACAGACAGTGCATTTGAAAAAGAAGGCACTAGAAAGATCCCGCTCCTTTTAAACTGGATATTATCCTTCTAAAGTGCTCTCTATCACCTGGCTGAGGAGGTCTACTCACAGTTCCCTGATTTCGACGATCTGTCTTCGAATGGAAAGTAAGTTAACTTCGCATGGGACCCGAACATTTTCAAACACAATGGCCCGTGGCATTGCATGGTACAGCCGGTTTGGAAAATGGGCTGTTGCTTTCCTACCATTCAGTGCAATTGAAATCTAATTCATGATTTGAAATACACTTCAACTCATCCTCTTGGTTTTCCGTAGCATATTCTGTCGGAAGCAATTAGAATATTCAAATCGTCACTATACTGAGCAAAGCGCACTGTCTCCCCCATGAATATCAGGAAACTAATGGTATTTAAGGAAGCGGTTGTCAATGCTTCAATGTCATTTAGACGAGAAATCCGGACCTTGAGTCTTTTAACTATTCTTAATTGAGATACGTTGATGTAAACTCGACTCACACGACAGGTTTTCATAGCCATAGATGTTTACAGGCTAGTTTATTGTGGACGAATATGAAGCCGTGCAGATGAAAGAATTTATTATGAATTTCGAAGTTATCTCAAGTTCGTACACATTATAGCTGCAAGTATATTTCATTCAACAGACATTGTTTTTACAGCTTCATTTTGAGGATTTCTCGACCTTTTAACCGAATCGGGGTGAAATCAGATTTGACCATCACCAACTTTGCTTTGTTTAATAGCGAACCGATGCACTTTTCCGGTTTGCAGATTTTGCTCATACGTATTATTTATGACCCATGAGGACAATCCCATCTAATTTCTTAAGTCTGATATGCAGTTATCGTTTCAGCTTTCTCCAGCGTTTTATCTACTAGAAAAGGTAGTTGACCTTTAAACCATTGGTAACAGAAGGTTTGATTATTACCTCAAACAATTATACTATCTTTCATTCCATCGGGCTCATGGTGACTTCTTATATTTCTTGCATGCAGCAATCTAGACTGAGAAGAGACAAATGAATATGGTATTGTTTTAAGAGAAATAAAATGCTAAATGCTGGTGGTTGCGCACTCCTCACTGTTGTGTGACTGGGTAATGAAGTTGTTAGTTACGGTTCATAAAATTTTACTATTAATGGACTTAAAAAATTGATATAACCAATCTGTCGGAGACATAGTGATGCTTCAAAAATATTAAGACAAAACACTTTTTGTCTACAGCTGCCTCCTCAGTTGTTTACTTAGTTAGGGTTTAACGCAAGTCGTCGTTGAAGCACAAGCTAAATTATTGATTAATCTAAACATGCCCAGACCCCGAAAGTTAAAAGAAATCAATAGGTGAGAACAAAAATCACTACAAACGAGACAAACGATACATGCGAACGAGCTACAAACGATTCTGTCTAATTTGCCGTCATCAGTGCAGTATAACACCCTATTGCAAAGAATCAGTAACTCAGAGGCGGATGAATCATCATCCAAACTACAGATTTATATGACTAATAAAATAATTCAAGTCTTTTTCTCTGCGCTTGCAAATTTGAACTTCCAAACACGAATGCAAAAGGCTAGTTTGTGTTTGCGTTCTGTGCACAAACCATCGGTATGTGGATGTGCATAGAATACCGGCGGCGCAGATGACCTATTTGTCCTTGAATTTTGGGATCTTTTGTAGAAAACCCACAAAAAACACCCCTGCCACTGATGATAATGAAAAATGAACGCTTATCCAATACCTGAGAATCCACGAATATTACATATACACCTCTCTGATACAACAGATAGTATTATCAGATAACCACTGCTGCAATGACGCTGCTGATGGAGTATTCCATGCGCCTGTAAAATTCTGCCCAAAAATAGATGTCCAAATTCTTGTCATGTGCAAGCAAACACAATTCCAGCAAATTCATGGATGCGTTCAAGATGAAATGAATTGAGAAATTGAATGACTTGTGTCTCGGGACCGATTTGAAATTTTGAATTTCAAATGAGTCCACCGTCTAAACTGTAGAGGATACATAGATATCTAAGCCAGATAAGTTCCTCACACTTTGAGCACAATCTGTAGTTCTTTTAACGTGGCTGGGACTTTCTGCAAAAGATACAAATTTTTTCCTTTGACAATGTTGAACAAAATATTACTTGAACTTCACAATGCTTGCGTACGTCAGTCATTGGGGATTAATCAAATCCCAAAATTGAGGAGGACAATGCCTTGCATTGGCTGAGCGATGAGGACTCAGAAAAGCACTTCTTTAGATATTTAAGGAAACAGAGTTCGTAGCAGCATAAGTTCATAGCAAGCTATTTGCGACTTATCGAACAGAATTTGGAGCCTATTTCGAGTTCAATTGTATTATGCAGTTATCGAAACAAGGTGCTCGCACAGGCATTTCTGTGAGAAAATCCCTATTTCGATGTGTTGCCATTGACAACATGGATCAATTCAGCTATCTATGATGCATGCATTGTGTTAATTGATCGAACTGCTTTGCACTTCAAATTCCTTCACTTTTTCCACGACCTTGATATTAGCAGTTATCAATCAAGTTATGATTTATAGCAATGTGTCTTTGAACTTTCCCCCTGTTCTAGAAGGTGATTTTGAACTTGTCAAATGATGCGTGAAATGTGCATGACCAGTTTGGATTTTTGGTACACTCATGTCATGGAAGTTATCTAAAAAGTGAAGGAGCTAACTTTTGATTGGGTTAAACTCCGAGTGACTTCAAGCCAGTAGTAAACTTTTGTAATTGTGTCTAGATGTCCATTTCTCTGTGAAGAATATGACTCTGAAATAACTTCTAGACACACACATTCTTTGTAAATAGATAGATATTGACCTTTGAACTGAATTTATCTCATCTTTGCTCGTCAGTCGGAAGCACTCCGAAATCTCTGGTTTGGTCTATGCAGCCATTTAGCACATTAATATGCTGGTACAGGACTTGCAACTAAATTGCAAGTGTGTTTACAAATTCATCACTCACAGTTTGGATATACATATTTTGTACATTGTTGCTCTGAGCTTAAAATGGCACCACATAGTAAGATAATTATGAGCACTCGTGGTTTTGGTAAACCCGTGATCTTAGTAAAATGTTGCAAAATGGTATAGAGTCCTAGGAATACAATATTTGTACATATGTGTATTTCCATTGCCTGATAATGTAACTGCTGGTGCTGTGTTTGTGCTGTGCAATTTTGCATGGATGACTGCATAGACCACGCTAGACGTGCAGATAATTTTTTATTAATTCATTCTTAAATTTCTATTTAAACTGCTGAAATATTTTGGAATAGTTTGCAATTCACGCAATTTTTTGAGATGACCAGCTTAGCAACGGTCAAACTTGTAACAGAAGTGCTGCATTGAATAAGTTTGCTATTATTTTGGCTAAAGTGGCGATTACATAGGAATTTGGATCGTCGTTCGTAGCATGTTACAGCACCTTTATACTTGACAGGTGATATTAGTAGATTAATCGAAAGCTCGTCTTCCTTTAGATGATTGGAAATCTGGGAGTAAGTAGGTATACAGCAATATTTGCACCCCTTAAAAGGCCAGGCTTGCTTTTTGCGTAGAGGAGCCGAAGGAGGGGCACTTTGTACCCCACTGATTTTGAAGTTCCTATGACCCAATCTCCCTGAAGTCTACTGTTTGGTTTCTTTAGAATAGAAAAGAAACAATTGTATTTACAGAGTCAGACCCATAGAGTAATTTGTCAAAGCAGATGAAAAATCTATCAGAAGGGGAATCTGCAGGTTCATTTTGAGAATGTGTTAGCTAGTGCACGCAAACTCCTGCTAGAGGCTTCTACTACTTCTGTACGGAAAGGTAATAAGTCCATCAGGACGCTTGCCGTCACCTAGGTTGATACCGTTCTGCTTACTTAATCTAGAATACAGGAAAAAGCATGTCATTCAAAAAGCACGCTGCAAACAGCTTTCAAATTTGACGTTGCACTTTGCCAGATATCACCAACGTTTTTCAGAAGGCTGTCTGACTATCATACTTTTTTACTTCTTAAGATATAAAGCTAGAGGAGTCAAAGAGTCTACAAAGTGCCTCAGGTCTTGATAGGGTTGAGATTGCTGTAGTTTTAGCAAGAAGATATTTTGTTAAATCAGTAAAATTGTCACTATCATTAAAAAACAATGTTTATAATTATCTTAGTATATAATTATCTATAGTATATAATTATCTATAGTATATAATTATCTCTATTAATCTATCATTTACACGCACACCCTTAATATCTCATGCACTTCAATGTTTCACTTTATTTGCAGGATCTTCTGCGCACAATGCCAAGTAATGCTTGCTTCTGTCATATCAGTAGCACGGGCATTCCTCGTTTGAGGAGGGTTCTTCGCGGATTGGCTTGGCTTTACCCAGATATCGGTTACTGTCAAGGCACTGGAGTCGTAAGCTTGTGTATTGCTTTCAGTTTTTCATATGATATACATGCATACTAGAGCAGCGTTTCCCAAATTCACAAGTGCGTTGCAAAAGCCAGTTCGTTGTATGAGGCTAGCAATTTCAGTGCCATAGTGAAGTTAGTGAAGTCAAAGTAGCAGCGACTTCATGAATCACACTGACATTGCCAGTGGTATACAACGACCTAGCTTTTGCAACGCACTTGCTTTTTAAATGTAGGCCTTCTTTGTTTGCTAAATAAAGTCACTGTGTCGATTCAGTAGCACAATGCTAAAGATAAATAAAATGACATCAAGGTAAGAAGAGATTTATCAATCGATTGACACTGGATTGAAGTTAGTGCATTTGATTGTGAGACAAAACTGGATTTTTGAGGAGCGCTTATATTCAATTGGTCGATACAACGGACCTGCGACACAATGCTCGCTTTTGCACTTCACAGAACTGCGTTATATTCCTGGTCGGAGAAAATAGATTCTTTAGGTGGTTATCACGCAGCATGCTCAAATAATATTTAATTTTCGAAGTAGCCGTCGTAGCGTCGAAATGGGAATGTAGCTCATCTACTTATAGTATTATCTTCAGTTTTTGTACTTTTTAGTTACGCAAGTTTCTACTATCAAAGGCGAATTGCTGCTCATATCTGCAAATTGTCTTTCACTCGATTTGTGACAACTGTAGGTAGATAGTGTGTCTGATCAACTGATGATACATTCAAATCAAAGAGGGCAAGGAAAACTTTTATTTGAATGCATGTACTTTTGTGTATTTGCACATCTTGCAATTCTCCAACCTAACTGCTTAAGTCTAAGCCGATGCTGAATTTAGAATTGATGGATGACGTAACATGATTTGTGATCGTCGTTGTTGTGTGATAATTGTACTTGCATCTCACTGGTCTTCATTCAATAGTGCTAGTTATGTAGTAATAGACAGTCTATGAACAAAACCATTCACAAGTTGCCAAAACAATCCTTCTTCATAACACTGAAACGCGCTGATTAGTCTTAATTTAGCAATAGCAGAATGTTATTCACAATGTGACGTCCCTGCAATCAAAGAGAGCAGCTACTGCAATGAGACTGCAGAGTCGGTACATGTATGAGAATTCCCATACTCTCATGTATGGAAATTATGTGGTGTGGATAGATCACCTGTTGATAATACTGTAGATTTTCACTAAATGAGATTTTGTACAAATACTTGGATCTTCGCAATCTTCTTAACTTAACTTCTTGCCACACCTTTGATCATTGAAATCGACAACAATAAAACCTCTAGAATGGAAATGAAGCTTCATGCAATACACAATAGTGGCACATAAATCGCACGCATTTTAACTTAGATACACTTGTCAACGTCTTTATCATTGGGTCAGAATCAGTCACATGTGTAAATCAAAGCTTTTCATTGGTCATTCATGCCCCAACTTAGTTCCCCCGGATGTGCCGCGACCTTGAGTCAATTTCCATTCTAGCGAACTTCAGTTAAACAATCTATTTCTATGCCTTTGATAATGAGCGCACTCTGTAGTATAACATTCTGTTTTCGACAACATAGATTTTCCACAATTATGTGAATGATTTATGATTTTGTAATAACAGTGTATAGAAATACTTCGTAAGTGAAGATCACAAATCATGCAAGTTTCGCGGATTCACTGCAAATTTCGTGGGATCGAATGTCTGAGGACATGGTCCTCATTCAAAGAAAAATATCTCAAATATTTTTATACACGTACATACTATCTTTCCGTTTTGACAATACATCAAGGAAGCACTCACAGTCAAATGTTATCCATGAAAACTTTTCCATGAACTGTTCTATAAAGATTTCTAAGATGGTTTAAGTACAAGCGTGATATCTAAATCAACGAAACATGGACTGCCGTACTCAAAGGCGAGTAATATAATGAAGTTCAGTAGGATTCATAAACAATTTCTTTTTTCGCAACACATCTAGACGCCTTCTTCCACTTCTTGATTCTTTTTTGACATGATTGGTCCACTTCAAATCTTTACTTTCAATGGCAAGCTTGATGAAAAACATGATAAATCAACGTTACTGTTATTTCTATTGCACACCATCAGCTTTGACGGTTTAATGTTTAGCTGAATCTCATTTGATTTATTCCAACTCTGCACATTGTTTATCTCACTTAGCCTATATTCTGTATCTTGACAAACCAATGTCATCTGACTGACATGTAAGGAAAACAATCGTCAAGTCATCTGCATATTTAACAGAATAACTTCTTTTGGCAGCAGGCTCAAGGTTCCCAACTGGTCACTATTTAGTATCCGGTCACTTTTGCTCACTACTTGGTTTGGTCACTATTTTTTCTCAATTAATAAAATTAGTGACCAGCTTTTCTCCATACGAAACCATTTTGCACCAGGCAAAAATGTGATCGTCCCATCTTTTCGACAAATGAAGCCAGCTTTAATGAAGCTAAATGTCATTGATCTATTCATCAATTTGCATATCATGTTATGATGTTAATACACCCGATTTACTTTGTAAATTCTGCCGGAGTCATGAACCAACCTCTAGGAACACTTTTCGGTAACCTTTAAAGGCATGAGCCTTCCCTCTCCCCAATTTGACTAAAAAACAGCACACCATCTCTTAGTGCCTCTAGCATGACCTCTTGTTATCACAATGACCGTTTAAGCATGTGTATAACTCCCTCCGAGTGATTCATCTCGAGTCTTGCGGTTTCCACATAACGTTTCCTTTGCAACCAAGCTTTACACAAGGATCAAACTCATCCTAACATGGGTGGGCATAGAAAATCAGGTCATCTTGAGAAGGTCAACATCCTAAAGAATCTAAAAAAAACACGACTTATTTGCTCAAGTAATCCAGTCCTCACTTTTCCATGCTGCAGAATGAAATGCAACCATGAGACTCGATATTTTTTCAGAAATCTTCCAAACATAGATAGGCGCAAATAGTTATGACATTGTGGCGACATAATCATTTTAAAAGGTACAAAAAGTGCGTTTTTGCTGAAAAAATGACTGACAGACTCCTCGCATTTAATGTTGCGGAATGAAATGCAGTCAAGTGCAAGGACTCTGTCTGTTATTTTAGTATAATAATACGCTCTTTTTAGTGGTTAACGTAAGACGATTAAGTTGACTTTTAAAAACAGGAAATCAAAATGGGTAATGAACGGTGCATTGACAAACACCTGACTTCAACATGTATCATTCATCACTCTGAAAAATTCTCTCAAGATTCACGCGAGCTTTTCTATCAGATAAAATAGTTTTTTATCCAAAATCAGTTTATAGACCAAAATTTAAAAGTTCCAGGATTAGTATCGACTGACTAACACAGTCGAACCCCTAATAAATCGAAAGACACTAGCCAGATCCCTTGTAATTCACATTATTTGAATAAGATGTCAAATAATCCATAACGCCAATAGGAGCAGTCGAAGTTGAACAAATTATTGCGGGAGCCATGCTGCTTCATTCCATAAAGTTCTTCCAAATCCTTAATATTTTTTCTGGCACTATCTTCTCGAGAATTTGTGATGGTATTGTAGTAATTGAAAGACGTAATCAGTACAGTTGGAGTGGTTTTGATTTTGGGACAGGTGTAATCACAGATCCCATCCACAACTGAGACAGCACGAGTCCATCTATTGAAGCCTGCGTGCTAATACTCAACGGTTGAGCGATAGAGAGCGCGAGTTCTTTAATGAGCTTTTAATTCTTATTTATGTCTTTGTTGAACCACCGCTCGGTATCGTATTATGCAATTTCTGTCCAATCGTCGATTCACCGCAAATGAAGCGCACTGCAAAGTTAATATTGTTTGAAGCGTTTCTTTTGCTGGGTAGGCTTTCAAATTTATATTCTCTTATACACATGGAGCACCTGCTCTTGACATAGGCCTATATCGTCATTGATGAAAGATAGCTGCTGTCGCCTACATTTTTGTCATTCACTTCATCTAAAGTGCCTCAGATCTGCACAACAAACAGTGTGCTTGGAAAGTGCAACAAAGTGGAAAGCTTGAAATTCATGCATTGATTTAAGCTAAAGTGTTACATGAAACGTTTTCCGCAACAAATTATCCCAAACAAGTGCATCAGTCTGTGAACTTTGTCGATGGATAAGATAAAATTGGATCTAGGTCGAATTATGATCGGCTGAAAAGTCATTATCATGTGATTCAGAGAAATGACAGAATCAAGTGTAAAATTTATTGAGAATTGACTGAAGTGTGAAAGTTGTCTCTTGGGAACGGGAAGGCCTGCTTTATTATTTATTGTGTTCATTTTGCAGAGTCATCCAAGTTGACCTTGAAAGAGAAATGTTATCTATTCACAGAAATAAATTGCGTCACTACATGAATACTGAATGTGAATAAAGATCACAGCCAGAACTATCCCTTTCAGATTGTCGCAAGCTTGCTGCTATTTATGGAGGAAGAGGACGCCTTCTGGCTAATGTGTACAATTATTGAAGATTTACTCCCGGCGTCTTACTATTCTTCTACCTTGTTGGGAGTACAAGCAGATCAGAGAGTATTACGCCAGCTGCTACCTAATTATCTACCTGAAGTCGACTACATTCTGCGGGAGCATGACATAGGTAAAGAAAAAATTGCTGAAGGAATCTTTTTGTTTTCATCATGACATAAAGGGGAAGTTGAAGAGGCCCCTTAAAATCATCGATTTGTAGTTCTGTTAGAAATGATGGCACATGATTAGAAAGACAATCTTCTTGTCTTGCTCACTGGTGGACGATTATAAACTACAGATCTAGCAGTCAAGCAATCTTCTACGACGTTATTACTATTGCTATATATATATTTATTATTAATTTACATTTAAAACGTTTTTATGAATAATATGATATTTCGAGTTTGAATCGATGAATGCCAGCCAAGATCTCAGACAGCCTTTCAGTGCTGCTCTCAGTGGTGTCCATTACATACTTTGTTGCAGTGATTCAGTGCATTATGTGGTTTGGTTTTATTGTTATCAATTTACTATAGCCATTTGATTGTTCAAAAATATTCGAACACTTCCTTTGTTATGCCGAAATGTAATAGAAAATGGAAAATGAGCAGGCACCCAACGTTTCGGTCGTCTTGACCTTTGTCAAGGGTTACACCAACGAAACGTTGGGTGCCTGCTCATTTTCCATTTTTTATTTTACTTGAATATATTTACATTTCGGCATAACAAAGGGAGTGTTCGAATATTTTTGAACAATCAAATGGCTATAGTAAATTACCTCCCGTGTGCAGCCGTCAACTTTGTTATCAATTTCTATGACTGCAGTAGATCGATGCTCGGCAACTTATGTGAAAACAAATTGATACTTTCTGTTAAAAAGCATCATCATTACTCTGTGGGAGTTTAGACAGTCAAATGGAATGTACAACATTTTGTCGTGACATCTTTATGATAATCAAAGTTTAGACGTTCAAAGTAGGACGTGTTTTTGGACATCCCGTGCTTGATTGAAGCAATGGTTCTTGGTTGCTTTCCATTTGACTGCACTGTCAAAGGAACCCACGGAATACTGTATTATGACATAGGCGTAATCGTTTTTTCACTTCAATGATCCGTCCAGATGATGTTCGCCTCCAGTCATAGAAATAAATTGTTTATCTGAAGTTGACTAGAATGGAAATTGTCTCAAGATCACGGCACATCCGGGGAAACTAAGTTGTGGCATGAACCGCCAATGAGCAGCTCAGAAATTAAAGTGAAAAGGCCCTGATTAACCATGTTGTTTGATATGATGTTAGAAAGAATCAGGAATGTTTTGATGTTAAGCGATCATAATTGTATACAAAATTTTTCGGTTAGCATCCACAGACTATCTTCAGGTAGAAGATGATTTTAATAATAAAAAAATTACCTGAAGATGGTCTGTTGATGCTGACCGAAAAAGTTTGTATACAATTATAATCGTCTAACATCAAAACATTCCTGATTCTTTCTAACATCATATCAAACGAGAAGCTCAGAATTACTCATGCGACTGATTCTAACCCAATGATTCAGCCGTTGACAATTGTATTTAAGTGAAAATGAGTGTGATTTTTGTACCACTATCGTGTATTGCATGAAGCTTTATTGCAGTACACGGCACTGCTGCAGTTTAGTGCACCCTCTATGAAAGAGACGGAAACGCGCCTACTGCAGTTTAGTGCACCCTAAAACAACGGCGCATTCTCCCGCAAACGATGACTACGCACATTACACCGAAGCGCGCGCTCGGTGTAATGTGCGAAGACGAAGACACAAAGACACTCATTTATAACTATAGGGAAGAACGAACGGCATTCATTCTGTTGATTAAATCATGTTGTTCTCACATGCATTTTAGGGTGCACTAAACTGCAGTAGGGGTAAAAGAGGGTGCACTAAACTGCAGTAGTGCCCAGTAGACTTTCACACGGTAAAATAACTGAAACTTCTCTGCATGAAATCATATGTCCACGGGTTTCCGTGATTATCAAAAAATATCGTGCAGGTAGGGAGGTCATGTTATGTAAAGATTGACATGATTCAATTTCTTAAACTTTTTGAAAATGAAATGGTTGGAAATAGATGACCGCCCTCTTACTCGAACGCCACCTTAGTGGAAAGGTTGAATAATAGATCGTCATGGAGGTTTTAGTGCATATTACGCACATTCTGTGTATTCGAACGACGTCCCCGGAAATTGATTGTTAGAGATACTCTTGGTGGCAAATATTACTTCAGTTTGTACTGATTAGAAAATTAGAAACAGCTGTTGGAAATCATGAATTTTGTTGTCTCATCTTACTAATAGAGTTGTCATTAAGGACGTGAAGAAACGAAATCATTCTCATTATGTGAACAGTAAGTATTTCAAAGAAAGTATATCGATTGTTTGGTTGTGAACTAAACATGTAGGCAGATTTGTGTCTCGTTGATGAACTTGTCAGACAATTTTAGTTGTACGATTGACGTTGCGAAGTCTTTGTTCCCTTGCACTCATCATACTATAGGAGATGAGATAGAATCTGAATAAAATTCACAAATAATGTTCGAGGATTACGAAGGATGGAGTAAATAATTATCCACTGAATGAATGAGACGATTTGCTATTAGAAGCTTCAGAACACCACGAAAGCGATAGTCCAAGCACGACTTGATCTGTTGGATGTATCCAAAGAATGGTGTTCATAAGTGGAGGCTATGTATTCGCGTGAGCATCGGTCTTGACTTGAGGATAGTGGATCATAACTTTCCATTTTCGAACAGACTAGGTCATGAATCATCTTGGGATAGACCAACTGATAAAGAATACTTTCTTCAAAATCCTCCGGACCACACGCCATGTGTAATTTCCGTAGCACTGCTAAGGATGCTACAAGAGCCACATCAGTAGCACCCCATTCTTCTTGATTTGAGATCGATGGACTTTTGTGAAACCGATTTTCGCAGCAAATCTTCATGAACGACAACATTAGAAACATAATGAGTCAAAACATATTGGTGTACATGAAACATTATTTCAAGATAAGTGTTAACGATCGAGTCAATACCTCCGCATTGTGTTCTGTTCCTCCAACGCAGCACCGCGGGAATGCCTGGAAGCACACTTAATAAGCCTTATGCCAATCTTGGCATGCCAAACACATAGGTTACAATAAGGCCTTGCATACTCCTTAATGCATTAGCTATAAATACGGCTATCTTCATGAACAGGTTATTAAAACATTTTATGGCTACTGTACTAACAGCATATATTCAAAATAAACTTAACCTAGACTCGGAGAACAAAAATGTAAAAGAACGAGCAACCATTATCATCCCGTTCGAATCTCAGACAATAGACTCACTCAATCTCATGTCTATATTCTGCGATCACAGTGTGTGCAAGCTAATTCCAAGCACAATTCAAGAACGTTATCCACCGAAAATATTCTATAAATTAGATAAACCCACTGCATTGAAGTTTTGCAATTATGGGCGTTTTTTGAATAACCTAAAGTTTCAGGATGTGATGCACATCATGAACAATCCATGCTCATGTAGCAAGAGGCAATCTTTTGTTTACCCACATTATGGTCACGTAATAACGGGTGATCTGGATATTGTGGATGATGAAGACTTACGTCAACTCTTCAGTTTTGGTACCAAACACAGAATCCCCAAAAGCCTTAGTTGGAGTGCCATAACAACTCAAATTAGTAATTCATTAGATGAGCATATTACAAAAATAAGTAAGAAAGAGAAGCTTGAGGCTACTTTATTCTCAGCGTGGAAATCAAGAATCATGACACTGATTAAAGATCGAATATATCTTGCCAAGAAATCCTCGAATAGATTTCGCGCACACAGTAATCGACACAAGATTAATGTCAAAAATGGGTAAAATCTGAAAGAATTGCAGAATGACGTCATAATTACGACAGTTGATAAAGCATCTAATAATTATGCCTTCATTTGCAAAAAGTTTTATCTCAAAATTCTCTTAGCCGAGTTGGGAATTGATATTTCCACGTCGAACATATCGGGTAATGATACCTATGGTCCAGAGCAAATTTTAGCGCAGAATGTAATTGAGCAACACACAACAATTATGAAAAGCGAGTTTAAACTATCTGTCTGTGAAAAAGACAGAAAATTACCAAAATTATATTGGATTCCAAAATTTCACAAAACTCCATGCAAATTTAGATTCATAGCAGGAGCACGACAATGCACATCGAAAAAGCTTTCCATCAAAGTAAATTCAGCCTTAAGTATTTTGCGTGACAATTTTCAGAGATATTGTATGGCAATTAAGAGAAACAGCGGTTTCGATTGCTTCTGGAGTATAAAAGTCCACACAAGAATTTCTACATAGATTAAATTCGACACAAGTTCATTCATTGCAAGTTTTCGATTTTTCAACCTTATATACGAATCTTGATCAAAAATTGATTGAAGATCACATATTCGCTATTATGGATTTGGTGTTTAATTCCTCAAATAGAAAATTTATTTGCATTGGACATGATAAGTCCTTTTGCTCAATGAAAAAATATAGTGGTTATCACTGTTTTGATAAACAGAAGTTAAAAGAAGCCATACATTTCCTATTATCACAGACCTACGTCACATTCGGTAATTTAGTTTTCAGGCAGATTAAAGGCATTCCAATGGGAGGAAATTCTAGTCCACTCCTAGCTGACCTATTCCTCTTACACTGCGAATATGTTTTTATGCAAAATTGATAAAAGCTAAGAAATATCATTTAGCACGCTTGTTATCACCTACATCAAGACATAGACGATATATGTGTTGTCAATTATAAACACTTTAATTCGTTGATTCAAAGAATTTATCCACCTGACTTGTTGGCGGAGAGAAATGGTGATAACAATAAAGAGGTAGTTTACCTTGATGTGAAAATACAAATCTCACAGAACAGGTTGAGAACTTCAGTATATCACAAGGTAGATGACTTCTCTTTCTCTGTGGTGCAACTGACTTTTCCAGAGAGTATGATCCCATTACAGATGGCCTTCATGTTTTCGCGTCGCAGGTAGTCAGATATTGTAGATATGCTCGAAGTTACAAGACGCTGTACACAAAAACTAACAAGACACTAAATATCATGAAATCTAGAGGTTATTCTCAGCATGATTGATGAGTTACACAGAAAAGGCTCTCACAAGGCATAATGAATCGCTTCACAAATATGGTCTTTTCTCGGCTCGAACAATTCACTTCACTCTGTGAATTTCAATGAGGCACGCGACCAACAAACGACTCACATTTTCCTTAATGCCTTGCTGCATAGGTGAATAAACGACTAACAATGACTTGTAGCCATCATATGGGGGTGGGCAGTGAAGAGTGAATACAGAGCGCTTAGCGTGTCTTACGGGAGATGAGAGAGCTCCCATTGTTAAGTCTTGATGTATGAGGCGAAGTTTGTGTAAAGCGGATTACATATTTATCACACAGCGATTACATCTTTATGGGATTCGAGGATGAACAGGATCTGTTTACTTGTGGGGAATCGAAAAGGCAAAGATTGATGAACAGGATTTGTTTACATGTGAGGATCGCAAAAAGCATACTGTATTTATTGATGTGATGAATTTAATGACAGGATCTGTTTACATATGGGAAACGCAACAATTGAATGATATCTGATTTATCTTTGTGACATATCTTTCAAGACATATCATTACCTATTCAGTATTTTGTCAGCACTATGTGTGGGACCGCTCGTCTGGGTTTGAGTGTTCAGGTTAGGGGTCGAAACACAACTAGACGAGTACCTGCTGATGACTGACGGACTGCAGTATTATGTTTTATATCCCTTAATCGGTAACTGAAGTAGTGGTCGATGTATTGTAATTCAAATGAAGAAATGTGGAATTACATGAAGTACTATAGACGGATGAAGAAAACTGGCGATAACAAATTCAAGTGAAGAAATAGTATTTTCCATGTGTAGTCTTAGGTATAGTGTGTATAGTTTCATTGCTTTCGGTGTAGTAGAGTGTCATTGTAATTCTATTGTTTACCTCCATTATCACTTTCCACTTATCCACTTTGTGTAGTGTCAGATATAGTTCACTTGTAATCAGTGTAGTAGCATCGTTGTATTTCCATATTTTACCTCCACTTTTTCCAATTTTTATTCATCGGTTTCCTGTTGTTTTTATAATATCCATTTTTAATTTCCTTAAAACCTATGGTGACCATTGTCTTATTCTATTTCCACTATCAGCATCTGTAGTCGGTACAGTATATTAGAAGTCTGTTTTGAACGTGTATACGGCAGTGTTTGGAATCTATGGTATTAGTATATCAACAGCAAGAATGAGTAGTATTACAAGTCTTAAGATTTCCATTTTTACCAGATATTGGGCCAAAGCTGATCAATTTTAATTCGTTGCCACGAGAAAGCTACATTGAGTTCTTTTAAGAACTGATTAATCCAATGGTTACAGTAGCATTGCCTTTGTACACTTGCGGATTGGAGAACGCCATCAGTCCTCCTTAGGACTACTTTAACTAATAATTTAAATTAGTAAGCATTATATTCTATTATAAATGGCTACTGGGATGACTTTCATCATCGTATGAGAATTACTGCTTATTCTGTGTGACTCTGACCTAATTGATGTATTCGAGGTCACAGAACAAAAGCAAACAACATTTTGTTTCCATCTCATCTCAACACTTTCATCAGTCCCAGTCATTATCTGCTGTCACACGACTTCAAGGCCTCCGCGTAGTGCTTTGATCCAAATCTATAATATATACTTATTTGAAGTAGAGCGAGGGCGACCAACCTGCAGCCACAAGTGCAGATCTAGGAATTGGGCTTATTGCATATTTACAGTGCAGCATATCCCATGATACCACTTTAAATGAACGTAAATGGACACCACTATGAGTATACCTGACATCCATAGAAATAGATTGTTGTTTATCTGAAGTTGATTAGAATGGATATTGTCTCAAGGTCTCGGCACAACTGGGGGAACTAAGTTAGGGCATGAATCACCAATGAAAGGCTTAGAATTGCACATGTAACTGGTTCTAACCCAATGATTCAGCAGTTGACAGGTGTATCTAAGTGAAATTGAGTGCTACTTTTGTACCACTATTGTGTATTGCATGAAGCTTTACTTCCACTTTAGAATTTTTATTGTTATCAATTTCTATGCTGACATCGTAAGTCTATTTATCAAATCAAGAATAGCAACAAATCCAAAAAACTCAAAGTTGTGACATCTGCTCTCTTGCGATTAACTTGAAAATATGAAAGGGTCGGACATTTTGCTGATTGTATATTAGTGCATCGGTACCATATAAACAACAGTAAAATTTCCGTTTTAATGTATTTGCTTCAGTGCTGCTAATGATTTCACTGAGCAGCCTTGTCTCACAATGCGGTGACAATATTATGTACGTGGAAGAAGGAGCCAAAGAGAAGTGTTTGCCAGTATGGAGAATGCATGTGTACAAGAATTTTGTAAATGAATGAAATCTGTTATTGATCATTTAACTCGTGCAGTGTGAGTCTGAAATAAATACTCAGCTACATTCTCAGGTTGAGAACTTGAAAATGACAGCAAATCGTCTATACAATAAGCCGTTTGTAAAAACATGGATTTACCATGAACTAGATGATCGATGGGAAGTGAATCAGCGACAGAATTAATATCAACCTAATGATTTATGCTTCAATCAAATTGTCAAGTTGTGTTGTATTTTTCGATAGACTTTATGTAACAAACTTAAATGGGAGTTCGCCATGAAAATTAATTCATCAGAAGCTACAATTACCGAATTAGTGAATTTCTCTTCGTGAAAGTTGGCCTATACAAAGAGCTGCCATAAATATTTTAAAGTCAGATGATGGGCACTAGCCAGACAGTTTCTTATCAGTTCTGCTTGAACTTCAGTCGTGAGAAATCCCAACGACAACTTGTTCACATGCTGTTTAAAGGTCTAAGATTTCAGTGATCATAGTGCACATTTGTCCAGCAGTTTTGGGAAATTGTCATTTTCATGGATTTCACGAAGTGCATTTTGTTTTCAGAGTTATCGTTAATTAGTCTGCATTGGTTCTTGACCACTTTCGCCAGTGTGGTTCATATCAAAGTACTTCTGCGTCTGTGGGATATATTCTTCTACGAAGGTTCTGTCATCCTCTTCCAAGTGACGCTGGCGATGTTGAAGATAAAAGTAAGTTTCACATAGTTATAACCATGAAAGAGACATAATAATTTACATATTATATAGCATTTCAAGATTTTAGAAGAAATTAAATCCTTTGTAATATAAAAGCCTATATCCTCTAATAAATGCCGCAGCATTTATTTACAATCGCCCACTTTTGAGTATGGCATAGAGGAAGGCTCTTAATAGATTCTTAGATTTATTGAATTTTAGGATCTTTCACTTATGAAGGTTTTTCAAATTGAATAACAATAACACTGAAGGGCATTTGACCTTTTCGATCAAAGTTCGTGCAGCATTATTCTTACTTCATTATCGATTTATTCATTGCCAACAAGGCGTGGTGGCTTCGACGCTGAATAAATACGGTGTGGTGCAAATTTCTTGGAATTGGCGTGAAGGACTTGTATTTGCAGTTTTCCCCTGGTCACTTGAAGTCGGAGTTCACCCGAAACTTAAGCGTGATGAGTCATGACATGATGCAGCTCGACGATGCAGGAAGCTTGATAAGCTACCGAATCTGATGTCGATAACGACATATCCCTATACGATTTAAATTAGATCAATTAATTTGAGTGGGACGCCTTTATTATGTGACTTTTTTATCTTAATTAAGACTAAAAACAGTGCAATATCGTTATGCATTACAGCGACGTTTTATAATTACATTTGATAATAAAAACATGGATTTCCTTGTTTTTTTAGCTCATGGACGATGAATGTACTATGCGCAGTCATTATTTTATTTTCTTTAATGTCAGAGATGCGGCGTTTAATAGAGGTTGGTGCTCGTTAAAAAAGTTGACATTTCAGCTGCGGCGGCTGCCAGAGAGCATTATTTATTAGAGGAAATACGGTAAATTTTTGCTCTAATTTTTTCGTATAACAGTGCTTCCATAGACACATTCATGTGAACTTTTCTAATGCTAAATTAAACTTCGCATGCTATTCGACTTGAAGCTTACGTCTTTTAGTAATTGCTGTTTTCTGTTTCTCGAGGAGGGATCACTTCTAGAATCACGTGATAGAAATTCTAGCGTGTTGATTTAATTAACTCCCTTGCTTGATTTCCGTGGACAACTAAAAATAGTCGATATTGACGTAGAGAAGGGAAGGGTTCAATAGATCTTCATTAGGTAGGTTCGTGAATGCTTGCATTCAATTTCAGTGGATGAGAATTATTTATTCAGCCAAAAGTCATCGTATATGTTATTGCGCTTTTATCGTGAACGTTGTTGGTCACTTGTCGAAAGATACCGCATGTGCGTAGACTTATAGACGTGTCTTTATTCCCAGAATTTGAGAAAAGAATAATGATCTCTAATGTTGCCAATGTATTCAAATTAGCAATGTATTCAAGACCGCCAAGAAAGTGACATGAAGAAATTGTGCTGTTCTGCAACACAATTAGCGGGAGACAGAAGGTGGTGGAAGTGTCATACTGCGGCCTTCGCCCTGCAGTGGGCAGATACAGGCTGATAATGATGATTCGAATTAGACAAGGGTTTCGCTTTGAAGGAGATTTCTACTGTGGGTGTTCACTGTACGATGGCACAAGGTTTGATGTAGTATTGACTTTCAGCATAGCTGCTGAAGTAATTGCAATTAAAAATGATCAGATTTTCGATGATGTAATTTCCTGGTCATTTTCCAAGCAGAAATGTTTGTGAGGGTATTTTAGATTTGTTTCTTTGAAGTCATTCAACATGTTTTTGCCGAAGAACTTTTAAGTAAAGTTCCAAGAATTAATAGGTCGGCTACTGTTGCGACTTAAAAAGTGAAACTCAAAAGAGACATTAGGATTCAAAATTGATGCTCATAAGTCGCAGCGCTAATGCAAAAAGTGCATTATCAGCAGACTTGTGTCGTTTAGTCTTAAAATGTAATTGATTACAATTGCTAATTTCATCTCTATCAATGTAATTGATTGAATTACTTAAGATGCTTATGCTGCACTGTAAGTTTTCCAACTATTTATTTTTCCGCGCTATTCTAAGGTCAATTGCAATTTATCCCTGGAGGACCAACAGACCGTGCTCTCAAACAGCGTTGCAATAAATTTGCCACTTCTCTTCCCTCGGGGCTTTCTCTTTACATATGAGATTCAAACTGAAGATGCAGTGCTGATGTATCGAGGCCAGTGAATTCTAGGAAACTTAATTAAGTTGACGCCTATATCTCTACTAAGATATAAATTGATTTGAGGATTATAACGGTGGTATTTACTGTAGAAGAAATTGCTTGTTTCACTTTTTCCGAGGAGGAAATTAAGTAATAGCAGTACTCTGAGTTACATCTTCTGGTAAGTGAGTTTCGTCGCAAATTTTTTTAAAATTAAATCACCAGTAGCTGTACACCCGATGCACATCTAAGCATGTTTACACCTTTTCGACGATGAGAGTAAAGCAATTTAGACTGTGCTAACATTTCACAGTACTGAGTGCAAATTAATTGAAATTGTTTATCAATATTTATTATTGGCTAAAAATGTGATTGATCACAAGTACAAACTGCTCATCATAAATTGTAATTGATTGATTGCAATACCAATTACAGTAATTGTTGTATTTATTGTAACATAAGTCTGATGATGAGTATATCGCATTATTGTGTTCGTGTAACAACTGTATAGATTTATCCACAGATAATCGACTTTCATGCATGAAGACAAAATAAATTGAAACATTGCATTATTTTTTTATTATTATTTCATTTTCATGATCCCACAAGAAATAATTGAATTCCTGTCACAGTCAATTTGGATTGGAAAAGCATTCTTAAGTTACAGCTGTCTGTTGAGTGCGACATATATATAAGACAACAACCCAACTCGCAGTGTTTGTTGATTTGAAGTTACGTCTTTTAAAAATTTGGACATTTAGATACATTATTACTTTTGTCACAAAATCAATTGAGCTAAGTTTTCCTGTTGTAAATCATGGAAACCCAAACCGAGAAACTGCTGACTTCTTTCAGTTAACTCTTTATTTGCTATGCATATAGGCGTTGAACGACAAGATTAAAATGATTCTGAAAAGGTGAACGACTGGTTGACACATCGCAATTTATATCCCGAGATAATGAACAGAACTTACTTTGGTTCTAACTATGGAATGTAGTTTCGTCACCTCGTTAGGTGGTTTGTAAGTGTACTAAAAGAGACGCTATATGCCATCAAATCGGTCAACGTTGAGCTAAAATATATTTACTGCTAGTTAATGTAAAATAGTCGATTATGTTTCATCAATTTTAGAACATGATCTCTAAGCGGTACATACTGTGCTGCTGACATTGCATATTGAATGATCAGATAGGTAGCTAAGCTTAGAACAAATTAATTCCAATATTTTAATATCATTTAATGAGAATCATTTATCAACCGTATACATGTTGTTTCTCAAAAATCACATAAGTTCACATATATGAATATCAGTGATTTTTATTTCTTCCAAATGTTGATTCCATGAAACATTTATGGATCTTCTTATGGTGCATGTGATGGTCTATTGATGGATTTCTTCTTGACATTCAGTTAGACTTTCATAATATGAATGAAGTAGTCAGGTTATAACTAAGATGTAAATCTTTCATTCCCATTCATGAATATTGGATTAATCAGAAAATCAGTGATATACCTCAGGTGATGAAGGTGAAATACGACTATTCAAGTACATTACGCCAACCATAAGATTATGGAACGAATTGATAGAAAGCGTTTATCACTATTAGTGTTTGTTTTCAGTTTGCTCTATTCATATTCTACAGACTATCCTCCACCTGAAAACATGAATCTTCTTTGCCCAACATCAACATTTGTTTCTCACGCATTGATTTCGATTTTCGAATCACGTTTGTCAGATCTTGACGCAACGTTAAGTTAAGACACTTTCAAAATCAATGCATTGACGTCAGGAATGCGTGTATTTGATTCGAACAATTGTTTGTTTAAGTTGCTCGTAGTAAACAAAAACTACAGTACGAAGTATCAATAGATCAATCCTTCCTTTCACTTCTCGTTTGTATTCCGGTTGTACAAGTGTGCCTTCTCTTTAATCAATAAAGTGATTGTTAATGATGGGATTTCGGTTTGTAGCAGCTGCTGTTTAATTTACCGATAAAATGATAGCGTAGCCATAGACTGAAAGCAATTGACGCATTTAAGTCCTCTTTTATGTTCAGATTTGATGCGCGTGTAATGTAGATAACGTCGTCGATCGTAGATTTTTGTCTGCAATGAAATATCAGCTGTGTAGGCGTTATTTGTTATTGCGAATTTTATTTTTACATTGAAAGTTGACGTGAAAGACTCAGCAGCATCGATAATATCACGTTGAATCAAATTGCAGGCTAATTGACCACTAGTTAATATCAGATAATCTACATGTAGAGCATCGCTGTCACATTCAAGAATTTCGGACAAATTTGTTATTTTGATATGTGCTGTTGCTATCACTCACTTGCTCATCCATTTTGCGTCCTTGTTTACAGACAAATGAAGCTTAAGCGTCACTACTTGGACAGTGCTGACATTATCAGACTTAAGATGGAGAGTTGTTACTCTTCTTGCATGGATGCTCCTCCTGCCGACTTTCAATGACACTTTCGGGGCTCGATCTTAAACAAAAGATCGCCAAGCCAAAAACTTAACCACTGTGCCACGGAAACCACATAAGCTTATATTAAACAATTTCATCAAATTTATATATGGTTGACAATTTTGTTTACCCTTCACTCGATAATGTTAAAGCAAGATGACAATTACGAAAGAGCATAGAATAGTGCGTAACTTAATCATAGTGACAGAATTTTCTCAAGTCTTGAAGAACTCATTTGACTTCACCTTCTCGAACGAATGATTTACTGAGCTGAAAACTGCTCTAAGACAGGGTGCACAATTACATTTCAATGAGTGTTTATGTCCTTCTGAAAAGATACATAAGTAAGGCGACTTATAATTTTTGATATCAAATGTATGCAAGACTAACACATAGTATTTCGAAGATGTAGACAATCCCAATGTAAGTGTAAATTTCAGCTCATAATGAAAAATGTGTTAATGGTGTGTTTATCTGCAACTGATAACTTGATTAATTAATTAATTAATGAGGTGTAGTCTAGATGATCATTTACTATATATTGGACAGGCAGGATCGAAACAATCCCTGCGTTTTAGTGATGTCAGATGCAATTATAAATCTGTTTGGATATTGATCAGCATCAAAATGGTGCTGGTAAGGACCACGTCCATAACCAACCCATCAAAACTGTTAGTATAGTGGTGGGCAACGCGTGGCCTGCCGATGCATATTGGGTAGCCCGCCACCGATTGTCACATCCAGAGTGGCCCGCGGACATTTTTTGAATCGGTGATGTGAAAATGGCCAACTCAGACTTTGACTTTTAAAGGTACTTCTTAGGTTGAGGTTGATGTTCTTGAGATTTTGCGAAGGCATTAACTAATGACTTAATGAGCAATATGATGTCACGAAAATATGACTGTGATGCGTAATTTTTATAAGACAAGTATTCTTTCTGGATTTTATTTGTATACTGCACCAATTTTGTGCTAGAATGGCATTATCGCACGAGCATCGTTAGGGGAACCTAAGCGCGGTTTTCGAAAGTCGCTTATGTTTGGGTGACGTAGGCCTAGGTACATGTCGTTTAAACAGTTTTTGTTTATGTTACTGCATATTGTGCAGTATTTAGGCGAATAGATGTATTAGTTCCAGATCGTCATTTTTCGATGAAATAAAGTCCCATCTTCATATTTCCCAATAAGGTCATAATACTACCATTTAATAACACAAAAAAGCTTCCGCAATTACTTTGACCTGTTCACTTTTCATTATTCATATAGATTTTTAGAATACAAAATGCACTTCCTTAAAAGACAGCAGTTTAGTTGGATACAATGCTACTGCATGCATTTACGAATGCAATTATGCAATGTACTACCACAATGTTTAGAACAGCAGTATTTAAAACTGCGCTCTAAAGTATGCAATAAAGGAATTTGAACATATTTCTGCCTTTTGAAATTGGTGGCCCGCGAGCCCTCTCGCGGGCCACTACTTGTGACCCTCTATCCCAACTTGGTTCCCACCGCTGTGTTAGTAGAATCATCGTAAAATAAAAGTGGAGTTATGTCATATAACAGGGGATTAAATAGCGCTGACCATGTTAAAAGGCAATATCGTTTCACATGAGCATAAGTGATTCTTTTCAAATTTCAAAATCCGAGCGGAACAGGATTGAAAGAATAAAATGTTTATGTGTAAACCAACCTACAAAACCGTGGGTGACTTTACTGAGGACTGGTAGCAACAGCATTGTCTTTGAGTTGATTGAGAAGTTAAGCCACACTACCGTTGAATCTCCTTCCCTCAGGTTCACCTGACCATTAGTACCGTTAATTACTTTATGCAGCCTGAGGAAATCCATGCTAATAACTGCAGAAGTATTCGCGCTTTCGAAATCGTGGTGAAGTTTGCTACAATGGGAATATTTCATAGCTTTTGATGATTTCTATTTCATCTTATCAATTCTCAGGCAGACGTAGCGCATGGTATTTTCCATCAACACACAAATTTTGTGCCATTTTAGTAAGTGCTTGTTGAATTCTATGATCGACAATTATGTCATTTTACATCATTTTATTTTTTATAATGAAAATATGTCATTTTTTAGTGAAATATACGTAGGCCTACACCGCAAATAGATCTAGTCATACGAATTTTGCGATTTACACGGCTATCATTTTATGATATGCTACTTTTGCTGCTCTTAGCAATGAAATTAAAATTATATTACATGCAGCATCGATATATTCCAAATAGTGGAAGACCGAAGAAAGCAGTTTAGTCATTCAAAGATTCTTGTATATCAAAAATTAGGCAAGACCCATGACCTACACATTAGACATCGCAAGTTTTGATTTAAGCTTTATACACTCGAATTATAAATGCGCCTGCAATATGCAGTTGGTTGGGCCAACAGAATTTAAAGTACGAAAAATGCTAAAAAATATTTAGATGACAGTCAAGACTTCAAAATCATCAAAATAGTATTATTAATGAGTTGCTTGACAATTTGTGTGATAGACAGACTGACAAACACTAGCCTGTTGCTTTTCGCTACATGAATCAACCATTGAGGATGGACATGGGTAGAACAAACGAAAGAGACTATATCTGCTTCAGTACAAAATGCGTAGAATCTATGATTAGAAAATATGATGGAACAAAAAATTTTGATATTTTATATCATTTTTCAAAAACAAAATGATATCATTTTATCATTGCCGATCTTTGGTTGAATTACAGAGATTGCTTTCAAAAGTGAGCGATTCAAGCAGATCAGAAATAGGACCACATTTCCGGTTCGCTTAAGAGGGTGTGCATGCATTGTTTTATCTTGCCTATAATATCATCAGCAGTCAAATTGAAACCCTTCGTCTTTTTTCATCACCAGGAACACTGTTGTTTAGGTAGGTCATTGTGACCTAAGAAGTATGAAGTGCTGTACTTCACACAGGGTTTCTGACCGGTGGAGATAGCTCTCACTTTAACCAAACGCCTTTTTTCTGGAAGTACTCATCCAATCGGCATATAACTTTAATATGCAAATATGAAAACCTGGGGGAGATGGCCTGTAAGTACAGATGAACTAGCAATATCAATTTTCAGTTTTCATTCACTGAAAAATGCCATCATCATGGTCATGCAATTATCTGTCTATTCATAATGGCACTTTGTTTCAACCTGTTTGAAATAATGATGATATTTGAACTAACCCCATGATTGAGAATGATCTCGTGATCTGAGGTATTGACTTATTTTCACTGAAAACTTATTTGCTTGCAGTTGTGACAGAAGGAAATCACATGATTGAACTATCCAGCTGTTTCCAACGTGATAATCAGTATACCGACCATTCATTAGCAACTTCATGAGTCGCAAGAATCGTATTAGACGGAGATTGATAGAATCCCGGAACATGTGTCGTTTGGTGAAATTAAGTTTTATGCCTTCAACTCACTGATATTGATCATTATGATGAGGAGTGCCAAAGAAGGAAGATAGGGAAAATAGTCTGATAAGTGATGAAGGAGCTCAATGAAGTCTGTTTTTGTCGAACACAACTCAAGCGAATATCGTAGGAGATCTCATTCTGCCAGCGTTGACGTCAGAAGTTCTAAAATAGTAACTTTGATGGAACTTTCCCTAAATAATGTTGGATTTGTGAATGAGTAAAAATAGTTGAATGAATTAGTGTTGCTAATGCAATCGGAGACTTACTACACCCGCGCACAACGTGGAGATGGATCAATTGGATATTCTAACTGCGTAGTATTTGCTTGTCACGAAACTTTGGTTTTCAGACCAAAATATTGAGATAAAAATTTGAACTGCATTAATTGAATAGGTGCCACTTCTTTCAAATTGATATAGAATTTTGTTCATATTTATGAAAAGCATTGAATGAAAATGTCGTTATTTTGATAAAATCAGATTAATTATGTTTTAGTCTTTTAAACAAATATTTACAATTATTGAAGTGCAAGTGTACTGCTGAGAATGGGACTGCATTTTAGTGTCCGGATCGCTTTCGCCAAGTATTCAAATTTTGACTTCTTTGAAGATATTCCACCGTCCAAATCTCCTCCATTGAAGTCCTTGTGGATGTTTTGTGTTGTTGCAGCTTCAAGGATTCCCGGTGCTCTCTGGCTCCCGGATTTTTCCGGAAATAGAATGGAGGCAGAAGTTCCTTTTACAATAGGCAATCTGGCTGCCAAAATACTTGAAAATGAGTTTTTCACACAGAGGATTACACTAGTTCGTTGTTGTTCTATTGATCATCTCCTAAAGTCAAAGCCAAAATTCCTTAAAAATTTAAAGATAATTTTCAGTTGACCGGTACTGTCATAATTGAATGCCTTGTAATTGCGGGTCGATTATCATAATGATCTTAGAAAAGGAAAACTCATCTGTAGCACTGGCAGTATTTGATGAGGATTGTTAAACTTTTTTTGAAGACTTTTGTGAAAAGTAGTGTTATGTTCGTGAGTCCTAAATGATATGTTGAATAGTAAAGATTATTCACATCAAATTACGGTTCTCAATTTAATTAACTACTTTGCTATGACTGACAAGAGATATACAGAGTGCATTTCAGTTGGAAGCTAAGTACTTACTGAATTAACAATTGATTTAATTACGATACATCAGAAGTTAGGATTCCCATTTTGTAGCAGTGAAGCATTCCAAGGTGAAAGCAATAATCCTCTAACGATTAGGGCGTTTGACAATGATTGTATCCGTAGAATTACTCGCCATCGCCGATCAGACCGAATCTCAATGCATCGTCTTGGACAAAAATGTCAATTAACAAGAAAACCTGCTATCCTCCTTAAAAGACGGCTATCATGGTTCGGTCATGCAGCTAGTAGATCGCAGGGAGTATTAATCCACGACCTAATAAATCCGACCTTCCCCACGAACTGGAAGAAACGCGGACAAATGGAAACATGGGAGCATACAATAAAAGAATACCTGAAAAGAATCACCGGCCCACAACTCTAGGGATTACGCAGGTGGAATAATGACTGGGCCATCCTATCCATGGACCAAGCACAATACCGTTGCTCTTGGACAGCTGCCGTTAGGGATGTGGTGTGCATACTCGAGGATGCCGACTCAACCCGTACAGGGTGAATGCCGCTGCAAGTACAAGTGCAGGTACAAAGTATAAGTAAAGCAATAAGAAACTGGAAAGGCGAGAAATATGGATATTGAGGTCTGAGGTCTGCGAGTTGGAATAAGATCGGAGTCTTGGGTGATGTCTCAAGTGCTATCTTTTAAATTAGCATCGGTGAGAGAGGGTATTGTTTAGCGGAGGATGCACAGTGAAAGACGGAGTGGAACACCAAGGAAGACTCGAATGGGATGGCAGTTAGTTTTGTTATTGACGTCCGTAAACAAACATGGAGGGAGATGAAAAATGAGAATGTACAGATGAATAATTAATTAAAGGGAAATGAGGACGTGAAGCTGATTGTATTGGGGTAAATACTAAATTTTTGAAATATTGATTTCAAGATACAGAAGTTGATCTTCTTGATCGGGCACTTGTCAGATGACGAGTCCGTATTCAAAATTCATGCAGATATGTTCTTTTTAGGACAGGCGAATGTCACTTCTGCTTGTCCTGCGCCTGATTGAAGTTCCTGTTTGCAGCAATCCATCCTTGAGGTCAGTCATGTCACATTCTTCCTATCAAGTTTTGCTACCGCATCTATTCATTCATGACAAGTTTATTGCATTTTGAATGGATTTTATTCGATTCCAAACGATGAGATTATCTCAATATCCCGGAAATACTTGCTGGATTGTGATATTAACTGTTGAAAGAAACAGATTGATTTCCGTCCGTCAGTTATTTTTATCATGCAGTCACGTTCCAACTTTTTGTTTTTGATGCACCGGTATATAAAATGAAAAAAATCATTTCAGTTTTCGCGAACAAAAGCTCGGATGATTAATCGGAAGAGCTCAGAGCATTAATGATTAGTTCAGAAAGAGCGTTGTGTAATGGTTGAAAGTTTGATCAATTTCAAGTGAGAATTTAGACATCAACCAGTTCTTTAAGAACATGAAGTTGTGTCAAACTGATATTATGAAATGTTCATTCAACCCATCTATGATTCAACCAGTTTCGGATTAGAGTGGAGCAATTTGTCTTATCCTTTATCAGGAGTAGACGGAAGAACAAGGATGTAAATTTCAAATGGTCCAAATATTAATAAACTTTGCAACCGTAGGATATCAGGAATGCATGCATTTGTAATAGCATTGGATATTCATGTTAATTACCGACCATTCTGGTCACTGAGACAAGGCGATTTCGGATCAAATAAAGGTGACCGTTGGAAAACATCCTGCATATTTGAGCCAAACAGATATCAATTATCAATTTGCTGATGAATTTTACTTCCTTTCCTTTTCGTTCATTTTCATTTACTTCGATTTTATCCAATATGAATACTTTTTCGGGATCCTCTTAATAACCATGTGCTACTTTATTTTCATCATTATGCACGATGTAGCGATTTCCATTTATTCACTCTCGGGTAGACCTCCCGTTTCCTCAATACATGAAGAAGGACAATAGTCAAATTCAAGAGCGTGTAGAATGTTTTCAGTGCCACATGTAGTAATTGATAACATAGCATAGGAAGGACCTGTGACTGGTGATGACTGCTGAAGGTGATACACTTCATTTTGCTTGAAATCTCAAGTTCGTAGGATATCATATTAATTGTGTAGTTACAAGAAATGATCAAAAATTGATAAAAGATTTCTGAATAATCAAAAGTCGATTTCACTTCAATATAAGTTGATGGATCTGTCGCTCGGAGTTGTTTTGCTTTATGCAAATTTGATATATCAGCCAAGATAATCATGTGACATTATTGGTAAGTTATGTAAGAATATGTAAACGCTTTTCCTCTTCATATATCAGCATTATATTCATTCTACATAACCAAAGGGAATTTTGCCTGTCATGAAAGTTGCTAAGATAATTTTTGAAATAAGTATTTTGTTGTTGATTTCGAAGATTATATTTTCGGAAGTAGTAAGTGGGTCACCTAGCTAGTGACATCGATGATAAAATCACACATGTTTCTCCAAATCGCTTTAAACGCTTGAAGAAGGAAATTTAATCACGTGAATCTGACTTAGTACTCAGACTATCTGTTTGGTCTTCAAGAACTCCACAGACTATCTGAGTGTGGTCTTCAGTTTCTGATTTATTTTATTTTATCTGACATTTTATCATAATTTGAATATATCATATTATCATTTTGGTCTTCCGCTGTTTTGAATGTTTGCTGACTCGTATGTGGTAAATTGCCAGACCAGAACCGCAAATCGTTTGAAAATATGAAAGCAATCTTTCCAATAATTTCGCAAAATCAAACAGGGAATATGTTGATCTACTCTTCACTTTCAGGAACCGGAATTACAAACTTTTGACAACTCAGCTCAGATTTTCAATTGTTTGTCAGACGCACCTTCAGATGTCCAGGATGTGGAATATCTGATTGATGTAAGTATACTTTAAATCAATGTTTGATCTGCCTAATAAAAACATTTCGATTTCCTTGGATGTAAGTATTTGCATTTCAAATTTTGAAGTATGTTATAAATGGCTAAACAAAGAAAGTCATTCCAGTAATGCCCTTCACTTCGATAGTTGTCTTCTCATGTCAAATATAGCTTCATAAAAAATGGTCACTGATGTATTGAAAATCGTTGTTTTGATATAGAAAGCTTTGAATTATGTAAAATTGGAACAAAAATGAAAGAATAGCAGATTTTCAACGAATTTGCATAAAAAGGTACCAGTCACAAACATGGTAAATAAGAGTGATAAAGTATTTCTGTAACTCAACACTATTAGCTATGCTGCCAATTAAGTACAGTAATTTAACCATTAAATGTGATTTGCCAGTTTCTATTGTAGATAAACCGGGTAGAAATGCCACTATCAATTTGAATAGGTATGCCTGATAGTAAACAATGTCAATGCAACGTTTGTCTCCAACTACCGGATAAACACCATAGCTCCATGCGCTATGTACGTGCCGCATATGTGATGGATGCTCCATCGCCGACACAAATCGCCGTTTACCGCCTGTTATGCAGACCATTAAAGAAGTTTTGTAAAAAAGACAATAGGAGTGCCATCTCAGATCATGTCCACTTTCATAATAATTTGACCCTCAGTTTAAAAGATTTCACTTAAATTCAGTGATCATTTCAGCGACCATGTTCCTATGAAGATTGCTGAAGTGAGCTGCGTTAAACCATATGGTCCGACATTCAATCGGAGACATAAACTGACGAGCTATTATCAGCTATAGGCCTACATAAACCCATCGTCTTAACGGCTTCATTTTGTTGCCTATGGTAATGTCAGTCATATCACTAAAGAGGTCAAATTACCGATTAATTACACAAAAGAAAAGCTTCTATGATTTGTTATATGCCTATTCGCTCTTCAATACTCACACGAATTGTAGAATGTAAATTATCATTCCTTGATATTAAGCAGATTAGTTGCGTACAATGCTGCTGTATACCGTACATATACATGTAGAATTTTGTTATGTACTGCGACCACTATAGGCTATATGCGCATACGGTACAGTATTCCTTATATGTACTTAAAGTACAGAATGAAAATATTTTAACTCTACTACTGCCATTTAAAATTCGTGGCCCGTCAGCCTTTTCGCAGGCCACTCCTTGTGGCCCGCTAACTCAACTTGGTTGCCCACCACTGCTCTAAGTAATCATTTCGATTATCTATTATCTTCAATTCTATGTTTTAATGACGTTCTTCGTGTCTGAAATCAGTCTGTCGTGTCTGAATACAGTCGTTTTGGATAGGGTGTTAGAGACTCTATCTGTGCCAATGCAGTCATTATGTAATCGTTGTAAGTAATTTCCTTCGAGGCATGTTGTAGATAATGACATTTTATCACCTTTGAAGAATGATTGAGGATGTATCGTGTTTTAATTTATAAGTTGAAGATCACATTCTGCTTTGAGTTGGTGAGATTTAGACCTACACTTCTCCAAAGACACATTCAACGATGGACAAGTGCTCATTTCTCACTCAATAATTACGTAATTGCTATTTCATTATCGAAACTCCTCCTCTTTCGTAATCGGTTTCTCAATCACCATCTGAAGCCCCAACTGATTACGTGGTCGCTTCACCTATTCCTACTAATATCAGAAGGGTGAATCGGATATCAGGTACCAGATAGCAAATTCATCATCCGGTAGCGAGCTCTTGAGTAACTCTTCATTTTTCAAGGAGCTGCTGTTAATTTAAGTCATGTCTAGCAATGTTGCACTTTGCTCTTCATTAGTGGGACTGGAAGATTCGGCTCGCCAACTACTTGGATTTCTTCGTTTTCTTCAGGCATTCAGAGGTAGCACACGTAGTCCAGATGTAGTCCTTATTGAAAACGTGCGTCTATGACTCCATGAGCAACATTTACATTTCAAAATAAAGCAGGCACAAAATTACATTTTAGAGAGCAATTCAATTCACTGTAGTTCAGGGAATATTCAAATTCTGGGTCAAGTCATATTTTGCGATTACTGTAATAGGGATTTGTATATTGTTATTAAAATTGAGGAACTGCACCATACATAGATATGATGTAATTACATGTTTTTGATATGACTATTAATTGTATATATGACTCTAATGGAGCTTGCATGTCAGATAAATGAGTCTGCATGGCGCATATCCAGTAAAGGCAGGATAACGCAAGATTGTTGCCGGTTAGTAGCCGATCAGCTGGTCAAAATACAGGTCAGTGACTTCTTCAGAAAATTCTACAGCCGGCCGGTCAGATTCGGGTCGCCGAATCCCGACTAGTTGCAACTTTGCCCCCTCCCTCTCAACAGTCATCTCGATTATCTTCTCCTTACTTAATGACATAACTATTGAACTGTCCCTATGGATAATTGTGTTGAGTTTTACTTAGGTGTTACCTATTATGTCTTGTGCTTACTTCAAAGTCAACACCTACTTTCATCCGCATGACATTTCCTTATCGCCTGTCATCAACTATTTCTTTTATGTTTTCTGTATTCAATACTCGCGTTTCTGTCATGATGAAAACTGCGTTACTGGAGCAAAGAGATATGCTGTCGATCATGTATATTGTAAATGCTAAAAGTAAGCGATGTAGAAAATTACAAAAGTGTGCCGATATGTTCCAGAATCTGAGCATGCTGACTCGTCGCATAGACCTGACGTAGGTGATATTGTTTCCGAAAAAAGAATTTCTTTTCGGTTGGATCGATGAAATGATGCTGGACAGAAAGTATGCAAGATTGCAAGTAATGAAAGTGAATCTCCTAAATATATTGTGAAAGTTTCAAAGGCATATGTTTTGTGCTTACATTTTGTGTCATCGCATTAGTGAGTGACGATGTTTTGTTCGGCGTCACTGCATCTGAACAAGAGGAGATAAGAAGCACTTCTATTGATGAGAATATCATCGATCTGAACTGAAAAAATTGGGATCATACGTAATGTGTATCATAAAATATTCAGAGTATCAATTAAAATGGCTCAGTTATTAGAAGAGGTTAGTGGCTATTTCCGATGGCTTCTCAGTAAGTATTCCCAATGTGTTTACACAATCCTAGGTTACTCTCATAAAAGTGAAACTCAAGTGTCACTTCCCTCCCCCTACCCTTTGGCCAGCACGGTGTTGATTATGATTAAACTTCATTGGCTGTAACTTTCAATACTGGGATGCTCTCTCTCTCTACCGACTTCCAGTGACTCTCGCATCTTAATCTTACGACTGTCAGGTCGCAACTATCAGTTATAGTAAAATTAAAAAAACGAAAACATTGAGTCATTCGGTCTGAAATGATTCAAATAAAAATATCCAATAAAATGTTTAAGTTCTCCATTGTCTTTGTATTGATGCTTTCGACTAAGAATTGTTAAATATCTTAAAATATTCAAATAATGCAACACTACATATTATGTAACTTTCTATGTTGACTACTCTTGTAAATCGCCGTTTGCCCTTCCGATAATATTGATCACACTTGATGAAAGAAGTAAATCAATAGGAATACAGGCGGAAGAAAAGATAGCAGCAATTTATAAAAAACTCGTATTCGATGTAATTCGTCAAAATGACGAATACACAACTACACAAGTATCTAGCATATCGCAGGATTTAGCATAGTCCCATGGTTCTGATTTGTCAATGCATGATGATATTCAATGCATTTCAAGGACAATAGATTTCCTTGATACTTGGATTTATTTGTAATTAAGATATGGAGAAGAGATAAAACTCTGTTTAGCCGATTGAACATCGCGTTCAGTCCAGTGTTAGTGAATTCATTATATAGTTTTGCATGCAAGACATGTGCACTTGCTCTGTCCGTGTCTGTAGGTAATTTTATCAACTTTTCAATCACCTCTAGTTTATGTGATCCACGAAATAGAGCGTTAATATGACGCACATTCTTTGCGTGCTTCACATGAATAGAGTTTTGGGAAACTACAGTCATACTTGTCACAGATGTGACAAAAAAATCAATAGATTCTTATGTTGTCCTTTCATGTAGCGAGCGGTTGTATAGTAAGATCATAGAACCCAGCAAGGAAAATCAAGTCAGACGTGAATTGTGACGTCTTGCATGATTTCTAAGGATTTTCAGAATATCATGTGATTTTTTATGTTTTCTTAATCGTCTCTCACTAAATCGCCGAAATCAAGTCAATCATTGCTCAATTGCTAAATCAAACCAGGTAGATCGTTGATCAAAATGGAAGCAGTCAAGAAGAAGTAAGCAGCATTATGATAACTAGACATACAGACATAGACGTAAATTGCTTTATTCTAAAAATATAAAGGAACTGTTAATCGTGCAAATTGTGCAACTAGGATTGGCTGAATTAAGTAGCAATTCTGAATTATTCATGTGTCTAAATTCATTGCTGATGCTCTCCGCATGGGATATGTTGTCAAAAGATAAAGCATACAGTTAAAGCGAGTTCAATATTTTTAATGATAATAGGCGACTAAAAACAGCTTCAAAGATCAGTTTGAAGAGAATCAATAATTTGTCTCCACAAACGACCAAAAATTGACAGTATGAGTTGACGAAATTGTTTTTACTGTAGACCTAAATTGTTTCTCTGATGGCCATCTTACGTCTACCGTGACATGACATACTAGACGAGCTATGATGTTGCACAATAATTGTTTGATTATGGTCCTTGTAGGACATTAAACCTGTTGAGACCTTTCGTCGTAGTGGGATGATATCAAAGTTAACTTGATAACGTTTCTGCATCTTGCTCGATGCTTTATCCAATTTGACTTATACACCGGAATACGATAATCATCAAAACATTGATTTTTTCATGGTCGTCCACTCTTCAACCAAGGCCCACAGAAAACTTCCAACATCGCAATTATAGTTGAAACTGAAGAATAGCCGGGAAAGTCTTTCATATTTTATCATCTAATTAATGTGACAAGCCAAAGTTATGTTTCGTGAGCGGTATTTCTATTATCTGTCAAATTACTTAAGTGTTGCTTCATTCTTCAGTGTCATAACTAGGGCGACCATGATTTCAATCGAATAAACGTAAATTTAACTTATACGAGTTTAACTTATTATATTAATATTAATTCTTCTTGTTCAAGGATAAACATAGTGTGATTGAACAGTTGCTGCAATTTTTCGTTGGTAAAATCAATGCAGAGCTGCTCGAAGGAATTTAACTGGAAAATTTCAAAACCAGTGATGTCAAGAATACCGATGAAAGAAACACCTTGCCGTTTTGATCTATCCAAACACTTGTTTATTCTGGCCACCAGCCATTTGAATAGCCTTTCGTAGACTGCTTTCGATATATCCTCCACTCGTATTTCTGGGCAAAACATGACTTTTGATACACGTAGATTTTGAACATTTATCCCTTGATAGTACATTCATATCAGCCGGGACATGTATGATCCAAATGGACACTTCCTCTAAACACATTTTGCACGTAAGGCGGAACAATTATTTTTTCAATTATGAACAATCCAGCTGATCGAAATGGGAAAATGCAGCTGCCATCAGTATTCGGATTGAAAAACATCTTACGAATATTTTGAAATCTCACAAAGTCCGCCATAAACAGAGTTGACTTAAGTTTTCCCACAACAAATGTCGAATATGTTTGGTTGTTATTAAAATGTAATGCTTACGAAAATCTCTCGCTTGGTCCTGATAGTCTGAATTTTATTTGCAATGCTGACATTTTCGTGTATGACTTTGAGACTGAAGTAAAGTCTGACTGTACAAGACGCTACATAGTATTATTTGATTAAACTCGAAACCTGTACAAGTGTCATCGATGTGATTATTTAATTAGACTGACTACTTGTCGGACAGATGATGCAGTGGAGACATCAAAATCAGTTGGCGTGTGTATTGTCGTTAAGCATGACTTAGTCAGTACGTTGTTGAATTATCTGTTGAGCAAGCCGTTAATGATGTGGAACGCAAGCCACGCACACGAATATTATGTCAAACTAAACCAAACTATCCGAATTAATTTCTCAATGAGATTCTTCTTTTATTTGAACACTGCAGATCACTGTCAAGCACTATGATCCTCGTCCTCAATGCACGACAGAATGAAAATAAGCGAAAGTGCATAGAACAAGATGCACAATTTTCCAGGCTTAAAAAGCGAAAATGTAGCAATGCTTCTCGTTTATCAGATAGATGTTCAATACAATGGGAAGAGACAATTTAATGATCATATCGCACGCATCCTGAAGCTTTTCTGGAGAAATCTTAAGATAACACCAAAATTGTGTGCTATACATTCAATGGGGATGCCACTCACATGAGATCCTTATGAATATGTCAAGTTTATGGCAGATTAATCAAGTGATGCACCTTAGACATTGCAGCGAGTTTTTTTCTGAATAAATTATTTTTCGCGACTTGCATTCTTTAATTGCTGTACGACATAATCTTTCTATGTTTCATAAATACTGAATTAATTGAAGATTGAATTGGTTTAAATTGTCTGATAATCTTTTATCATATAATTAATGATTTTAATGCATCATATACCTTTATGCATTAAAAACAAACTTCAACGTTAAATGTTATTACTCCCCCAGCGCGGACTTGGTCGGTGCTGACATGGTCGGGTAGTTGGAACGGTTTGATACTTTTGCTCTGAATAACCTTCAAATAACATTTGGGCTTATATCCCTACACCAAAAGATTGCTTGACTAAGCACTTAATCATTTGCATATTGCATTGCACACGCTTCTCCTCCAATGTTTGCAGCTAATAATTTCAGGTGTATTCTAGAGATTGCATATGGAGATGCTGTTTGTTAGTGACCCTACGTTAATGCCATGGTTCAATGGAATTACATTGTGGGCTCATTTGTTGCAATTGATGCACATCTCGCCGTACGTCGGCATTTTACAACTTTTCAAATTCCTACACATTTATTCTTTACTCAACGTGCTACTATCTGAAATCAGCAAGTAGCTTTAGCAATTTAAACTAATTATGCAGAAGATAATTGAATGCTTAATTTTGATTTGGACGACTCTGATTTTATGAACATTAAATTGTGCAAGTTCAATGGTACAGTGTTTCTCGTTAATATGAATCAGATTTAAATTAACAAGCTAAACATGGGGTTTCTGAGCATCGTCAATTTTTAACAAAAATTATTTGATCTTGAAATTTAAAGTCACCCAGTGGCCCTCATCAGATTTTCATCAATGACTCAACTCTAAATTCATAGATCTTATGATGATAAAATTCGTTCTCATTTAGGGGAAGAGAAGTAAAAAAGCATTCACAGAGATCGACTTTGAAATCCACTTTCTGTGGTGCGAATCATAACAGCATTTTCGAAATAACATTTACAGTGCGGTTAGCACACCTAGCTAATATTTCTTCTATTCAGGATTGTCTTGACAACTGATTATCTCAGTATCGCTACTCTCTGAGACTCAATCAAAGGGTTTTATCAGTGCCGCCAAATAAGGGAGCATCTTGATGACTCGATGTCATACTGAAGGGATAATCACGTCACAATTGAAGCTTTCGCCTCGAAAGAATTATTTCTTCATACAATTCTCTCTCTTGTATCCGTCTTTGTAATTTATTTGTACAATTTTTAGGCCAATTATGCAAAAATTGTGTCTAGATTCCTCTAAAATCCGAAATTTTGCTGGTATAAGCTAAGCTGTAAAGCTCCATGACAGAATCAATCGGCAATCCTCTTTGGATCATTCAGCAACTCTTGTCTTTGTTCTTCATTTTTCAACTATGACTAATGAGTATATCTGAATAAATTAATCGATTATTTTCAACTTTTATCGAGTTTTTTTCAAGATTGGGTGAGAGGGAGTTTCAAAACTAATTACCTTCCGAACTTTAAATTGATTGATGATATTATTGATGTTGCTATTTGTGCAGAGTACAGCAAGAGAATGTTTATCAAGACAGACCAAAAAGGGGAAATTGCATGAAGATTCTTGGAAGACGACTTTTCTGTTTCAATTGATGCAATTAATGTCTAAAAATTCAGTGAAGTTATATCTACTACATCATGATAAGGAGATTGGGATTCTATGAACATTTCTGCGGAATTGAAAAATCTTAGTCTCCTCCACTACATGAGAATGTACGTGGTATATCCAATATCTGCTTTTCTATTTTGTGCATGGCAAATTCGCTGATGGTTGCGTTGTTTAACCATTTATCAACAAATGTTCTGATGTGACCAGATAAAAATAAGAGGTCTTAAAATTTACCTTTCAAGCCAATGCCCTTATGCTGAACACATTTCAACCATCTGACTCTAAAGTCGCAATCGCTTCTTGAAGAGTCAAGTTCGTCGAGGAATTCGCGAACGGATTCTCCCAGATCAGAGCTGCAGTGAAATGATTGTCCTAATGTCCATGTTTTTTCGAATTTCTGTGCAGCCAGAAATCGAATGGAGAAAAGCTCTGGCTGCATGAGGATGGGTAACAACCGTTAAACCGGCATCAGTGATAGCATGCTGCACGATACCAGATGTGTGAGCAGAAAACAAAGGTAATGAACGGGCTTCCGGGTAGTTGCTCAAGCTTTTTGAATGAGAACTGTTAGTAATGAGCGCATGTAGCGGCAGACTATTCATCCAAAAAATCGATAGGCCCAATCTCTTGCGTTGAAAGGAAAGAACAGTTAAAGACATCGACCATGATTAGTTCTCGATCGCATCTTCCAAAGTTTCTCCTCGATAGCCCATTCGAATAATTCCCGTTTGGAAGGTGGATTGTAGAGACAAAAATGAGCTCCATCGACAGTAAGAAAACAACAATGAAAATTTCCACAAACTCTTCAGTAATGTTCAAATTCGTACAAGCCTCTAGTCGTCTTCAACGCATGTCAGGTGTAAGAAGTCGGGAGCCGCGAGAAAAGAAAACTGACTTTCGAGAAAAGAAAGCTGACTTTTCGACACCCATTTCCCACGAGGGTCCCCCAACACTTCCAAGGGATACAGTCAACTCCTCACCAAGAGTGATATCCCTGTTCAGAGGCTTTTTCATCGGCTCGGACTTCGTGGTTGTCACAGCCTCGACAGGCCTACTTTTAGGTGGACTATATAATTTCATCATTGACATTCTGTCGTCCTCGTCTAAACTCTGCCACCCAAAATAAGATAGTCGACCGTGAAAAACATCCATCTGCGATTATTTCGCGATAATGAGGATGAGATATTCCCATGGGAAGATAATGTTTACAAAGTTATACATGCAAAATATTGCAATGATCATCGCCTTGGTCCTATCGTGCAACATTCATGCGTGAAATATAGCATTGAACATGCTGATAACGAGCAAGTGCTCTAAAATGTTGATATTTCGTTCTTATGTACCATTTTTTCGAGATGCATATTCAACATGTTAAAACAGACAGGAATTCGTTTATTGAACTCATGTTATGTTTTAGAGTTTTTAAAGCCCTGTACGTCCATGGTGATGAATTGACAACAGCTTGTTGTCACTCATTATTGTTGTTTTTCAAAATGCCATGTTTGAATAATTTAAACCACATGATGCCGGCATAAATGCATTTTTGGTGCACAAATGAGTTCAGGGAATATTTGAGGTGGCCCACCTGAGGGACCTCGCCATCTGTTGATAGTTATCTAGGCATACGGAATGCACGATATTAATAAATAACGCTGTATGTATTTCTACACATTTGCAGATGTTCTATTACTTTGATAGCAATACATGAAGTTATGTTACGCGGACTGAATCGTTTTGTCATGTGCACATTGAGGTTGATAGTGAGCATGCATTTATATCTAGTAAATCTATTTGTCTACCGAAATGAAATTCCGGAAATTAATTATAGTAATTCGCAAATAAATCATTCGGAATTGTTCCAATGTATGTAATCATCTAATACCAGTCAAACTAATCATTTTAAAAATAGATTCTGTCCCCTAAAATGATCTGAGCTTCAGATCAAACCCAGTATCCAAATATAGACCGTGGTAGATTTACCGTTGTTCGACTGTAAATGGATAGTAATTCATCACATACAAAGTAAAACGTACTAAGTAAAACCCTCTTTAGAAATCAGAAATATTTGATTCTGGATCAGTTAGGACATCGACTACGTTTTGAACTTTATCCGCCTCATTGCGCTCATGACGATTAAAGGACCATTATAGATCTCATTTCAAACTGAATTTCTTGTAGTGGAAGTTCAAGCCAATTACTATTGAAAGTTGGAAATTGAGGAAGCGTTGACTAAAGTAGGACTTCAGTTGCTAAAAATGGACGGAATTTAGCAAGTGGTGAAGATGTTTGCATTCTTTAGTCAACTTAAATATTATGAATTTAAATATTAATTCATAAACATGAATGACAATTAGATGTCAATCATTAAAACAGTCTTGTCACTATCTTCCAGATAAACATCAACCGTGAACGAGAGATCTGCGGGTGATACTACTTGTGTTCTTGCCAGCAATGGTTGTGTTTGGAAAATATTGATTTGATCAAAAAATACAGGTGTATTGTTAACATGCGGTTATTGACGGCCACTGACTCGGTGATGAAGTATCAAAGAAAATGCTTTCTGTTTTGCAGGAACATTGTATTAAAGTCTTCTCGTGAAAAATTCTTAATTAGACTTTTATACACGAGGCCGATCTACCACTGTTATTCGAAATGATAATTATTTCATTTTTTCATGAAGTTTATAACAATAGAATCCTTTGAAGTGAATCGTCCAATAATTATCAATTAAACAATCCCACTTAGTTATTAAAAGACAAGACATGAAACTGGTAGAACGAAAGAACATTGATTACTGAAACCTTGAAGAGTTTGAAATTATGAACCAATGTGATGCAATGTTAGCCTATTGAAATCATTTTCATCATACTATGAAATCCAGTCCGATCACGCTCTCCAATGTGGACTTGATGTGGAAACTGTCGGAGTAAAATATTTCATTCTCAAGATGATCTCGAAAGATAAATATGAAAACATTTTTCTTTAAAATATTCAAATTTGAAGCATACTGCTATGAAGGAAAACATCACGAAATTCGTCACAGTTTTTGATTCTTGTAATCTAAGAAATTATGTTGGATAGGGTGCGCGCGTGCTTACAATAATGATTTGTAGATTATTGAACTTGATTTATGAATGAGATGACGTCAGCGGTGTAGTAGTGCACATGTGAGACTCACACGAGTTGATGTCGAATTTTGTTGCTGTTTCAGTTGGCGCACAAGATCGCGGGATCACTCACTGATGGTGTAATCGACACTCATCGTCGTAAGCATACTGCCATTTTGATGGCTGACGAAGGCGCATTGGTCAATCCGGATGTTTCAAGGAACCTTCCCAAACAGGTGAGAGACATGTACTGATTCATGTGATTCTAAATTAGTATCATTCAGTTATTTAGAGAATATCGTCATAAACTTAGTTGTGGCACATACCGACTCAAAATGGATTTTTAATGTTTTTGATGTCATAGTACATAATGAATTATTTTGAATTATGCTAATATATTTTTTATATTCGATTTTGTCAGCACATTATATTGTTGGGGATAGTTTTTGACTTCTAATGAATTCAGAAAACTGACAATTTTTTATTTCTAGATAGTTGAATGAGGTTGCATTTCTTTATTTGTTGGATTTCCATGTTCTCCTTTTCCATATATACATTTACTTCCGGATATTACCTTATATCTTCATGGGAACTGGCATATTTAATTAGAATTTATTTAGCAGGTTCCCAAGCTATCACAGCATTCGAGAATCTTTTCATAGGCCATTTCTGGTATATTTCTTATTTGTGATTGTTGAATATTTGTTCAATTAGATAATTGCGTAAGGAAGGAAACATAAAGTCACCGTAGAATTTTCAAAGGATTCAAATGTGGTGAAACTAGTTCTTTCATGCCACGGTCAAGTCGGTGCATTTCCATACATTATGTAGTCCTAATTCCGCTATCATATATAAGGGAACTCATCCTCATCCTGAAATTAAAAGAAGTGAAAATGGGAAAACCAAACAGCTGATATTAGTTTCAATGACAAGTAGAGCTGGTATTTTGACTTCTGTTAAATTTTTGACTTAATCAGCTCAAAAGTTTGACTTAATAATTGACCTGATTTTGAATGGTAGTCAGTCGACATGCAGAAATTATTATGTAATCAAAAATGAGAATGTAATAAACAACAAATTGCTTGTTTTATATTTTGAATATTTGGATAATTTGTGCTTAAAATGAAACAACCGCACTTCCTAGTGCTGCAAGAAGTCACAAATTCATTCAGTTACAATTGGCTGGCTCAGTGCAGCGCTTAAGTTGATGTCCACAAACTGACGCATATTTTCTGGATAGAAATATCTCTCAAAACGACTGAACAAATCCGGAAAAAGCAATCGAGGATCGAGATACTTGTAAATGCTTACTTTCATTGTTGCTTAGGCATTGATGCTTCATGTAAACCTTAGTGTAGCGTACTATCCACGTTTTTCTGGAGTAATGCATTTCAATGCTCTGTAATCTGAAGTTGCACCGTGATTGATCACCAAAGAAGAGACATCGCTTCGTCGATTGCCCTGACGCTCTGATAAGAGTCGCGTCTGGCATTTTACCTGCCGAAACCGACTTACCATTACTACTTGCAAGATCATTGCTGGTATACCTAGCCCTTACGTAGCTTATCTTGCGGAAAGTGAAAAGTGAGAATGATATTCCAGCCTGGCTGCAGGTCATATTTTTCATCCGCCTGCAGTGGAAACGTTCGAACGATTTGGAGATTCCGCCTTTGATTTTATTCGTGAAGTTGGTAGGAAGATTCAGCCCATCAATGCAATGGTAACGCAAGATCTACCATTTCCTTCAACAGCGATTGTCTATCGACATCGGAAGAGGCTATGGTGCCTTCATCCTCGAGTCTAGATCGTTTGATGGGATGCCTCCTCTTATTCAGTTTTAGTTGCGCCTTTCTATGCGTTTCTTTAGGTCAGATTTTTCAAAAAGATTTTATGGAGATTTGTTTCTGAGTCTGTATACTTCATTTCTATTCAAATATAGTGGGCCTGTTCGTCGATTATGAAGAAACTGAATGACTCTCTCGAAAGTTGATGCATTTTGCTGATTTGTTTTTCGCACCAACTAATAGTAATGTAAGAAACACAAAAAACAAGCTCATCTACTTTTCAGTCAGGAGCTGATAATTAGTCGTTTTTGACTGTTCATTTGCGTCCTTAACAAAATAATGCTCAACTTGGTGATAGGTCAACACAGTTAGTTGCTCATATTTTTTTCACGGCCTAACTTTATGAAAGCTTTTCTCAATCTATAAGATATTTGAATATATTTGAAACTCGACCTAGCGACGAATTATAGCCGTATTTTGTCTGAATGACTTCCAACTGATAGTAATATAAGACAATTTGCTAACTGCTTGGAGTTCGTCTCGATTAATTTACCTCACAATTTTTGACTATGTTGACATTTGTAGAATGTAAGCTGGTCTTGTATCATCAAAACTAATATCAGTTACTTGGCTTTTCTACTCGTATTTTCATTTTCTTAATGTCCAGCTAAGGTATACATCCATCCTGAAATTATGTTTTGAATCGCTTTTTTCTGACATAAACTAAATCTTTGCTGCTCAGGGATTCATGAATTTAACAAATGTCACCTGTTGTACAGTAAGTGGTGGATTGTTTCGATGTATCAGTGTGGACGAGGGAGCATCTAACACTTCAGCAGATTCAGTGAGCAGTTGTCATCGGTGTCTCGCTGTGATCTGATTTAGAAATGGTCAACAAGATTCTGTGACGGACATGCATGTTGCTATAGCTTAGAAACACATCCAACGATGCGGATTAGACTATCAATTGGCAGGTGACACACGGAAGTCCGTTTTGTAACATTCGCCTTAAAGCATGTTAATTTCTTAATGTGATGTTTTCATCCCGTGATCAGTGTTTCTCAACCTTCGTATATTAAGTTCCCCTATTTCTATACTATACTAAAGGCTTCGATCTATCACAATCCAACCGTTAAAGTTCATATTTATTGATTCAAAAAAATCTAATGAAAATCTAAGAATGAAGAAAATTTGCTTACGTGATTAGTATACTTCACTCACACGATTCCTGATATAGGCCTACTGCATATCTCAGTCGTATGATTCACTGCACCTATGAAAGCTCTGATGACATCTCAAATTTTTCTGCCGCACTTATTGACTATTTACATAGTCCAGTTTCTGTCCATCTACTCAGAGCTTAATTAGAATAGATCATGGAAGTTATGATCTGCAAGCAACATGATTATCAGCAGGTGATAAACCATCACATTTTTCGGGCCTAACAGCTATAGGAGTCCAGAAGGCAACCGCGGAATCGTTTGATAAAAGTTCATCTGCTTATGCTGTGTGAGATTTCACATAAACCTTGTAGATAATTTGATGCATATTTACCACGCAGCGTTCCACACAGTTTCTTAGGTAGGATATTAAATACCTGGTGAAATTGTCTTCAAATTATCTGCATGTATATGATTCACGTTTTCATATTAAGCTACTTGGGTCTACTACACACATATTCTAATTATTCTGTAAAACAATTTTTACACTAGCAGCTGGATAGAATCGTCGCACGACAAGTTTCATGTCCTCAGACTTTAGATTTGTCGATGTCTTAGATCACTAAAAGAACGGAGGTCTCCTGTTAGCGATGGATCTGACTTTTTTACGACTTGTCCTGCAACAAAATCGATTTATAAGTACATGTAGCTTATGTATTTGTAGCTTAATAACATTCTAATTCTCAAGTGGTTTGTAGGATTTCTACTAAGTCGGGTTGCGCCTTTCAGAACCACTAGCATTTTTGACCTCAACTCCTACCAACTATTGGCAAGCGCATTCTAGAGTAAGTGTCACCCCGTTGGGAAACACTGTATTAAAGGATACATGATTTTCATGACACTTGCTCGGAATTTAAGATAATTAATGCTTTGTACGAAAAACAAAAACAGACAGTGTGGTTGACTATGTGACTGCTTAATGAGGTAAAGCTTTTAGTTATCATAATATTTCTTTCCAGCTATATTCTCGATAATCTATATGTACAATGTCATCTTTCATTGATCCTGGAAATGATAAAGTTTGATTCTTCGAATCTCCTGATATAATTTGTTGATTTAATCAAGAGTCAAATTTTCGCAACTCTCAATGCACCTCTTTGAGAATACTACCATTGTCGTTTGGCGCATGGTTAATTATGTTCTTGGTTTGTTAATATGGCATATGGTGGCATCAATATAATTTAATCTTGCTGGCAATGATCACGTTGGGTTTATCCTTTCAATAAAACACTTTTCCAAAATGACCATTGTAAATAGCTATAGTTTGGTATTAGAGTTTCGTCTAGCCAGGCAAGAAAGCAGCTCATATTTTTCATCTTGTCTAGATGTTTATGATTTCGGCATCGATGTTGTGGATCTAAAAATTATGCAAGAGTGATACTTCAGTCATGACTGAAAGGCCGGAATTAATGGTGAAGGAACAATGAAAAAGCGTCCATCTTTTTCAGTTGATTTACTAACTTAAGAATCTTTTATATGAATCGAATCCTCTCAACAAAATGAATCAATTTGATTTCTTTGAATTTGTTAGGTCATTTTCATTTACTTTTTCAGTATTATCTTTCTATTTCATTTGCTCTTCGGATAGAAATATCACCTACGAAATGATGTAGCACTTTCGTCGATTTTGAACTTGTTTAACTTTATAAACAACGACATAGAGTTTTCTTTAGACATGTTCAGAAATAATTTTCTTGATGTTGTCAAAGCTGTCTATAAAAAATCAGTTGTGCGAGTAAATAATTTTCTTTGTGAGGAATGCCACGCTGGCATCTTTCTAAAAAAGAGATATGTTTAAATGGGTTTTCAAACCATGTGAAAAAAATAATTGCAAAAGACAGCACAAAATGGGCCATGCGCCTGACGTGTTCCTGCAAGGATGACACTAGTATATCCTTGATGAAACATTAGTCTTCTAGTAATGGCATCTATAATGCTAATTGGAAAATCAGAGAAAATGAATCCAATCTAAAAGTAATCAAATAATGAAAATTTCGTTGCATCTATATAAAATTCCCAATGTGCATAGCACTATAATGTGCATTCTGCTGAGAGACCCTGATTTGCTTGCAACAATATTTTTCAGAAAGTTTTGTGTAAAATCTGCAATAAAAACCAAGTCTGTCAAATCTGTCTGCCTTTAAATATGCTGAATATCAGCGCAGTTTGAAATTCTCAATCAGAAATGTACATTGTCTGAATTGAACATTCAATAAAGATCAGTGCAATCTGGCGGATGTGCATTTTGTTGTTAATGCTTACATTCTAAGTAAATGCAATTCATTCCACTGGGCATTGGCGAAATGCGTTGGGCTTGCATGTATCCTTTTAATTCAATAATCCAGTCCCAACGAAGGCAGAATTTCACTAGAGAAATATCAGACTTACGATCTGACGATATAAGGTGCTATGTCAAAGGCTTTGCATGACAGATAAGGGTATCGGCACTTCTGTCACCTATTCCAATAATAGTTCATTGTTAACTGCTATCGATTTGTCGACTCTCATACATGTATCGCAATGCATCGACCGTCAGATGTTTTGTAGCTTTATGACGTGGACGACACAATAGTCATTTTATCTATACTATTTCCCGGATACTTACGTCAGTGTATGCATGAAGGAAACACCAAGGATTTCACAAATTAGTTGAAATTAATCGTTTGTGTAGGGAGGACGACTATCACTTAACCTCACATGGAACTGATAGTCAAGTGTTGAAGTGTTGATTCTTTTATTTGCTGATCGATCTGGAGTGGATTGAGGCGTGGATGGGTTGTATCAGATTTCTGTTTCTACAGCCAAATCCGTACAAACCATATACTCCAAGAAGTGGGCCACCGCGTATGGGGGTAGTTGTTCTGCCTCCTACGCCTGCGGTAAGTTTCACCGCTGTTCGATCTTGTTGAAATGCAAGCATGCGTTGTTGGGAATGGCGATCCTAATTTAAATTCTAACTTAAAAAGTCAATTCTTGAATAATAAATGAGAAAGAGTAACTTTGCTTGATTTTAATTAAATATAAATTGGGCAACCTCGGAACGGGTAGATATTGTGAATTATCGAGTGTGAAATCTTCTTCATGTAGCCTATTCTTATCGGAGATAAACATTGAGTACGGGCACATTCGTTGTCTACCCGCTGCTGATAATGTCGTTTGACAGACTTGACTGGCAGGATTTAAATTTCGGGTTTATTTGATTCCTGTCCATTGAATAATCGGTACTAGATGTGTCAATGTGATCATTTCCGATCGAAACTTTGTGTTGAAACATCTTAATCACGCTCACGAACTTGATAAATACATTTTCCACAACGTGGAAGTTATTCATTCCTAATTAAATGTGCTTTACATTTGTTGTGGAGTATGGTGGAGTATGGGATGTATCTATTTATGGATTTGAATACGTGTGCTGATCTTTTAGGTTGTTCAGCTTTCTTTTTATACAATATTTGCTTAAAATTAAGTTACTGAGGATATATAATTGATGAAGTTCTTGCATATTACGAGAACGAGAGCAAACCTAAGTACTTGGTAAATATATTGAAAGAAACTAAGTTTTCATTCGTCTTGCCCCTCTACTTTATAGTCTCACCTGCTCTTACAAAGAATATACTCAATATCTTTTTATAGCTTTGACATCAGCCATTGCCATACAAGTCGACTTTTGATATTCTAAATTAAGCCGTTTAATCTGAGTGCTGAAGGTTCTGTGGCACTCATTCATTCATTTACGTTCATTTGACGATACCCTTACACATGTTTGCTTTTTCCTGATCGCTCGTATGAACTCTAGATTTTATCTTAGAATATTTGCTCTTGTGTTTTGAGAATTTCATCGTTGCTAGCGAAGATGTAACCTGCACTCCTTCGCTCAACGAAATAGCGGCTACGGCGTGTTGTGGCAGACGCATAAGTTTTCAACGGAGTCAAAGAAAGAAACCAATCTGCCAAGTTATAATATATTCGCGATGTGTCGCAGACCTGCTGCTTCCTCAGGCGTAATACTAGCGCCTGAGGAAGCAGCAGGTCTGCGACACGTCGCGAATATATTTTAACTTGGCAGATTGGTTTCTTTCTTTGACTCCATTCGCAAGCCGATTGCACCGAGGATTTCCCTTTCTCTACTGTTATTCATGATTTGTAATGTTACTCTTAACTATGGGAAGTGAAAAATTATGTCCAAGAAAATTGAATTTGATCAAATTCTTCGTGTGTGAGGCTTCAATCCAACTACTTTCCTTTCCAGCTTTGAAGTGCTGCTTTGTTTCATTCACGATGCCAGTATTTCCCCTGAGTTAAAGTTTGCTCAAGAATCCATCCTGATACCCGATAACTTTCATTTTTCTTGAAAATTGATTTCAGACAAACAGAGCAACTTTTTCTTGTGAATACCATGGGATGTATACAATTTCCAGCTAGATTATATATTAATTTTAACAGACGGAAAATAGCTGCGCGTCTTGGTGGATTTTTAAGTCCTTCACATTGACACGAACACGATGCGAAATGACAACACTCAACACGACGCGAAGCATAATCGTGCTGATGTCTCGAACGCAGACTTCTAGCATTAAATATTGAAATTAATATTGAAGAATTTTCCTAATTCAAAAAATTTTCTTGTCTATCGTAAAGTCAAGACCTAGTGACCAATATGTAAATGCAGTACTTGCTCATGTACCCTCTTATATGCAAGGATATCATAATTCAGAATTTGGAGACTTTTACACAATACATTTAGCCACTGAAAAACTTCTGGGCTTCAGAATGCATGACGAATTAAAAATATGAATTTTTCTGGTGATTAAATTTTTCATCTGTAATCATTGATTTGCCTGAACTAAAATCAATTCGATCACGATGCATTAATTGATTAGAAAAAATAATTCATCATTGTCATGAATGAAAAAATCATCAAAATTTTGGCGATATCTTCAAATTGACCATTCTTTGGAAACCTCATCTGATTGAATATATCTGGGGGTGATTAGAGCAATGAAGTAAGAGATCAACTGAAAATTATTCAAAGTTGATTTTGTGTCACTGATTCAAAGTCAGTCGACTATCTAATACTTAGAGCGTGATGATGTCGGAATACTTGCATGAATCTTTCAACCTCTTTGAATGATCAGCATGTGAGGAATGTGTTGGGACGTTCTAGTCTTTGCCTGCTATAAAAGTTGGCCACTGATGTTAGTAGTTTATTTGGGAAAATAGTTGAGTCGCAGATTTTTTGCTTAATTCATTCATGTAGGGCTAGATTGCTTGTGACATTGTGCATGATTTATAGCGCGGAATCGATTCATTAGATGCGACATTTTGAATCACAATGCGAATTTTACTTGAACTAGAAACATATACAGTATTAGTGCACCGTTTGACAACTCTGTCTCGTCAAGCATGTAACAAGACATATGTAGAGCCAAAGGAACTGCTCTTCTCATTTGATCTTCCTGTTACTAAATTTGGACATTCTGGATAACTAAGTATGTCGATAGTTAAAAACTTTTGATCGTAGTACACTGCTTGCTTTATTCGAAATTGACGAGCGCAAGTTTTGCATCAATTGATAAAAATGTTGATGAATCTATCAGGAGCATTCTCGGATTTGGATTCATGGCTCACAGGGACATTCGATTTAAAATTGCAGCTACTACTACATCATTTCCACATTATAGCTACAATTTTGAGCTTCAAACGATATTTCTGCTGTTTCGCTCTAAATTGTGCAGAAATGTTCTCCTGGGAAATTCACGAATCTATTGCTTCGTATTTTTAGTATTGAAACAGTTATCACCAATCAAGTCAATCCAAAGTTTTGATGACCATGAGAACCATGGAAGGTGGCATGAAATTGCAGGTGACGATTACTACCATGGAAGGTGGCATGTGAATTTAGCACCCTATCGAAACCCTGTTAAAACTGGAGAAGGAAACAAAGGCAAAACTCACTTGTATAAGGAAGTCTCATTTTAATGTCATCGAAATTTGCACCAAATTACACATGGTATTAGTCCCGATTCTAAGTAATGAATTGAACAAGACTCCTATACTTCTGTAAAGAAGAAGTTACTTCGGTGCAGCACTGTTGTTGCTGCTACGTCTCATGGTGAAAGTGAGGATATTTGATTTTTTTCATGCATATATTTACGAAGTAAAGTAAAGTACTGTAATTAAGTGGACTAAATTTGGGGTAGAGAGCTGTCATTAGTGCATCTTTTACTTAATGAATGCACCGTTGTGGGTCAAATTGCTGCTCAATTATTTCCTTGTGTAGGTTAAAGATATCAGTATATTATATTCAGCTGGAAGTGGGCCTAGGCCGGGCCTGAAATATCTAGTACCCCGGCCGATGTTTCTGATGTCTGAAATTAGACATATCTTCCTCATTTGATCATTTAAATTCTCTGAATCAATTTCATGTGATCGCCAATCAACACATGGTTTTTGAGCAATATGATGAAGTAGACATAGGCATAATGACTTCACTTTTTCAAATAGACTTCATGTCTTCAGTACTTTCGTTTTCACTTTTTTATAAACCTAAATACAATTCACAACAATGGCAGCTATCGGCACATCAAATAAGATACACTTTATTTGTGGTAGACAAACGCGCTATACATGTACAACATTTAAAACAAATGAAAATCCACTGTGCATTAAAAGATCAAAAAATCTCCTTACTGTTCAACAATTATCAATTCATTTACAGCTGGTTCATAGACCCTACATCATGCGATCATGTCGACAAATAGATTTTCAGAATGTTCCTTAAGGCGATTACACTCATCTATCGCAATTGATATTTTCATTAGGGATGGTCAAGTGCACAAAACGATAAAATTTATCACCCAGGCCCAGAGACAAAATTTATCCGGGTCCGGGCCTAATATTTTGGATTCGATGCTGGCCCGACCCGGGCTGAGGCTGACGGCAAACAGGCCCGGTCCGAGTGCTGGCCGAAGAAGGCGGCCCGGTTCCAGCTCTTATTATAAAATCGAACTGAGTGAGGTGCGTGTACAAAAGGGTAGAATTTGGATTATTGAATGCTCGCTAGTATAAACCTATAGATTACTGCAAATCCGAATCATGTTGAATATCGAAAATACTTGAAGGAAACTTTCATCCTCCAGTTCAAAGGATTGACAGATCCGAGGATTGGTTTATTGCCAACTGGATGTTTGCTGCAGGTATATTTGAAGAAATATCTGAATAGATATATCAACATGATTTCACATAGCGCATTAGTAGGTAGCCCACTATGCGCTATGTAGGGTAAACACAATAATTAGCGGGAATATCACAATGAAAATCTAGTTAACGATATAGATCCGTATACTAATGTTGGATAAATTTTACAAAGTCTGCTATTAATGTGAAGCATCTATGATAATACAACAATTTCTATGGCAGGATATTCTATACCCATGGCAGGATTTCTATACCCACAACTATTTACAGTGAACTCTCGTTTTAAGAATCACTCGTTACAATAATAAACTCGTTATTAGAATCAAATCCATTTTCCCGAAACATTTCTATACAGCGTTATAAGTTTTCCGCTCGTTATAGGAATAATTATCATGTCACTTTCGTTATAAGAATCAATGTATAAATAGTCATTCAACAATTTAGCATGAAATACTATGTATTTTGAACTCGTTATAATAATAAATAAGGACACACTTTCGTTACAAGAATCAGTGAATGACACTTAAACTGTCATTGGCCGAAATACTCACCAATGGCGTCATCCTACCTTTTATTGATTATGTTTGCCAAGGGACGTCAGATAAAAGCGTCATGATATCACGATTAACCTTGAGAACATAAAATCCACTGAAATCCTCACCAATTGCATTATTTTACTATACCCTTCGATTAGAATTGACAATGCGTCATCAGAACACGTCATCAGGACTCATGACACGAGATGGAGATGACTGTATCCCATTCCGGCCCTTGGGAAGATGGAAGAAGAAATCCTAAAACTAACCAAGGAGATCCTTTACCCAAGCAAGATATCAGATTTTTTTAGACGAAGTTGAAGCTGAACTGAAAAAGAATGTTTCTTTTGTCTTCTTGCTTTCTTTAACTATATAAGTGTAATTAGGGTAATAGGAACCACAAAGAAACATCTTATTTAATAGTTACGCAAGCATTTATCTGTACTGATTAGCAATAAGGATGTATATCATCATTTCTACAAATAAAAAGCATGAGTGCTCATAAAAAAACTCTCGTTATAAGAATAATCTCGTTACAAGAATCAAAACATAATTTCCCGATGTGATTTTTATATCGAGAGTCCACTGTACATCGAAACACAATAAATTAACATAGATAAACTTTTTTTATTTCCTTGGGATATCGTTTTGATGACATTACTGCACTGCTTTCCCTTTAAATCATGTGTAAGATGACTCTCGAAGATCTAACTTGATCATGTCTTTATGGCAACAGAGAACGATGTGGTACATTTGCAATACTAGTAGCTGATGAAAGTACGCAAGTTTTACATTGAAAATGCTTCATATAGCCATGTTGAATGTCTAAACTTTGCATAACAGTTACGAAGTAATGAGGGATAAGGAGGCAGGAGATAATTGAAATCCAATCCTTGATTCAATCTCATATATGAGATAAATTTTGTCATTACCTCATAAGAAATTCTTCTATTGGTCGCCAGTGAATAAAGAATTCTCCCTGATATTGTTCACTTAATGTATTCATAAATCCTTGAACAATTATTGCATGTTTTTGGCAATATCTCTTTAGAAAATCTTTATTTTGTCTTTGTCGGTTTCAGCAACTGAACAAGCGTCAACTGAAACGGTCAAGGTCACTTATAGCTCTACTTCTATGGGGCGAAGGCGGTTCGGATGATGCCAAGGCTAAGAACGTGATACAAACGGAACTTCTTGTTGATCTGAGGAACGCCATTCTTCAACTAGCGAGACATTTTCAATCATTGGAACCGAGAACCAGTCGAGTGTCTCTTCTGCCTGATTATACATTGGACAGTCACGCTAAGGACCTGGAAAATTATGTTCAGGTAAAGTCTTAAAAAGTGTAACTTTGGGGTCAATGGGTCGTCATTACACAGGTTTCTAGTTTTCAATTCGACTTTTAACGTGTGCACGAATGTTTGAGTTTACTGAATGAAGCACAGATGCGTGTACAAAGGCCTAAACATTGAAACAAGGTATAAATTGCTATACCACTCGTGCAGTTTCGAATATTCAATTTTCATAAAGCATTCTCACGAATGATAAAGCACTGCTTTAATATCCAACTTCCAGTTTTTCAAAGTAGGTTATGGATCAACCTGGATCATTGATATAAACTAATTTCCCTTTCCAATTGAAGAATTGATAATGATGCCCAAAGCTGATTTCATCAAGTATCATAAAGATACATGAACTAAGTCAATAAAAACATAGCACATTGTACAAAACTTCGGTCAAGTCAAGCCGGCCACACCAAGTTAAATTTCTAGCGGTCGCTAGGCAGTAGAGCAAAGCCATTCATCAATGTTTTGCCAGTAAATGTGTTAAATACGTTTTTTGAATTTCAGAAAGTTTCAAAGTAGTTTAAAATTATCATTTAAAATTAAAATTACGGCAAGGGTTATTCCGAAGAAACAGCTTTCTACCAGCCTTTGAGGTTAAAATGCATACAGATATTTTTTTTCATCCTCATGATCGTGTTCCTCTTGTTGTTGGTGGCATGTCGCCTCCGGTTCAGCCGATGCTGCTTCTATTCGCTTTGTGCATATGCGTAATTTACATCATTGTCAATTTTATACTGAACATTAATATAGATCATAGAAACAAAGCAATTGACACTTAGCATGACGTCATTGAAACTTGAAGTTTAAAACTGCGGGTACTGATAAATAAGAATCTGTTCTTGATAATCTGGTCCTGATACGCATATCTATGAAAATAATTATCGCCTGCATAAACGTCAAACACTTTTCTGAAACGATTGTTAAGTAAGTGATAATGACGTCACGTGAGTGAGAATAATGGATTGAACAGAGACAGTGCACATGTACACATCAATGTGATTTAGTTACGCAATTGAGTGGACTGAGTTGTTCTTCATTGTGGTTAAAGAGCGCTTCTGACCTTGACATGGTTTTGCACAATATGAAGGACAGTGCAACTAAGGCTAGGTTCCGTCCAACTCCGATACATCTCCTGTTCGTCCATAAGTAGCAAACTGTACACTGCTTAGAATTGGAGCCAATACCTTTGGGGCAGGCACTGCATGGAAATTTGGGCCGAGTTGACGGGTCGGTATGTTTTCGCGTGGATAGCATAACTTTCGCTTCCCTTTTCATTAACCTTCAAGCCTCTCTTCGACAGGCAATCCTTCCATATTTAAAGTTTTTGACGAAGTCCTGCCTCACTTTCTGTAACCAATACTATATTACATACTACCCAATTTATCTCACCTGTAAATTAACAAATGACTTTTCATAAGCTCGCATGTCAGTATTACTGACTGGAAATAGCATGTGATACGAGAGAGAATATAGAATTACAATATGCATGACGATGTGAGACACATAAATATGTTTTCCATAGTTGTTATCATGATATATGATAACTGTAGGAATTTCCTTGCGGAATGGTTAGTCTTATAGTAACAGATGAAACTTAGAATTGTTACATGTCAACACATCTTATTGGATGACTATCAACAAAACTGTCCTACAGGTTATTTCGTTTTATCACCTTTATTAAGCACATAGTTACTGCGACTCCACATTGCCTGTATGGAAATGTAAGATCAACAGACCGATTCATATATTTTAAGACAATTGAAGTAACAGAATCAGAGCATGAGACCTTTCGTCCGCTCTAAGTCGTGTGTCGACGCGGAACTGGAGTTGATCTCAGGAACATAACTTAATGACGTGGAATTTGAGACAATGATAATAATATAGACGGTAAGTGAACAGGAAAGCTATTTCCGAATCACCCCAAATCAACCCAAGGACAAGCACGAACTGCTTCTGGACGCACAGGTCAGGAGGAGTCACTTGTATGGCAATAGCTTCCATGAAACAAAGTACTCTCCTTACGTCGGATCTACACAGAATCTTAAAATGCTCTTTGACACCTGAGAGGTCACATCCGTTGGCAAGTAAGCCGGATCGAGGAGGAGCACTCTTCCCTGCACTTGCTGTCCACTCACTGTCAATGTTATTGTCTTTGTCTCACATTGTACGTTATTAAGATATTTTCCTGTGATATATTCCTGTGTTCCGCGCGAACACACGACTTAGAGCAGACGAAAGGCCTCGTGTTTTCGATTTTATCTGTTGCTTCAATTGTCTTAAAATATAGGAATCGGTTCATTACTTTTACTTTTCTGTACAAATTATGCAGCGGGTCACTTTTCCTCGAGAACTCCACATTGTATACAGATAGGAACTTCTCTTGTTTTAAGTCGTGCACTTCGTCTTTTGGTAAAGTTTGAGAATTTGCAAGTGAGATACTATGCCAAAGAGATACAATCCTTTGTTTATTAACGATGCAATACCATCAAACATGCAGAAGTCTTCATTCTGGAAATGTGAAATTCGTCACAACAACTTGTAATCTAGAGAAACGCTTAAAATCGATGACTTCTATTCTTTATTCCAGGTGGCAAGAAATCGAAGGCGGAGGTCAAAGGCTCTGCTTGATTTTGAACGACACGACGATGACGAACTTGGGTTCAGGAAAAATGATATCATCACTATTATCAGTATGCGTGATGAACATTGTTGGATTGGTGAGCTTAACGGTCTACGAGGTTGGTTCCCTGCTAAATTCGTTGAACTACTCGATGAAAGGAGCAAGAACTATTCCTCAGCTGGCGACGATTCTGTGACAGAAACAGTGACGGATCTGGTTAGAGGAGTGTAAGTGTAAAGTGATCGAGAAATTGAAGATGATTTTACGTTAAAATTTTACGTTTCTAATGCATTTTAGTCGAGAGGGACACACTGCTACATTCAGCTAGTAGTGTATAATTACGGAATAATTTTTACAAGTCGCAAAATATTCTGATCAATAGCGCATAACTTTCGTCTTATTACAGATTATGTCCTTCCCTGAAATCGATCTTCGAACATGGATTGAAACGGGCTTCACTTTTGGACTCAAGTTGTCATCCATGGCTTTTTATTGAAGAGGCAGCTGTAAAAGAAGTGGAGAAAGATTTCAGTTCAGTTTATTCGCGTCTTGTTCTCTGCAAAACCTATCGTTTAGATGAGGACGGGAAAGTTCTAACGCCAGAAGAAATTCTCTACAGAGTGAGTTCATCTACGTGCAACATTCCTTCGAAAACAGTTTCATGAACGCTTTTGTTCATCGATTGTGGAACACATAGTGGCAATTTTTTATTTAAACTTCACCCTTCACTAGCGCTGTGAAATTCAAGCTACTAATTGCTTGAATCTCGCTCATCAAGTGTGGGGAATATCTAGAGTTAGATCGTCAGTTCGTATGTGTGCAACATGATGGAATGACACTGTACTCAGCATAGAAATCCGATGCTCTATAATAATACAGGACTAGAACGGCCATGGACATTGAAAACAATAGTGCGTCATGGACATGTTGTCATGACAACGGCACCTAAACGATTGCGTCTTCCAGTGGTTGACAATAGGAAGTTGCCGGCTTATCAGTGTACATTGTAGATATTCATGGTTATTATCCTTTCTCTGTAAATTTCTCCGTGGTCTCCGTGACACAGTGGTTAAGTGTTTGGCCTAGCGATCTTTCGGTCCAGAGGTCAAGCCCCGTAAGTGTCATTGGAAGTTTGCAGGAAGGGCATCCAGACTTAAAGTACTACAGAGCTTCAGATAAAAAGTGTGACTATGTCAGCAACTCCAAGCCCCCAGCATGGGGGAGTAGTGACGTTAAAGCTTCATCATTTTTATTTCTCTGTAAAAGCATTTTGATAAAATGACTTTGTAAAAAATTGCCTTGTGTCAAGAGTCCAAGTAATTTGCTTCTTCTAAAGATCTAGCAATCGACGAGCGCTGAGATTATCTCTGAACGAACAGCTGCTGTCCATTCATTCTCACTAACTTACACAAAACGAAAAGTCGGATTTCCATGGTATCTAGTATTGATTTGCTCCGCCCCATTGACAGCATGGGGAGTTTTATTTTATTTTTATTTTTTTTACTGAATTTTCACCCCTAGCACAGCTATGAGCCATGAACGAAGCTAGGGGTTACTCAATGAAAAGTAATAAATTGTATTATTTTGAATAAATAAAATTAAAAAAAAACAGATCTTCTAATCTGATTAAGCTGTCCCCATCAGAAACCTATTCGCACGCCTCTTGATTGATCAACTGATTAAGTACAAAACAAAACATGCTTGCTATGTAAGCCTTACATACTATATTCCGAGGTCCTCTCGTGGTCCCCGGTTGAGAACCACTGTTTTAGAGCATTATGTTAATGAGGAAGTCGACTTCAAAATTGTCTGACATGTTGTCGTAATTGCGATAAAAATTTAAGATTCCATATATTGTCAATGTCATTAACCGTCAGAAAATTGAGACGGAGGAATTTTCTCGGAGCTACATTCTTTTATTTTACTTATTCCATCGCTCATGTCCATATAAAATCATTATTTTTGACAATGATTCTTTACATGTCATCTTTCTTTTCAGTTCAATAATTAGAAGCATGCTAGATAGTCAAAAGAGTTCACTGGACCGTAAACCCATTCCGAGTCTCAGAGGAGGGGGAGCATTTTTATGATCAAGTGAATAATGATTCTGTGCAGTTCTATATTGGTGCATTATGCTTGTTCTGCAGTATGCTCGTACATGTGTGGTGTGTCAGAAGACTGCAAATGCGAGTATGTTGCTTTCGTACATGAACGCACTTGACTGCTTGTCCCATATGAACAACTCAGCATGAATCAACGATTAAGATGAAAGTTATCATCGTATTCATTGAAAAATTGACTGACTTACCAGCTGTTTTTTGAATCAGCTAACCAAATTCGTTCCTTCACATTTGAATAATGCTTCTTAATCTTATAAAAGTACTTGATGGAAATCAGATGATCAAAGCCAAAATATGACATTTATGTCTTTGAATGTAAAGAATTCATTCCCCAGCAGGCCTGATTTGCAAGGCATAGAATAAAGTCTCAATTGTGCTCAAATCTATTGGCCAGGAGGACGTGTACACATGGTCAAGTTCGTGTCATCCACTTTCAAGATACCTTATAGCAATGAAGTTTATCGTCAAATCAATGTCCGATGGGATCTCATTTTGGACCATCGCTTGTCATTATCTTTATGCAATACATTGAAAATGTATCGCTGAAGCAGTTGTCGGGAAAAATGCAATATCAAATCTTGCATTTATCGTAGATTTGTAGATGATATTATCCTAGGTCCTTTTTAAACAAACCTCTTTGAATGTATCATAGATACCTTTTATTGGTTCATGAAAATACTCTATTCACTTTAGAAACATCAGAAAACAACTGCTTAAATCTTCTTTCTCGATATTCGCTTATCGATTGACAAAAGAATGAAATGTAGAGTATTTAGGAAATTATCCTATTCCAACATTGCTTTTGATAAATACAATTGGCCCCAATTCGTGAAAATCATTTTTGTTTGAAAAAGTTTCAAGTATGTAAGCAACAATTGCTCTAATGAACAGCGTAAAATGGAATGCGATATCAAATTAGAAAATATTCTAATTCTAGTAATCGTACTAGATATGATACCAGGAAACACTTGTAAAAGTTTGAGAGAAATCAAGATCGCACGATGCAAAAATAAATGACTCCTCCTATTAGCTTCATAAGTGACTGTCTCTGAAGATGCAGTGCGCGGTTCCTTTCATATTCTTCAAGCAACGGAGGGAAAACCACGAATGACCGGTGTAGTCGCAACTAGTCGACTACACCCTACTTGACACCCTACTTTTGACTCGCTTGCCTGAAAATGAACATATCAGAAAGCTTCACTCGATTATCAACCGCAAACATAATGGTCGATTGCTGCATTGTGATATATAAGCCTATTTTTAGAGTATTGAAGTATCCGATGAGGTGATTTTAAAATAGACCCTAGACAGTAGAAACTGAATTTCTTCATGAAAAACGTTGCTAGTCTTGAGTTGGGTATAATGAGGTAAATCTTCATCGAAAAGGCGAAGAACGGAGTTACAGTAAACGTACAAAATATTAATGTTTCCATATATCGGTTCCATTTGGCATTCCGAAAATATGATAATTTTTTTCGAGCAGTCTCACTTGTCACTGTGGCTGCTTCTACACAGTCGGTTTTGAGATTGATAAACTAATCTGGATTTAAAATGAAACTGAAATTTGTTCTATGATATCGGCGAAAACTTCTCGTATATTTGCCGCCGACATATGCATGAACTCATCCCAATCACTCGTAATTCGACAGCACTTAAATTACTCTCGTGTACAAAATGTCCTACGATAGTGATCGTACGATTGAATTATATGAAAGCTTTATATTTTTCCTTGTCTGGTCGAGAAGGAAAGCTTAACTTCACTGTAGATCGAGGTAAATCATATAAAGTCAAAAAGGTTCATCCAACAGCAATGACTAGTCATTTGCATGTAGCCTGCATGGATATTCAACTTGCATTTTCAAACTACGGAAACACTTATCCCGTTGTTTGTAAGCGTTTGAAAGAAATGCTTAAGGCAATCTATACTGTTAGTCAAAATCAATGTGAGATATATCTGTCTCTGAAGAAATTCAGGAAGAATATCACTCGAATATATTTATTCGAAGAGGCGATAATGGTCAAATTTGTAACCAACATCGACCTCTCATGTTCTGATTCTCAAATGATCTGTCTGAAATTAGAAGTGTGGGAGGTATGAATCTGGTCTTCTTCTCACAAATGTTTTCAGATGGAAATAATCGGCTTTCGAAGGATTAATTCTTCACCGTTAAATTGCTCAATATTGAGACATTTATCATTTTGAAATATGAGAATTTCAGTTTGCTTATATTTTTAGTCTAAGATTCCTTGTATTCCTTTGATAAGAAAAGCTATAACTGATTTATTTCATCATTTCCAGGCTGTACAATCCGTGAATCTCACCCACGATTCGGCACATTGTCAAATGGACGTAAAATTCCGATCTCTGATCTGCTGTGGCTTGAAGTAAGTAACAATGTGTTGATCAGAAGTAAAGCCCCTGATAGTCTAGTTTGACATCAGTGAACTGATAATTTATGAAATTAACTGAATCCCTCGATCATTCTGGTTTGTCATGTATAATTTGGCAGGCATAGTAAAAGGACAATTTAATTGAAAGATAGGTTTGTTTTCTTGAAAATCTCCATAATATTCAGTTGATTTCTGATAATTGAAGCTCCCTAAAAGATCCATAAAGTTGATGCTGAGAAGTGCCAGCATTTTTTATGACAGTCTTTTATCAGCCTATGCCGAAGATAAGGTAATCTGTCATTATCTATCTGTTATAATCAATCAACATTTTTCATTGCCTTTTAAAGGAACCCAAGTGTACTTTTTAGGAATTCTGACATTTATGTTCTATTGAGCTCTACAATCATTCCTTTTCTCATATTTTCCAACGGCTTGGCCGTGACTCCTCCAACGAGGATCACTCTGTTTAAAGCGCTTCCACGACATCCTTTTCATTATATCTTATTAGTTTATTCTATCTCTTAGTATTTCTTAACTGCCGAGTGCTTTCTGTTTGTGACAGTTCTTCTTTCCTTTTTTATTTTCTTCACGATCATCAATGGAATTCGCAACTGAATATACCGATTCCCTTTCTGGACTTTTTGCATTAAAATGCTTGCTTGCTCTTGATCCTATCTTTCTCAGGTTTGAGAGAAGGACATATTTTGTTTTCTCAAAAGTCTTGGACGAATTTGTATTTCAAATTTGCAAGCATGTGATTCCTATACTTGATTAAATTTTGACGGCGTCCCCTGAGAATTCTATATATATATATATATATACTATATACGACAAATAGTAACCCACGCAGAAGGCAAAAAGAAAAGGCACAATTTTGTAGCCCAAACCGGTTTCAACTGTGTTCCAGGCTTCTCACGGGCAACTGAATTATATTACAAAAATTCGAACTGAAGCATGCAAATGATCAACATAACATAATAGATATATGACACTAATCATATGTACTGAAATGGAAAAGGAAATCATAGATTTTTCGGGATGAGCACAGTGAGATTCTATGGTACTGGTGCATGTTACTCACTTAATGATTTACATTTAATTTTGGTTTTAAGATATTTATACACATTTTTTCTTTTAGTTCTCTCATGCCTCTGTCACTTCAATTCGATAATTTATATATTGGCATAATCCAGAATGGGGGATCTTCATTTTTTGCACATGCAGATATGTGTTTGCTGACGTGTAAAATGGCATATTTATTTTCTCTAACCTGCTGTCTATGCACCCTTACTCTAGAACGAAAAATATCTCCTGTTTGCCCCACATAAAGCTCACTACAATAATACAATAATACGGACTACCGAAAATTCATAAGATAGAAAACATTAATTTCAATATTATGGACGAGTATGGTTACATGAAAACTATAATGCCAGACAGTTTGACATTGCGTCCCATCATTTCAAGTGAAAAAGGTCCCACGAATCGTTTAAGCTATTTCCTTGATGAACTAATAAAGCCTCTAACTTCAAAACTGCCGAGTTTTTGCAGAGATACTGCCCACTTCATCTCAAAATTACCAAAGGAAGCAAAGAATTCAATGTTTGTATCGCTTGATGAAACATCACTATAATTCATATATATTTTGATATTTTGATACTATACACGAATATTGATAACGACTTAGGATTGACAGCAATGGAATTTTGGATTGAAAAATATAGAGATTTGATTGATGAACGCTATACCACTGCATTCATTTTAAATGGTATTTCGATAGTCCTGAAAAACAATTTCTTCAGTTTTGAGGACAATTTTTATTTGCAAATTTCGGGTACAGCTATGGGCACTCGATTAGCCCCTACATATGCCACTCTATCTATGGGATATCTAGAACAAAAGATGTATGTTTACATGAGAGATGTTCTGAGCACAACAGAATTCAATGAATTTCATGACAACTGGCTCGGATACTTAGACGACTGTTTTGTAATATGGAAGGATTCGTTCGGTGATATGACAAATTTCCATCAATTTTTAAATAACATGAATGACAAAATCAAGTTTACTTTAGAATGTAATAAGAATAAATTGAATTTTTTGGATGTTTGTGTTTACAAAGAGGATGAAAAAATTGAGACAGATGTGTATTACAAACCTACAGACAGTCATAAATATGTCTCCTTTAATTCGAACCATCCTAAGTATATAATCAAAAACATCCCCTATACTTTGGTTAGAAGAATCAATAACATCGTCTCCAAATCTGAAAGAAAGATGATGCGGTATGATGAACTACGAAACCAACTGCTCACTCTTGGATATCCACAGCCTTTAATAAGTGATGCAATATCCAGAGCTGAAAACAAAATTACTAGCAATAAGAACGAGCAACATTCGCACTTACTTGTTACTTTTGTTACTACATTCAACCCAAATAATCCTGCGATCTTCCATAATATTGTCAATCCTATATTTAATAGTTTGAAAGTGACGTCGACTTTTAAAAACTATAGAATAAGACGTTCATACCGTCAGCCTCCTTCATTACTACATCAACTTAGAAATAACAACAGGAAAACTTTGATCGGTGTTACAAAATGTGGAGACAGTAGATGTGAATGCTGCAATTGTTTAATAGAGGGCACAACTTTATCTTATAAGATAAATGGAGAAATGAAATCTTTCGAAATTAGATCAAATATGAATTGTAACACAAAGGATCTCATATATGCTATGAAGTGTGGGGGTTGTAGTGAGCTTTATGTGGGGCAAACAGGAGATATTTTTCGTTCTAGAGTAAGGGTGCATAGACAGCAGGTTAGAGAAAATAAATATGCCATTTTACACGTCAGCAAACACATATCTGCATGTGCAAAAAATGAAGATCCCCCATTCTGGATTATGCCAATATATAAATTACCGAATTGAAGTGACAGAGGCATGAGAGAACTAAAAGAAAAAATGTGTATAAATATCTTAAAACCAAAATTAAATGTAAATCATTAAGTGAGTAACATGCACCAGTACCATAGAATCTCACTGTGCTCATCCCGAAAAATCTATGATTTCCTTTTCCATTTCAGTACATATGATTAGTGTCTATGTTATGTTGATCATTTGCATGCCTCAGTTCGAATTTTTGTAATATAATTCAGTTGCCTGTGAGAAGCCTGGAACACAGTTGAAACCGGTTTGGGCTACAAAATTGTGCTTTTTCTTTTTGCCTTCTGCGAGGATTACTATTTACTACCAGTTGTCACTCGCGCCCCACCCTAAGTGTAACTCGCGCCCCATAAGTGTCACTCGCGCCCAAACTCGTATAAATAGCTGTCACTAGCGCCCCACTTCCTGTCACTCGCGCCCCAATGCGAATAAATAAGTGTAACTTGGGCCCCACTATACATATGTACTTGTCACTCGCGCCCCAACTTCTGTAACTTGGGCCCCATTCTGTCACTTGCGCCCGACCCACCAATTCCTAGGACCCGGTCATCACCAATCCTCAACTTTCACTTGTCGGAGACGGATTTTGACAGCGAACACCTGTGGTAGGATGATTTCAAGGTGTAATAGGCCTAAACAGATGCTGCCAGGGCCTGGTCCGCACCAATTCCTAGGACCCGGTCATCACCAATCATCAACTTCCACTTGTCGGAGACGGATTTTGACCGTGAACACCTGTGGTACGATGATTTGAAGGTGTAATAGGCCTAAACAGATGCTGCCAGGGCCTGGTCCGCACCAATTCCTAGGACCCGGTCATCACCAATCATCAACTTCCACTTGTCGGAGACGGATTTTGACAGCGAACACCTGTGGTAGGATGATTTCAAGGTGTAATAGGCCTAAACAGATGCTGCCAGGGCCTGGTCCGCACAAATTCCTAGGACCCGGTCATCACCAATCATCAACTTCCACTTGTCGGAGACGGATTTTGACAGCGAACACCTGTGGTAGGATGATTTGAAGGTGTAATAGGCCTAAACAGATGCTGTCAGGGCCTGGTCCGCACAAATTCCTATGACCCGGTCATCACCAATCATCAACTTCCACTTGTCGGAGACGGATTTTGACAGCGAACACCTGTGGTAGGATGATTTGAAGGTGTAATAGGCCTAAACAGATGCTGCCAGGGCCTGGTCCGCACCAATTCCTAGGACCCGGTCATCACCAATCATCAACTTCCACTTGTCGGAGACGGATTTTGACAGCGAACACCTGTGGTACGATGATTTCAAGGTGTAATAGGCCTAAACAGATGCTGCCAGGGTCTGGTCCCCACTAATTCCTAGGACCCGGTCATCACCAATCATCAACTTCCACTTGTCGGAGACGGATTTTGACAGCGAACACCTGTGGTAGGATGATTTGAAGGTGTAATAGGCCTAAACAGATGCTGTCAGGGCCTGGTCCGCACAAATTCCTAGGACCCGGTCATCACCAATCATCAACTTCCACTTGTCGGAGACGGATTTTGACAGCGAACACCTGTGGTAGGATGATTTCAAGGTGTAATAGGCCTAAACAGATGCTGCCAGGGCCTGGTCCGCACAAATTCCTAGGACCCGGTCATCACCAATCATCAACTTCCACTTGTCGGAGACGGATTTTGACAGCGAACACCTGTGGTAGGATGATTTGAAGGTGTAATAGGCCTAAACAGATGCTGTCAGGGCCTGGTCCGCACCAATTCCTAGGACCCGGTCATCACCAATCATCAACTTCCACTTGTCGGAGACGGATTTTGACCGTGAACACCTGTGGTACGATGATTTCAAGGTGTAATAGGCCTAAACAGATGCTGTCAGGGCCTGGTCCGCACAAATTCCTATGACCCGGTCATCACCAATCATCAACTTCCACTTGTCGGAGACGGATTTTAACAGCGAACACCTGTGGTACGATGATTTGAAGGTGTAATAGGCCTAAACAGATGCTGCCAGGGTCTGGTCCCCACTAATTCCTAGGACCCGGTCATCACCAATCATCAACTTCCACTTGTCGGAGACGGATTTTGACAGCGAACACCTGTGGTAGGATGATTTGAAGGTGTAATAGGCCTAAACAGATGCTGTCAGGGCCTGGTCCGCACAAATTCCTAGGACCCGGTCATCACCAATCATCAACTTCCACTTGTCGGAGACGGATTTTGACAGCGAACACCTGTGGTAGGATGATTTCAAGGTGTAATAGGCCTAAACAGATGCTGCCAGGGCCTGGTCCGCACAAATTCCTAGGACCCGGTCATCACCAATCATCAACTTCCACTTGTCGGAGACGGATTTTGACAGCGAACACCTGTGGTAGGATGATTTGAAGGTGTAATAGGCCTAAACAGATGCTGCCAGGGCCTGGTCCGCACCAATTCCTAGGACCCGGTCATCACCAATCATCAACTTCCACTTGTCGGAGACGGATTTTGACCGTGAACACCTGTGGTACGATGATTTCAAGGTGTAATAGGCCTAAACAGATGCTGTCAGGGCCTGGTCCGCACAAATTCCTATGACCCGGTCATCACCAATCATCAACTTCCACTTGTCGGAGACGGATTTTAACAGCGAACACCTGTGGTACGATGATTTGAAGGTGTAATAGGCCTAAACAGATGCTGCCAGGGCCTGGTCCGTGTCCATGGATGTGTTGCATGCATGTGTTCAGATAGTCAATGTTTGTATCCTTACTCCTGAATCGCTGGAGTGGAGCTTTACACTCCGATACCGAAACACCGACTACCGATGAACCGTTTTGGAATTGTGAATCCGCAAATTCACTTGCAATTACCCGACATCCCTATACTTTAAGTAAAACACATTTGAGAGTTTCGGTTCAGTACATTTATTACTATTCTTCGAAGTAGTCTGGATGAGACTCAAAATTTATTTTTATCACAGGTACAATGACTGAGAAGTTAGCAGGATCCTATTTTTTTATAGGATAATGTAGTACATGTAGTTGATAGGCTCTAAAAACTGCGTTATATACCTTTGCCATAACAGCTAAAAGTGCTAATCGTGCTGTGTCGATTTTGCATTAGTTTGCTTGATATAGCATCGTTTCGATGAGAGACATGCAGCAATATTTCTTCGATAGAAAAAGTTTGACTATCAGGAAAATCAATAGGCCTACTGCGTGGCGAATCCAATGGACAACGCGAAAAAGATTTCAGGAAATGTTTCTAAGAGAGCATCACTTGACCCATGCCTACTTTTCAGCCTTGTCCAAACGTTCAACAAAATACTTTTTGATAGCGGGAGGGAAGCTGCAGGTGAGTGCAACATGACAACCGGGCATCGATCAGATGCGCTGCCACTGTATGCCCGATGCCCTTCGAGAGCCCCACTACGATCAAATGTTTGAACTGAGGATATCTTCGATGGATTCAGGACACTGCTACGTGGTTCCTACTATTAATCAGGCTGCAATGGACTTCGACAGTCCAGTTACTTTTTTGAAATACACTTAGCAAAAGACAATATATAGCCGTGGCAATCACACCAGCGTAGCAGCTATTATTTTGGTCTTCCGGCTACTACACCAGCTAAGCCAGCAATGCTACTGCCTCTGAAATAAGTAACAAAATGAAAACAATCACAACTAAGCACGATGATTCCGGTATATTGAGTTTCTGGAATATTACATATCTTGGATTCGATGGGAGCTTGGAAAAAAGCTAGCTCTGCTAAGGATGTCACTGGATTTTTCATGATATGTAGAAGACGAAGAATGTCCAAGGCTCAACCGCACAAGGAGAGTTAAGACACACTCTGATTCATGTTTCTAGTTAAACTGAGTGATTTTTATACCGCAGAAATAGGAGGCATGGTAATGGACATGGATTTAATTTTCTAGGTCTAAGCCGGTGTAATAGCCACTGCTAATTAAAATCATCGAACTAGTCAATCAACTCATTATCCAACATATTCGACCTCGACTTGATGTTTATAAGCATTATTCATACTAAAGTGTCGCAGAGCTAGCATTATGGCGAACGAATTTTGCTAACAAATCTATGAAATTGTGAAGTATTGTGAAGTAACACACGATGACGTGCACATCATTCGATCGCAGCCAACCAGAAGACCTCCTTCTTCAAGCAGCTGGTTCGTGCACGCCACCCAATGTTGCTGCCATTTCTCGAAGCGACAATGATAGCATCATTGCGGCCGGTTTTATGCGTTCAGAAGCAAACAGTGTTGACGCTCGCACTCCCGTGGCAGTGACTTTTACTCTTTGACTTTATTCACTTTATCTGTATATAATGACTTTAATTTTCTTTCATGTACGCGTCCCGAAGTGTTGCCCGAAAAGAATCGGCGAAAGGCCTCGCACTTACTTATGACATTGTTTTGTCTTATATTTATTACGAAGACTATAACAGCCAAGAAATGTTTCAATCGATGTGAAGTATTAACCCATTAACGCCCGGATTTTTTTTAGCAATCAAAATTTAAAAAAACCAGTGAAATTTTTCACGAATACCTATTCTCATTACAAATTCATCGTTTCCGAGAAATTTCGTTCCGCCATCTTTTTTCTACAGAGGTGGCATACATGTATGCCATTGTCGGTAGAGTTGTCACTGTTACAGTAAGTGGTATTTTTTGAAACACCAAGTGTGAAGCCCAACGTTGCACTTTTCGCAGATGAGCTTTGATCTGCCATTAGAACACCCTTGACATCTTCTCTAAGTCTCGACCGTCACCAGCCAATGATCTTTGCGATCATACCTATATGGATTTTGCAAGATCGGTGATCTCAAAATTGTCGACTTCCGTTCGCGACTACGGAATGACTGCTTGAAACCGACGATTCCTCCCAATTTTCAATTTTAGGACATTTAGCTGCAGGTTCATCTACTTCATCATCACTATCCTCATCTTCAATAAGTTCAATTGCAGCCGGAGCAGACAGCAAACCCGATCCCAGGTTATTCAAACTTATTTCATCGGACTCGTCTTCTGGAGCACTATCTTCATCTGAATCATAATTGAGATTAGGCGGCGTTGCATAAATCGCGCGAATTCGGGAGATCCGTCTTATCCCACTTTCAGCGGTGTCTAACGCCTCTGCCAAGGTCGCCGTCTCGCACAATCTCACGCACTTGTCGACCCTGAAGGATAATAGTAAATACCGGTAAGCAGCTGGGGAATTCAGGCTATTAGAACACTAAGCGACAGATTCACATGTCGTCAGCAACGTGTCACAGTCTAGTGGGTAAAACTACGACTATCACGGCTTTGCGACGCGGGTTCAATCCCCAGCGCCACTAACTATTTTCACTTTGTTTTGTTGCAATATCATTGTTTGTATATTTTTCAACGTACAAATACATCATCCTTCTTGTACTGCTAAAGTCAATGATCGGTGATTGATTACCATTGTAGCGCATCCATGATTTTATGGAAAAATTGCTAATCAAGGTAAATTGCTAATAGACAATAAACCTGTATAGTACATGTAATACCATAAACTTGTATTATAAAGATACTGCTCTTTCCTGAAGTACTTTTACACATAACTAAAACTGATGTCATTAGAAAAGGGCATTCTGCAATTCTCATCTGCTGACTTTGATTTGTCCCATGTGCCAACCCTAATGACAGCGTACTAAATAAAGTACACTTTTCTATAATCAATTATTCATACTACACACTAATTACGAAACAAATATCCATTATATTCATTCAAATAGTATCATTATTCATTACTTTGCCGACAGTTATGATGATGCAATATATTCAAAGTAGATAATTTCACACTTACTCATTCGCCATGTTTTTTGGTAGAAAATTGTTTCAAAAGTCACGGGAAAAGAAACACTAAAATAAAGTGTTGAGAAAATACACGTGGTTCAGTGGTATTTTAAATGAATTTATCGTTTTGAACGTCATTGTCGCCGAACTGCATAGGTTTCGATCAAAAATATGTCACTCTTTCGGTGTACTTTAATTATGCCATTGTCGTTAATGGGTTAATGAAAACGAGGTTTCATGAAATAACACTTGAAATGCGAAATTCGATGGAATGTAAGATATTCTCATTCATGACATTTTTCTTAACGACGTCTTGGATGATGAGGATAACATATGTCAAGCAATTTCGACCTTGTCCAAAAAAAAGGCAGAAGACTCAGACTATCATGAAGTATTTAGCATCCAGCTGTGAAAACATTTTTTGAAACACGTTCATTCCAATTCCTGTGTACAGTAAAACAATTCACACAATGTTCTTTAATCATGAAGAGATTTTCATATTTTCGGTGTAGAGAGAGTATTGTTCCATAAAAGATAGAATCTTTATGCTTTGTGCTTTGTACATCTCTAGTGTGAGTTGTTCGTGACATATTATGGATCTGTGGTTGTGTTGTCAAACAATAAATCCTAGAATTCAAGAAATTCCGTCATTCATGTCCATTTCAAGGTTTTTGCATGGTGAGGACCATTATACACGGCCGAGACATTAATATGGTACAAAATGAGACCAATACACAATGTCGCAGCTAATGAACAACAAAATCTGCAGCATCAACAGCGTCAAGCGATGACGGACTTCGTGATAAGTTTTTGTGAGCAAAACAACATGAGTATTTGGCTTGCTTCTTGACTTCCAAGCATGCAAAAAAATATTCTAGGAGCTTTCTTTTCTTAAAATCATGCTTTACGCCCATCAAGGAGGTCAATGATACTTTGTGATATGAAATATCCGACAATTAAGGATAAAGACAGTTTTTGGATAAAAGCAGGTCATCTGGCTGGCCTACTTATTGGCCTTCAATCAAGCAAATGTTTATGTCATATACATGTTCACATCAAAATCATATGTGGATGCTCATGAAAGTGGTAAATGATGCTGAATGAGAACGGATATCCGCAAACAAGGGTTATACAAGGTTTGCATGTCAAAGTAGGTCATCTGGGTGACCTACTTAATGACCGATTTTGGAAAAACTGAGGACAGATTCGAGATTTATGACCAAAAATAAGGTGGTATGCAAAAAATTGCTTGAAAATTCATCGATCCAAACTTTCTCAATCAAACACTCACTTCAATATGAAGTTGTGGTCATAGCACCCCATAGGCCCTGCACAACTACAAAACTTCGACTTTAATTATATTTTCCTAAATAAATATTTTTCTACATTGAATCTTAAGACTTCAATAAAGCTTAGGAAATGTCATTTTGCTATAAATTAAGATGGAAAGACTGTCAAACAATCCCCGGAAGCATTGGGGAGTGCTAACACTTGTCACATGGAAAAGTGGAAAATCGGGTTTTTTCTTATTTCCACATGCTGGTGAGGTCAATAGCCATTGGAAATACAGCAAAAACATACTTGAGGCAACTGTTCATAAGCTTCAAGTCGCAAACCGCGTTGAATTTCAGTCAATCGCTTTCACTAGGCGAATATGTAAAAGTGTATTTTTTGGTGGGGCGCGAGTTACAACTGGTTATATATATATGTATATATAGGTTGATCGATATCAAGTATTCAGTGTATTTAGTGATTTCCTAATATGCTCCATCTATCACATATTATCCGTCATAGTTTTATTTGGACAAGCGGTAGGCCTAAATACTAACACTGGTGACTCTCGAATTCACTGTATAAAAGGGGACATTAACTTATAAATATGGGGCTGATTAGAGCTTTCAATAATCTTCATTCCACTCTTATGGTACTTTTCTTCACTGTTCAATCATTGAGTAATTCTTTTTTGAATTGAGATTTCTTTTTTAAGTATTCTCTCTCATTTCAGTGAGCAAGTACTTCACCTATGGCTGGAGACACTCTGTTCGTGTGTTGAGGTGGTGGAGAAATGGTACCACCCTTGGTCCTTCATTCGCAGTCCAGGATGGGTCCAAATCAAATGCGAGTTGCGGTAAGTGCCATTCATTACATGTACATTGCATGTTTACTTTTGTCAACCTGTGATATATTTCGGAATTGTGCTCTGTCATGTTGTTATTCATCCCCTTTTGAGACTACCAATCTTACGTTGTTCATTATTCAGTCGATGTCAAAATTCCTCCCGGTGTGCAGCAAACACTAGAGTCGAATAAGTAGCCGGCTAGGGTTATCACTACCATCATTCTACACGACAGATTTTGACACTGTTTAGCATTAATTTAACTTGATCAGTCAATCATGCCGATTAATAAGACTGAAATTGCACTGATTGATGACTGCGGTCTGTCATTATCCGAAATTAAATATCAGTTTCAGCTATGTCATTCAGAAAGAAACAGTGATCTGAGGTACCAATGCATTTATAATGAAATTATGATAAGATACAAAATAAGAAATGATAATGAAAAGAAAACTTTACTTTTTTGTGGACTTCACCACTATTATCCATCAGCACAGAGTCATTACTCGACCCTCGAGCTTCGTCAGCGGATATTTCATAAATTGTTTATCGATTAGCGAGTTTTCTGAATTTTGATCACATTATATAAGATAATAAAATATATAGGTAGTAGTATTGGTGTACATTTCAATGAAAAACGTGTAATAATTGAAGTTTCGTGGCCGACACTGTGTTCTTTTTTGCACGGGAATTTACTTATGCACATGTATCGTTGATAATTATTGTCCCTCGAAGTCGCACTCTCTCGCGAGTGCAATTTCTTGTTCGACGGCATCATTTTGGTAAAAGTGCATATTGACATCGTTTTCTTTCATTACGATGAAATGAATTGAATTACCTGTCGCTATAAAAATAAAACTAAAGAATATCACCTGTATGATTTGCCTAATGAACGATGTTTGATATGTGATGAAAGTTCTCATGTCGTTTTTGCTGACAGATTGTTGGCCCAGTTCTCATTTTGTCTCACTCGGGACTGGGAGTTGCCCAACACGAAGCGCAGGGAGCTGTTAGAGAAACAAGCTCATCTACAAGCCAATGTTCGTGATATGCTGATAAAGCATCATCTGTTTAGTTGGGAGATCAATTGAAGTAGGTCTGCTGCGTGCTCATTTACTCTTAACACTCAAGTATTATCTGCTCACTAACACCAGCTGATTTAGAACAGCACTTAATACACGCCTTCATATGTGATGATGGAGTGACTCTTGATTCACTGGTGACTGCTTTCTTTACTGCTTGACAATAATAAACCAGAAACCCGACGTGAAGGATGACTTCTAGTTGTTATTTATGAATATGAGAAATTAACGTGAATATTCTTTTCTCGATTCTCACCATTTAAGTACGGTGTATTGTATTGAAGGTAGTATGAAAATTGAAAATGTGAAAGTATTCCTCTGTATAATAATTTAATAATATTGACATAATTTACAAATGTTAAATTTGACAGCATGCAATGATAAAAAGGATAAAGGAAATGATAATGATCCCATCAATGAACTGGAACGCGCACAGCTTCCTGCAAGCGGCTGTCACATATCTACAACTAATGATAGAACTGTAGATTAGCAATAAGTATCTCATCTGATGTGTTACCGCTGTGATGTGCTAAAATGTGTTTCATCAATTGTCTGTGCTTTTAACAAAGCGGCCGTCAATCATTGTGGTTGCTCCAACAGCTTTTCAATATTCAAACTTAGTTATTTTATGTGTTTCAGTCTGCTGATGGTATTCATTGTTCCATTTTGCAATGAAGAAGTGAAATAATCAGTATGAATAGTCAAGCAGGCCAGATTTGTCTTTGCAAGTTAGTAGGTCTATGGCTATAGTTAGTTAAATTTCAGCTATTCGAAATGTCATTTTAATCAAAGAAGTATTTCTCTGTTGCTTTGAAATCCTACATGAGGGTCATATTATTTGAACGGTCTGTTCAAAATCTGAATACTGTTTTCATGCCTATGCATAGTAAGGGACAAATCGTTGAATCAGATAGAATAAGTTCAAACCATGAGTTCAACACTAATCTCTTATTAAACGTAGGGCAAATTACTGATAGAACTGTTTTGTAAAAAAAAAATTGGTTTGTAACGACGCTATAGACGTAAATTGAAATGAACTAAAATATTGCAATATGCTAATGTCGATGAAAATATTCAAGATGAGAGGAGCACTCATACTGTTGACAAAATTCGCACAAGTCTTAGAATTTAATTACTTCACATACACATTCGTGTTGTTTAGTTTGAAAATTTAAGAATATAAGTATGAAATAATGGCGCTTCTAAGGCACCTAAAAAATGCTCCGTAATTTGGCTTAGAAGCATCAATAACAGCTTACTCTTTACTGCACCAGGAAAAGAAGTAAGTGTCTGTCAAATAGTTGAAGTTTAATCTTTACATTCTGTCAAGCATCTTTAATTTTATGAAGTTAGCGGATTTTCTTCTAAACGAGCTGTTTGAAGCATACCTTTATACTTTCTCGAGCTTGTGTTAACTCAGCATATTAGTCTTACATTTGATTTTTCTGTCCAAAATTGGTTATGACAGTGAAAATGATTAGTGCATTGATCTTTTGATTGGACTGAAGCATTGAGTTTTAAATGATTTCGTGGATACTTTTATCAATCGGTTATTTTACTTTCTTAGAATTTTTTGCATTATATTAATCAGCATTATGATGGTAAATTAAATCTTTTCAATGAAAAATGCTCTTACAATTGTATAACAAATTCCTAAAATGCATGTTTTCTTACAACTAGAATTATAAGAATTTTGATATCTGTGGCAAGTGATGTTTTTCTTTAACGTGTTATCTCTTATTCTAAGTTTTGACATCTAAATCTTAACACTGTTGATAAGTTTTATGTACAGAGTGATGTGCCTAATTTTCAGATTTTATTTTGTTGCGTTCGAAATAATTACCTGTTTAATCAGTTTTGTGAAATTCGTGCGTGTTCATGCTGACTCGGAAATGAATATCCGGAGTTGCAATCCATGAAATAAGCTGAACACTGTGATGATCTGTCTAAACAATGTCTAAGAATGACATTCTCCTCATGCAAATTATTCTCCCGTGAATTTAATTTTCTTACCCTCACCATAGAAATCATTCTCAAAACGAAACTCCTCACCAATTTCATTGATATATTAACCAATGATATTAATACTCATTTTCTATTTCTATTATAGATTGTTGAGTCAATTCTCCTTTAACCTGTCACAAGATTGGGAGTTGCCTACAAGAGAAAAGGCGGTCACTCAAGCCTCGATGGTCAGTTTGAAAGAAGGTGTTCGGGACATGCTTGTGAAGCATCATCTCTTCAGCTGGGAACTCTAATTCTGATTCCATTTCATGATGACATAATTAAAATGGAAAGATGAGATATAGGTGCTCCAAAGATTCGATAATTTACCTTTCAAACCCTCATATCATCCATCATCACCAATCAAGTGATAGGGAGATTACATGTGACTTTCTCGACAGTAAAATAATAATAATAATAGTAAAGCGTTTATATTCATGAAATGGCAATCGCTCCAAATACATGAAACTTTCATAGAAAATCATAGATTATAGTTAAACACAAAATAGAATAAAATGACAGTTAAGTAGCGTCGCGCTTACTCAAAATTTCAGAATTCGTAAGGGAAGTCATGAAAGGAAAGAAACGTTTTTTGCGTCGTTGTGATAGAGGTTTGACAAAGTCTTCGATGTTTTGATGGGATACGAGTATGTAATACATGTAGTACATTTAGTACATGTAAAAACTCAGTCAAAACCTCAGTATTATATAGCTGCCATTTTTTCTCTTTACAATTGTTTTATTCGAATAAAAGCGAAAATTCGAAAATCAGCGATGTAGAAATTATATGACACTGTTAAGAGAAAATTCCTCTCTAAACTGAGAAAGGTCCAAAATGAAGTCTTGCTGTTTGACGATTATCATTTTTAGAGTAAAACAATGCAAACTTTTGTACCATGTACTGTGTATCACACACAGTTAATGTCGTTCACTCAAATATTACTCTGTATTTTTTTAGCACTGTTGAGAAAGAAATTGTAATCTCCCTATCGTTCATAGATTTGTTGTCTTCAAAGATAATAACAGTATTTCATTGATTTTTTTTTCTTGTGAAGGCCCGGTCTTTATTTCGACTAGCTGCTATCGACCGATTTTCCGCCGCGTCGCCTCAGCACTCCCTTCTGTCCTCACAGCCAACTGTGGCAGCATACCTATCTAAAAAACACATGTAGGAATTTAAACTCATCATAAAAATGTCAGCAGAAATAACGGACGCAATTGCAAACATAATAGCATTTATTTTTTTTCATTGCTCTGTAGTCTATTTGAGATTGTTGTTAAGTATTATCTGTAAATGATCGACACTTTAATTTTGGTCACAGGCACTTGTGATAGAGATTGTATATAAGTTTATCATTACATTATTGTAAAATTGGCGTGAAACATTTAGTCTGTCAATAGATTGAGAGCCTACTGAGGTATTTGAGAGATTCACATGATGTGTAATAACCGTTCAAATGCTGGATGTGAAGTATTTTGTCATGGTATCCAATTCAGTCAACCATTAAGCTTTCGTTCATTTTCAAGTATTTACTCGGAGAAATGCTAGTAATTTTGAGTGAATGGGTCATTTATTTTGTTCCTTTATATTGGCGGGTGAAGCACAATTGCATGTTACGAATGCCCTGGTCAGTATTAAATCTCGCTATATGGAAGACGAACGAAAATATCATTTTGAAATTTTGGTCGAAGTTCTTTTGCTGCATGTCTCAGATGTTCAGTTTGTAAATGTTTGTGATGTTTGAAATTGCTAATTGACTGTTTTGTATCGTAAGTGGCAAGTTATTAACAACTGTCACATGAACCTTTCGACTAATATTTGTTTCTTGTAAACCTCTTACTCGATGAATCAACTCCATGTACACTGTGATGTCCTTGTCCAACAGCCTCGGAATTCTTTGACATGAATATTTCCTATATATTGAATGTAAATATAAAAGAGAACATTTGTAAAAAAAACACTTCGCTTTTTTCGACGTAAATAATGGTAAGATTGTAACTGGAATTAATAGTTATTCCCTTTCTCCTACATTTTTTCTCACTCACATAATGTTAAGAATAAATTAGATGTGATCATGCTCGAAATAAGATAATGGACATGATAGCAAAAATGGTATTCGCTTGTTTTTATAGTCTGTCGTGGTAGTTCAATGTTCTGTATTTTGTGACTCACTATCACATAAGGCATCGCTTCCATAGATTAGAGCGGCAAAATAATAAATCTCAACCAAAGTTGATTTCTACAGCACTCATGCTTTCAATAGCGGTCCCGACTGCAATTCTTTGAAAAGTGCAGCCAAAGTCAATTACGCGGGACACCTGGTAGATCACGCATATCGGCGGAGAGTGTAGGGTAGTGTATTTTTAGTAACCTGCTGCATCATATGTAAATTCGTAAATAATATCAAAATAAATTGCCGCTAAGTCGCACCTATTTCTATTGATGCACAAAGTTCTTTTCACAACCGGTCATTTTTCAAAAATCGACAATTTTGAGAGTGAATGATTTTCCTAATTTTGGAAATTAAGGGCAACAATCTTACAAATGGATCAGTTTCTGATATTCTATAGGAATTTTATACTCATCTGATCCTTACTGGGCCTACCGGCATTCAACAGCAAGGAGAGGATAATTCGATAGATCTTCCGCAAATTTTCAAGGATTAGTTTTCTCGAAAATAAGCTTCAGATAACTTAAAATTTTCTAGATTTCAATGACTGGAGCAATCTAGATTTTATGCAGACAATGCCAAAGATCGCTCGTGGTTTACTCAATAAACTTCAAAATTTCGGCAATAGCCCGGGTTGAAAAAATCAAGATAATTTATCTAATATTAGATAAGCCCATGATGAAAATTAACCAAGTATTTGACTGTTTTTTTGTCTAAAATCTATCAAATTTATCAAAATAATCAGATGTTTCTCATTTCTATCAAAATCTTGTCAAATTAGTCACTACATGTGTCAAATATTTATGAAATTAATACTAGTGACTCTCATTTTTTCGAAGTTATCAAATTAGTGATTATATGCTTATTAGACATTTATCCAAACTATCAAATAAGTTACGCACTTTTCAACCTTACCACTTCCAATTCACATTATAAAACTACTAAGCTTAATTGCAGTTTAAAGTAGTTTTATTAGTCTACCATTTCTGAACACTGCTAGCATTTGAGCAATAGAATACAAAAAGACATTGTTGTTCAACGTTATACTGCCACGAAATGTTCCAAGGATTAGCAGTTCATTATAACATCACTGCAAAACCATAACATTCGGAGACAGTGACAAAATGTGCAAGAAATTAATTCTCAAGCAACTCACCTCTCATAAACAGTGCAGGCCTACAGACAGAGCTAGAAAAATTCCACTGAAATTTTTTAATTCCAATTCCAGAGCAGAAATATCAATTCCAATTCCAGTCGAAACAGATCAATTCAATTCCGAATTCCGATAATTACATGACGCGTATATGTTAATGTATCTAAAGTTTCCTCGCTTCAATCTCACCCATGTGCCCGTATCCTATCCTCGTTATTCCTGTGTGCCGTTCCCTGCGTCGTTCCTATGTGCGTTCTCGTGTTCATAGTTCATATTTCTTGTGTACATGTGCATGTAATATATGTAGCCGGTCAGCCTACGCCATTTTTGTTTCGTAAACGAGATATTCAGCATCTTGTGAAAAAGAGAAAAGAAAATTGACGGTCAGCAAAGAATCAAACGCTGAGAGAGAGAGCATAGAAATTAACAGTACCATAGAAAGTCCTAGAATAGAAATTGCATGAAAATTATGGCACACGCCGGGGGAACTAAGTTGGGGCAAAACGCAAATTGTGCGAGCTGGTTTCCATGTTTTCTTACTTGTATTTATATTTATCAAGCCAAATTGTGATTGGATTGCTGCCTCTTGTCCAAAGATCATACACAAAAGCAATAGTGAATTTACAAAATACTGCGGCGACAGGATGACAAAGAAAGAAACCCTTTAAAACGTTCTGTACGTTCATCATTTTGAAATATCGCTCCTATAATCTATCAAGAGTATTATCAGTCACATATGCAACTTGCAATGTCGATTTACAGAACATACATGTACATTGCTCCAGCTTGAAATCAGAGGTCAAGAAATCTCAGAGTATTCATTTTACTTGAAAGGGCTCTCCTGTTCACTATATTTGAACAATTTTCAAAATCTTTACATGCTTTCGAATATCAGCTTCCAAAATATCATTACACTATATCACATGTGTCATTTAATGATTAATTGAAAAGTTCCAGCGACTATTCACTTATCTGAGAAATTATTGCCGGTGAAGAAGCTTTCAATGTGTTTATTCGACAAAAGCGCTAGGTTTCTTAACCGTATGAAGATCATCCTATAATTAAAATTTTTTCTATTGAATTCTTGAGATATTCTTACAACCAGTGCACCGTCCACTTTCAATTATGACTTTGTGGACCAATTTTTAATTCGAATTTTGAAAAATAGTTGTTAATGACTGCTGCAATCGACACAATATACCAACCCAGGGAATAGTAGGCTATACCACAAGAAACAATGCCACCATCTCACTTAATATTATCTTCATAAAGATCCTGCATTAATTTGCTGCCAACAACTTCCACAACTAACTTGGCAAATAGTTTGACTATGATACAATGTTTTAGATCGAATCTGATCTGCAAACCATAGATTTTTCCATGTGCCATCATTGTACATAGGCAAGATATCAAACTTCCATTCTAGTGTACTATTATCTACTTCTATGAGAGAGAGACATCATTAATCATACATGGAATTAATTAACCGCTCCTCCGATTATTAATAGGATTAATAATCTGCTGCTGGGTGTGATGTGTAAATAAAGTCACTAAATAAAATTGAAAAATGCAGCATTTCTAAAAGAAATGATTAACAACTTTTATGCATGCTTTGTCTCCTCTCCTGAATTGACCTTTGATTACATTGTCCCATGATTCATTGTGTTCATTGACATTACCTTTAAAAAAACTTCAGCAGGCTATTTTCAGACTCTCATCCCATCAACCTCTCTACGGAATGCAACGACGATCATGGTGCTTGTGCGATTTTACCTTTCATTTCGTTCATTTCATTCATCCATGTCATCTTTAGCTTTCTAGTACATTCACTTGTAATATTGCAGTACTTGTATCTACTTTGTTTGTTCCCACACTGTTGGGCAATAAACGTTTTGAGTTTTGAGTTTTGAGAGAGAGAGAGAAGAGGAACGATTCCGAGTGACATTTACTCCCAGCAAAAAACAATTTCCTCGCTTTGTGCCGATCCCCACTTGTTATACGGTCAACCTGATAACCAGCATTCTAGTGAGAACGTTGGGTATCCACCTACTCAGAGGATTCCTCCCACATATTTTTAACGTAAATAAAGAAGGAGAGGAGACAGGGGAAAACAACCAATATTATGAACAGATAAAAATATTTTACATAAATATCAATTCTTTGAATGATTACAAAATCAAAAACTCAGATTTAGCCAATGATATAAGTGGTTATGATATTTTATGTTTTACTGAAACACATCTGAAGGAAGATGAGCATCCGCCCATAATCGATAATTATTTAGGATATCATGCGATTGTAAAGTGAAAACATTATATTGGTCGAAATATCAAGGGAGTACCCGATAAAAAAAAACATGCCGTACTTATTATGTGCTAACTAAGCAACATGGGAAAAACTTGGCAAGTGCTCACAAAGATTTACTGGGATGCTTAGCATGGGAACTGCTAAGCATAGCCTGTTTTACTCTGTTGCTTAAAATGTTTACTATGAAATTTAGCGTGGCACTTATGAAGTGTAAGCTGTTTGAGCATGTTACTTAGAAAGCGTGCAATGTTTATTAGTAAGAACGCTTAATATACTAACCTGTTCTAGCACGTTGCTTTATTTTGCGCATTTTAGTTACATGCAGTATCAAAAGACAGTTTCTTATACCGCTTAATTTGTCATGAAAAACAAATTTCCAGAAAAATAAAAATGTATTAATCCAATAGCTACAAAAAAACCGAGTGGAAACATTCATTTCAATGTGCTGTCCACGTTATCACAAAATATCACATAATCTATTACATGCTATATACATGGAAATGCTCATCTTGACAACAAAAGATCAATTGCCTAAAGCCAAACACGAATGATTGATTGATTTAATTTTTGCAGAACAGCTGAGTCAGGACCACAGAGTTGAATTCATCATATGTTGCACTCGTTTATAAGTGGACCTTGTAGTATTTGAAAATCCTAGCATGTATAATTTGGATTTTATCCAAATATTATGACCCATCCATATTTCACTGTTTGTTGGACTTCTCCCTTAAGTTGCTGGGCAATATGAATACTCACGAACTTGGTATCACCTGAACGAGGTTTCCTTAGTGAGTCTTTTGTAAGGAGTTTTGGTTTAAAAATACTATAGCTACTGGTCAGAAGAGGTGAAAAACATAGAGCCCCTGATTTTATTATAATTGAAATAGCATTATAAGTATTGGGGATGGAGCAACCCTGCTAATAGTTTTGAAATCGTCACATGACAGCTTTCAGAACATACATTCATGTATATGGTTTGATAATGTGTTGTAATCAACCATTAATAACTCGTAAGAAGTGTGAGAGATGTTGATAAAAAACGTTACTTATGATAATTTTTCGGTATTAATGGAAATACTTTTAAAAACTTTTTTAAATTCTTATCTGACATTTCTTGAATTGAAGCTCACAAGTTTGACACATTCGCTGCAATATAAAGGAACATAATTATCTAAATATACCATTCATACCACTTGCGAATCGAATTATTTACGGTCAATCACAACACAACACTATAAAATCATATTTTCTGAAAACTTGTCATGTGACCATTTCGAAATTTATTCCATCCTCAATACCCTTCATGATACGTGGTGCGTTCAAGTTCAAGTGAGAGTTGCTCATTATATCCAAAATAATAATCGTACACCAATTCTGAAGGTCTGGACTACGATGTTCGATCGTTTTAGAAACTTAGTTATGTACAAGTGGTCTGAATTAATGAATCAGACTATTTTGACAGCTGAGAAAATAAAATATTTTGCATATTTTCTTGTACAAAAAACAATCACTCGTGCTCATAATCGTTCAATACCTTCACACCATAAAAACAGTCATTACTAAACTTGACAATAATTGCGTGATGAGTCAGTAATTTCAATGGTACTACTTGTACATTCTTTTTATCAAGCGAAAAGTGACGCGATATCTTCAGAAAATGATCTTTCAGTCTGGTGAAAAGAATATCGTTCGAGAACACTAAGTCAAACCAACGATTCTTGATCGTGTAAGTCCGACATAGACAGCATATCTGATCATCCGATTGCTGAAATATGCATTTAATCTTGAAGAACAATGTTTCACTACCTGTATCTGTAAAACCAAAGTACGACGCAGAACGGAGGTTTTTCCCATATCGATAGGAGTGAAAAGTAAGACCGTTTACTTTGGCCTTTGCAATAAATCTCAGGGAACCTGACGGAAGAAATGGTTTCAATGTTTCTGTCTCTGGCTCATTACGAAGGATCGCAGCACCTTCGTGTTTGTCAGTTACAGTTTTTGGGTTTGTTTGCATTGAAAGATACTTCTCAGCAATTCGCTTGCCTTGATGCCTTTTACCCGTGAACGAACGCTTCAAAAATCGGTTTACGTTTTCAAACATCGTAGCTGACGTCACCGACAATGAACCAAAATGTCCTACTTGTGAAGGCAGATGATAAATAGCGTGCATGGACCCAGTCATCGCACCATCACCCCAAAAAGCTTTCATACATTTTTGAAATTGCAATATGATAACCTGTGACGAAGTAATGGCATCTTTGGTAACTTCTTCAGATGACAATGTATAGATGGTAGATGCCAAACATATATACAGTAGAAGGATTTGGCGAGCACAATCAGATTCACATTCCAGGAAATTCAAGTAGAAACACAGAGGAGAAAAATAGAGAAGAAATACCTTATGTTCCTGTGATTTCCACAAGGCTAGTTCTTTCAAGTCCCGGGGACGCCTCCGAAACCAATGTGGGACCTTCACATTGTCAATCAATTCGGAAAATGTCTCGATATCTATGAGTTTCTTGTCCACAAGTGCCACTAGGAGATTTCGAGCGACTCCGAGATAAATTAAGTGCATGACGTCATAAGGGACGTCAACCGGTAGGCGCAAAACTCTAGATAGAGGAGAAAGACCTTTGACACCATACTTCGGAATGTTGGGCGATCCTTCTCTTTGATAGTCGGCGTGTGTAATTTCGTCTCTAAGTATAAAGTTGGTCTTGATGGGGAACGTCATTTTTCGAAATTGCAGATTGTAAGTACCCTGTACCAGACAGGTTGCACATCCGAATCTGAAAATAAAGACAATCTTGTTAGTAATACCGACTGTAATGTAAGTACAGTACAACCTTGATCTAATATTCTATATACAAACGGAAACGGTATCATAATTTTAGTCACCACTAAAATTGACTTGTCATGTAAAAATATCAGCAATCTTCAAATGCCAGTTTTACAATTATTTACTTGCACCATGCAACTAACTACCAGCATTGAAGAATTACTCGTTCAAAACTTATTGTCAATTCTCAAATATTTCCGAACACAAGCTAGATTGAGCACACAATTTAGTATAAAGGATCGATAAATCAACTTTTAGGAACAAGATGAGTTAGTCGGTGGCATTAAAATGCGACAATCGCGCCAGGCGTTATCAAAAGCCGCCTCTAAAATCACACCTGTAATTACATCTGTAGGAAGTCAAAGCTTGCAATAAGAATGAGGATCTTGTACCATCTAAGAGAGTATCCTTTGACTTGATGTGGTCTTATACCAGTTGGTTTTTAAAGTCATTGGAGCTCAAATTTCTCGTTTAGAATTTTCTCGACAGAGGTTGAGAAAATTTTCAACTTTGTTTCTGATGATCGGACAGAGTTGGTTAATGTCTCATATGGAAGCTAACAGTGAGGAGACATGACTGTATATATATATATATATATATATTATATATATATATATATATATATATAAAGAAATATATATATAGAAATATTTTCAATTAGACTTTATGTGATGACATCGGAAATTCAGCATTTTGTTCGAGTTTATAATGGACTGAACGAGAGCTTAAAACAAATTCAAAAAATCTTCACAGTTAATTTGAAAAGTTGTCGTATAGGCCCTATCATTTCAACTGCTCATAGCACTAAAAAGGATGGACCACCGCAAGGCTCACGAGGAACCCACGAAAAGTAGTACATAAATCATGAACTATCACTACTACTAGACATTTGATATTGTTGTACATATGTAGTTCTTACTTTAAGTGACAGTAAGATGAATATCACCCCGTGTAATACTTATCCTAGCATCCTGAATCATAAAATCTCAAAAATAATGTCGATCGGAGCAGCAATTCGAGAGATAACGTGACGTCAGGGTCTTTTTAAGGTTTTCTTTTTCCCTCCCACTCTCACATTCTGCCCGCCTGATATGACTGACATGGACAGTGGTCCGTGTTAACTTGAAATTTTTATCCACCCATATCGGGCGCTTATGTTGCCTTTAAAAATCCTGCGTAAATGCAATCGATTAACCCATTTTTTACCAGCGTTACATAATATGCAAATGTAATAATGAATGTAACGCTAAACTCATCGACTTCAAAGTATTTTTTATCAACCTTCCATGTTAAATACGATCACTCTATTTGATTAGCGACACCCTTGCATCACAAAGATATGATTTACACAGTTGGAGATCAATTATGATCACATCTTCTTGATAAAAAACATGGTTGAATATTGATGGTCGACGTGGCATCCGATATGATATGAATGACCAATTTAATAATAATACTATAATGCTCACTTTGCGTTGGTATTCTGTATAAAACAACAGGCAGCCTTCGCCGGAGAATCAGCAACGAGAGCCACAACTCTCCAATTCAAGCTTGGCAAGGCGGAGATATTCGCAATCATAGCATCCAAAAACACATTCCAATCAGGCTTTGATTTTCCGATGTAGAAGCCCAACATAATGATATTGTGCAGTTTTCGACGCTCCTCGAGTTTCAGATTGATAAGACTAAGAAGAACAGGCCATACTTGAAGACGTCGAGACGATATTGGAGAAAATCCATCAGTATTGATCACGAAATACAATGTTCGCGGTTGAATCAATGGAAATCGATCCCCTGTATACATATCAGAGCACATATCCGAATTCCTTGTAAAGGGAAGTGATGTTTCTGTGTCGGGATATCGCATCAAGATAGCATTTAACTGTTCTTCAAATGGAAGTATGTAAATCTCCCCACCTGTGGTTTCATCACGAATAGTCCTAATAGGCGAGACACCATCAAGAAAGCTCTTGTGATGCTTGTATAATGAGGGGATCTGGTTGGGCATTGGTAGAACGCGGGAAAAAAGTTTCAATATACTATCAACGCCAGCATCAGAAATCGCATGCTTTGTTGCAATGTCAGACAATCGTTTCGAGAATTCAGAAACGGATATGTCGGAACCGTTATAGAGTTTTCCATCGCAGTTGTCACTGTCACTCGATGAGCTGTCATGATCTGTTACTGAATCGTGATCCGATTCAAAATTTACTGGCGACGATGTGCGCAAGGGAACGAATAGAGCAGCAATATCATCCATCTCATCTTGATTCCCACTATCAATATCGCTTGCAGCACCAACTGTGAGATTTACATGTAGCTCATCGTCTGATATCGAATCTTCAGTACCGCTGCTACTTGACACACCATAATTGCTTCTCTTACGACAATAGAGCCGCTTACCCCTCCTCGACATTTTACCTGAAAATATAAGTAAGTCTTTCACCATGCAAAATCATAGAAAAAGTGAAGTTGTGTTTACTAGTCATATCAAGGAACAGTTCACAATTTATAGGGATGTCCCGAAATTGACAAATTTTGTGAGGGAGAGGGATAAGGCATTAACTAGAACAACGTGACAGATTTCATGTGGTCCACAAGCATACCAATATACACGCATAAGCATAGATTGATTAGTATATCCTATGGCAAAATCCAGAAAATTGAGGGCATTACAAGTGGTCTGTATCTTCTTAGGCCAAGATTTAGTTTAAATAACAAAAGTAAGTACCAGTATGTCGTTTAAAAGCTCGTTATCTTTTCTAACGGAATATGAAAATATCAAGAAAATAGGACCAAGTCCATTAATTGGGGCAGAATTGTGCACACACATTATAGTAGCTGCAATAGATCAAAATCCCATTATCATTGGGCTCCCTTCATAAGTGCCTTAATGCAATATAAAAAAAGATACCTCTATGAAGACATATACAGATTTTTCATTAATACAAGCTAACCAAGTAACATTTTTCAGTGGACAGAAAAATCGACCATATCAAGATGGACTTGTATTCATAAAAAGATGGAAAGACATGCATAGCCCCCTATATAAAAAAGAACTACAGTGCGAAATGTTACGCAGCTGACCACTTTTATAGTTATTTATCCACTGTTTTATCCATTCGAGTTTGTTCTGCAATTTCAATTATTTTTTCAGTCCAATTTTAGCAATATTCTTCGTGCATCTGTGTTAGTAATAATAATATAACAACAGAAATTCATTTATAAAAAGGCTACGAAACTACGCATTTCAGTTGTGATTGACAGAAGTCTGTCCTTGGCTTTCATTTAGCATTCAGTACAGCTTTTCTTCCTTACCGTGGTATGACATAGTAGGGAATACAACAACGTAATAAATCTGGTTTCCAATTACTGCAAGTAATGATGTCCACGTAACACTATTAATGACCGACCCCTTTGCATAACTGTTTTGAATAACTAGGTACATGTTTGAATGAAGAGGACAGGGTGTGCAACAGCGCGTGAGTATATTGTTATCGTAACATCAGTATAACATATTAGCTAGATGTACATGCATATACAAAAGAGGAATCTCAATACAAATAATTTGCCTCACAAATGAACTATACCATGGCTAGATCTAACAATAACAATGGTGTAAGCATCACACAAAAATTAAGAAAAATGAGATATGGTCAATCACGCGCCCCAGAGAGAGCCAGATGAGGTATGGGCTTGGCATCGAAATTTTAAATAATTCCAATTCGTGACTTCAAAGTGAGGAAAATATCTCTATATATTGTCCGATTGTACGTACGACATGCGCGGAATTGCCCACATGTAAAAACAGCCGCAAAAATAGGAAGAGACTGCATGTACTTCAGTATGTGACCTTCACAATTACTTCGTGTTAACAAATGATGCAGACCTATGTAAAAAAAGTTAGCGGTAAAAATCATGTCAGAAAATTCAGCATGTGACCTTCACAATTATTTCGCGTTAACAAATGATGCAGACCTATGTAAAAAAAGTTTGCGGTAAAAATCATATATATGTCAGAAAAGTCAGTATGTGACCTTCACAATTACTTCGTGTTAACAAATGATGCAGACCTATGTAAAAAAAGTTAGCGGTAAAAATCATGTCAGAAAATTCAGCATGTGACCTTCACAATTATTTCGCGTTAACAAATGATGCAGACCTATGTAAAAAAAGTTTGCGGTAAAAATCATATATATGTCAGAAAAGTCAGTATGTGACCTTCACAATTACTTCGTGTTAACAAATGATGCAGACCTATGTAAAAAAAGTTAGCGGTAAAAATCATGTCAGAAAATTCAGCATGTGACCTTTACAATTATTTCGCGTTAACAAATGATGCAGACCTATGTAAAAAAAGTTTGCGGTAAAAATCATATATATGTCAGAAAAGTCAGTATGTGACCTTCACAATTACTTCGTGTTAACAAATGATGCAGACCTATGTAAAAAAAGTTAGCGGTAAAAATCATGTCAGAAAATTCAGCATGTGACCTTCACAATTATTTCGCGTTAACAAATGATGCAGACCTATGTAAAAAAGTTTGCGGTAAAAATCATATATATGTCAGAAAAGTCAGTATGTGACCTTCACAATTACTTCGTGTTAACAAATGATGTAGGCCCAACTAGTCATCAATTTCAATTTTTCGCTTACGACGACCTCGCTTAATATCAAGGCCCAGTTGATTGACGGCCGCAACAGCAATTCGTACTGCTTCTGCCGAATCTTGTTTGAACCTGGCTTTCACGGCTTGTTTGAAAACTTTCGACCTAACAGGTGATAGCGGGGGGCGCCCGGTATCTCGTACGGGGAATAACATTTTTTCCTTCAATTCATCGTCGCGGAATAAATGTCTTCCAAGTACCTCGCCATACGAAGACATGTTCAGATTGGCTGACCCTAAGGTAGACAAGTTGGTACCCTCATAGAAAACTGGATCAACTTTAGAGAGATCTATTTCATTTTCTTCCGTGCTTCTACTCGAGGTCGCATTTTTTTTCAGTTGTCGCAGGATTGATTTTTGGGTTTTCAAAATATTTGCAAAAGATGTGTGACATTTGTCACAGCAAGGTCGTTTAACAATGAAATTAGTGTCAGACGCTGAAGTAATATTTTCATCAGCTGCTTCAACTGCAACGGAATCACGTTCTGGACTTCCTCCAGACATGGAAATCGCTGAGATATTCGAAATTGAAGGACCAATATCCGACGTGATAGTCTCATTTAGATTTGTTTGACTATCAATAGTCAAATTTCCTTCTAATCGCTTTGTAAGTCTTCTCTGCTTCAACTCCATTTCCCCTTCACTACTCGAACAGTCCAGATACTGGGCCGTGAAATTTCCTGTAAGTTTGTCATGGATTGTCACTTCCTCAAAGGTTTTGGCGTACTTCAAATCCATACTCTTCGGAAATAAAGTTGAGGCCGTTGACAAAACCAGATATCGTTTCTCATCCGGAATGTAGAATAGCACATATTTCACTGACTCGAACATTCTGGGAGGGGACACACGACGCTTCATTCTCTCTCCGTTTGACATCTACAATGCAAACAAATAGGCCATTAAAGTATAGCCGTCAACAGGTGATTTTTCATTGTGTTGAAAGCGTACAAAGACACTCGTTTCGAATACGTTTAATGGCGGAAAGTGAAATAAAATTTTAAAATCAGCAACCCCGACGCGTTTCGAGCATTCGCTCTTCCTCAAGGGGAAACCTATTAGCAGGTTGCGCTGGGTTTCACACACTATGGAGTCTCTCGTGCAGTCTTCAACTCATCCATTTGTATCGAACCAGTTAACCGTTGTTTGATTCCCTTCACATTGTGGCAGAAACGTCGAACGTATGCGACAATTCTACACGCCTTTGTCGACGATGACCATTTATGGACAGGAAACACAGGATCACGCGAAGAAATGTTATCACAAAACGACACTGAAGTAATAGTCTTCTCTTCTCGGTGATAGGGAAGTCCGTTCCACCACAAAGTCGATTCCATTAATTCCTTGGCAGTCTTACCAGGTGTCGGCAAATCGGCAGGATTTGATGATGTAGGAATGTGAAACCACAAAGAAGGATCGGTCAATGAACGGATTTCGTGCACTCGATTTCTCACAAACAGATCTTTAGATCTATTTCGTATCCATCCCAATACGATCATCGAATCAGAGTAAATTGTATATGAGTTTCTTCAGGGATGAAAATACCGTTCGCAGATACACCAATGCTCTAGCTCCGGTAAGTGCAGCCATAAGCTCGAGTCGAGGTAAAGTCGGAAGGCACTTCTTCAGCGGTGCGACGCGACATCGGGCGAAGGTAAGTTGACCTTAATCCGAAGGTGACCACAGATAAATGCAGGTAGCGTAGGCTCGTTCAGAGGCATCGGCGTAAATAATGAGTTCAGAATTTTCAGAAATTGAAGTAACTCGATTCCAAGTGAAGCGACAAATATCCTGATTTTCCGCCTGTAGCAACTCTAGTTCACTGAATACAGCATTAGATTGCTGAGTGTCCATATCACCATTTCGCCATGCTTCCTGAACAAGAAAACGATCACGAATAGTCCATGGTGATAACAATCGAAAGGAATCAAATGCCCGGGGCAATTGGTGGCGAGTCCTCACAGGCTCTGAAGAGAAGGGCTTTAATGACAGGATATCTTCCTTAAGGTTCCAGCGTAGACCAAGAACGTAGAAGACAAAGTCTTTCTCAAGACACCACCGTTGTCGAAGCTCTAGATCTGATGTGGCGAACTCAGTGTTGCCACTCTCAAAAATCAAAATATCTCAGAAAAACATCTCAGATCAAAAAAATATCTCAGGTAAATTTTGCATGATACAGTGTATTATCAGTCCCCCTGGGAAGTGTTATATGTAAATCCTAAATCTGACAGCTTGGAGCATCAGCACGGAAAATGACTTTAATATGTACATAGATAGCCGTTCTACTATGTGATATGGTACCTCATTCTAAGGTAATATCTATTTTTCTACCATGCTATGTATCAAGGAGATTCTTCTCCTTCTTATAAAGAATCATGACCTTGTTTGTGACAGATCAAGTGATATCCCTAACTCAAGCGGTTGATATTGCTTGATATCAGCCGTTCCAGATAGTGATATCAACTTTTACTGCATCAGTTGCTTTGTTGTTCAGTGTCGGTTGATAGTGCCGTTATAGTTACCTTTCGAGGAATATACTGCTTTTTATTGACTAGCTATGGTAGATATAAGCCTTCGGCGAGGTATATATCAAGCCATGTCTAGTCAATATAAAGCACTGTAAAAACTATATATTTGAAATCAAAAAGACGCATGATTTATGATTTAACATAATCTAGAAATAATGCGATAAAATAATGTAATCATATTAGCGTAAATTATGGAATAAGAATATTTTCACGTGTTGGAATATATTAAAAAAAATTAAGGAGTCTCAAAATTACAGTTATAAGTAACTAAATTTAGAAATATCTGTCGATGCTGTTGCCTAGGCGCGCTTTACCGTTATACATTCTCTTGTAATCCGAAATAAGTCGAATCAATTAGACTTTGAATGTACCAATCGTTTGGTTACCTACGATCAAAAATTATATAATGCAGACCACACCCAGTTTATGATGATAATCTAACTCAAATTCATCCAGTTTTCAAGCAGATTGAGAAAAATCAACCATGAATGTAGATACTATTGTTAGACTTGTACTTAGTATTGTTAGTACTATTGTACTAATGCAAGCTCGGTAGAATCTCTTATATATTGACTGTGGGCCTATATAAGAGGGCAGGCCGGGTCTAGGTCTGAATATTTCCGATAAAACAGGTCTGGGCCGGGCTTGAAAATTTAGTCCCATTTACAAGTACATTACATACTTCATCCCACCGCAAATGACGGGTCCTGTCATAAATGACAGTGAAGACATGCAAGAACAAAAAGCAACGTTTTTAAAACAAGAACTCCATGAGAATGACATTGAAAAGTCACACTTGCCTCATGGCCTACATTGGCACGACTGCGAAACGACTAATATTTCATAACTAGCTCGAGGAATGACTGGTTATGATCATATAGCGATGCAATGTGCATAACCCTGCGACATTGCGATTCGCTTTTGCATAACCTTTCATGCTCATCATGGTCATAACAATGGATATGGGCAAAACTTGTTTAGTTGCATGCAGCTGCAGTAAGCAACAACTGTTCACAGTGCTCTTGAAGGTGGCGTTAGGAGGGACCGTGAATTCCGATGACAGTAAATCACAATTTCACATTGCAAAGACCAGTAAATAACAATAGTACTTCTTATCAGTGCATACAAAATTGTTTCTACATGATACATGTCCGCTGAACATTTCACATCAAATAACAGCAGTGTTGTCACAGATTAAAAATCAAATTACCAGCTTCCTCATTCCAGAAATCCATTAGCTAGTTCAAGTAACATGGACACAGAGATGCAAATACCCATCTGCATTTCGCAATCAGCTGTCTGACAGATTGATCCTGCAAGTGCAGTCGTTTTTTTATGTCAAAACAGAAGCGTCAACCCTACCCAAAACGTCATGCCACACCTTTTGAAATAAGCAAGTTTATTAACAATATTTCTGAAATAGGTCAAAAGGATACGAAAGCAAATTACTTTTTGCAATTTAAAATTGCGCTTATTGTGCTCACAAATTAAACGAAGTTATGACAATAGCGACGCAATATTTTCCTGATGTGTCCTTTAATTATTGTACGTCAAATATCACTGGTAATGTCATTAACATCATAATTATGTTACAAAGTCTCCATTTTGGCAAAAACAAGTGAAAATTGTTTAAATTTATCACCCATCAAAAAATATCTCTGAAGCCAAAAGATCTCAGAAAAATATCTCAATATCTCAGATAATCCGAAAATATCTCAGCTGAGATAAATATCTCAGGAGTGGCAACACTGCGAACTTCACGAGTTTCATTCCTGCTTCGGAGAATATTTGATCAGCGTCCTGTCTCAACCTAAGGACATCTGCACGTGAAGAACCGCCAGATAGTACATGTATATCGTCGACATACAAACTGTCACAAAGAATTGAGATAAACTCACATCCAAACATGTGATATAACATAAACAAAATGAAATGTTGTAACAACTTTGGGGTTTAGTGACAAGACAATGTCTTTGCGGTACCTCCTTCCTTAATTAATTAGGTTGTGCATTTTCACCCAGTGTACCCTACGCAAAACTTACTCTAGCATAGATCTTATAAGCTTATCTAGCATAGCAAAGATATTCATAAAATGTAACTTAGCTATAAACCATCCAAAGGAAGAGTTCTTGCTCTATAACTAATTGATGATAATATACGTGTAAGACTTGTGCACAAACTGAAAATTCACTTTGTTAATATAGACTAAATTTTATTAATTTTTTTGGTTGTACGTCTCCGACGGCAAATCCAATTTTATCGATCGACGGCTTTTAGACTTTCTTTGACATAGCTAATGGTAAGCATGTAGTGGTCAGTACTATGTTATGTAGATATAACAGTTAACTATGCCTTTTTTATGTGTTTAGCAGTAGGTCCTTAAGTCAATACTATGTAATTATCGTGATTTTATAGATTTCTTACCTGACTAGATATTTCTTGTGCCATGTTTCTATCTGTATGAATTTTAAGGACTTTGTAAATAGCTTGTTGCCTATCAGCATGAATTTTGAACTTGTTTGAACAGCTTTTTGTATTTTGGGCTTGACTGATTATTCAGTCTCTCGAGTTAAGCCTTTGGGTGAGGTTGTTGGTCAATACAAGCTCCTGAGATCGTTCGTTGGTTTTCAATTATCAACTTACAATACGCTTATTTGGCAAATGTAGAAAAATTATATTTATAGCATGATATTTATGATAGGCATGAATAAATTATCATTAGCATAAGCTTCACATGAAAACTCCTCCGTTGGCGTACATTATAAGCATAATAATAGCATATGGCAACATAGTGAACATTCAGCATGCTTAAACCACATGTGTAAGCGAGAGTTAGTTTAAATTAGGGAGCTGCCATTCTTCAGATAATGATTTAAACAAAACAATTTACAGATTATTTGATTTTACAAATAATCTACATCATAATAAATTAACCGCAACTTAAAATCGTAGGTTGTCAAAAATAGCAGGCATGTCAAGAAAATATAATTATTTTCCATCATCAATTCATAAAAACATCACAAACCATTCTCTAAAGAACTTATAATATCACAGGGAATAGGACACAATGAGGCTTTCCTATTTAATGACTTATTTCATTTTAAGATAATTTATTTAATGAGACATGCCTTATTAGCCTCATTCGATGTCTGCTCACTCTTCACACCAATGTCGACGTGTGTGAAACCATTGACATTATCATAGCTACTGTTCGTCAGAACCCACAGCTGAGTCCTATCCCCTGTGATTTATTAAAAAAGCTTCTAACTATTTGTACCACTGATGTACAGTTTTTATTCAACTTATAACATGTTTAATAAATATATTTGTTGAAGTGTTTCTATGACATATAATTAACAATTTTATATTAGTTTATTGTTAGTAAGGCAGTAATTGGTTGATACGACTGATTCCTACAGATAGTTGCTCATTGTAAATGAATGTACAATAAAGTTAATATTTCAAAATAAATATCATGGATCTAAATGAATTTACAGCAAAATAAACAACTACATGTAAACATAATGAATAAGTATATAGTCATATAAATCAGATATTATTACACTAGGCTAATATATAACATCTGATTTCTATTGGCACAGTGCTGCTTTAAGCCACATTACAAAATAATTTTGTTTAGTTAAGACCAAAATTTGATATCATCAGATGTGTGGCAAGAATCAGCTGTTTTGCTAAACAAATCTTCATTTTATGGTTTTCTTGCTTGTTTTCATTGATAGTTTCAGTGCATGCTGCTTACGTAAAAGCCGAGAACCAATAATGCATATATACTTTTGTGTTGCTTGTATTGGTTTTTAGACTGAACATCAATATTGCTTTGCGACTGCAACCAAAATTCTCCCTGAATGCTTCGGTAAGATTTATCTGCAGCACTGGAGAAATGAGGAGTGAATGTGATGCATTGTTTCTTCGGAAATAGTAAACCAATCATGTCACTGGTGCTTTTTTCTTTGGTGCTGCAGCAATGGTCGTGTTGTATAACTGCAACAGGAGTTCAAACTTCTTTTACAATCCAATTTTTGTAGACCTATTTTTCGAATATAATTCACTTTTGATTGTGCAATATTAGTCATTGATTGCCGTAATACTGCAAAGTAATGCGCTTATTTAAGGTGTATCAGCAGAAAAATAAAAAGATCATGTTCCAAACGGACCACTGAGGGACTTTATGCAACGTTCCAAAATAACTTTTTTTGTACCACTAGCAACGAACCGAGTGGAACTATAATGGAACGTTCTTTATTGTTTAATCTGTAACGTTTCGCGTGTGACCCTCAGGGAGGAATTTCAAAAGGGTGATCGGGACCGTTACATGAACGTTCATTGTAATGAGCATTTCAGGGCTAATGAATAAGTAGAATGATTTATAGGCCTACCTGTTACTACCAATTCAGATAAGGTTCCAGTTGGAACGTAATAGGGACCACTATGAAACTGTCCCATTGTTGCATGTGTGCATATAGCATTGTTATATTCTAGATACATGAAATGCTCATATTTACATATATAGATAATGCTCATCTTGACCACAAGAGTTTGACATTGTCCAACCAAACACGAAGGATCGATTTGTTTAATTTTTGCAGAACAATTGATAGTCATACTGCAGGACCATATAGCTAAATTCATTAATTGTACACGTCAGTAATTAGTGGACTTTGTAGCAGGCCTACTTAAAAATCCTGGCATTTATCTTTATTTTGCTTTATTAAGTGTATGTCACCTCGTGCATAATAAGTATATTATGTCAGCAGAAGTCATGGTATACTTTTTAAGTAGCTAGTAAGTACTTAATCAAATTTGAAGTGATAATTGAAAAACATGATATACTTAGCAGTCACTTATTAAATGCTTGCTAAACGAACGATGTTCTATGTTGCTTATTAAATTTATCATAAAACTAGTCTGGTGCTTAGTTTGACAAGCATAATTTTTTTTCTCGGGTATCCATATAGATAAAAGAATCTAAACTAAATAACCTCATAAAATGTGAAGAAATAAAAAAACGCAGATGGAAATTTATTGATCTTAAGATTGAATAACATACAGTGGAAAGCACAAAATGATATGTATGTCATAGTCTGTTACAAAGAAAATAGAGAGTCACGCTATAAGGAAAATGAATACTTTGAGAAAATAAAGCAATATATGATAGAATTCAAAATGCACAACATCATTATGATAGGTGATCTAATGATTGCAATCATTACGGTGTTCCGGACCTCGTAATATTTAGGATTAAATAGATTAATATAAATCATGTTGGGATTCCGTAAAATAACAAGTTTTTATTAGATCATGCCGTTTATTACTCGATATAATAGCTGTATTATACTCCATTGATTCATGATAACATAGTAACCATTGAATTACATATACACCACTGACTGTCCTCTCCTTCCAGTGTTTTCAATATCTAATAACCATTTATCATTATTCTATCATTTGTAAATATCATTTTGTATCACCGCATCATCGTACCTCATCATCCTGTTTTTCACTGTTCACTGTACATTGCATCACCTAACGTGATTTCTTTGGAAAAATATTCGTTCTGATATTCTGATATTCTGAATGGAAGGATAGGATTGATCTCTGATAACGAACAACTCGATATTCCAAAACGCAAATCAGATGATCTTACTATTAATGGAACGGGAAAAGAGATAATTAAATTTTGTAACGATACTTCACTAGTAATAACAAATGGGAGATTCGAAAGTGGAAAATGTACGCATCATTGTTTACAAGGCATAAAAATAAGAAGGTCAGTAATTTATTATGTAATAGTATCAAAATCACATACAAGATATAGGTGAATCGGAATCAAATTTTGACATAAATCTCTTTGAAGCCGAATGCAAGTTATTACTATAGCGCCTAAAAGAAAAGCAAGAGGTCACAATTTCAGAAATGCATAAAACTCTGATAGAAAATATGGAAAAAAGCAACCCAAAAGAACAAAATAAATAAGGCAGTGATAAAATATTCAGATGAAACTAGAAAGCATAGACGAGAATACAAAGTACAAGTGGATAATTGGAAAAAAAATAAAACCAGAGAAAATCTTGAACTGTTACTGATAAGTAAAAAGAAAGCTATTGACAATATAAAAAACAAGAAAAAACAATTAAAAGCCAAATGAATGGAGGATCTAAAAAAAGCAAAAAAGAGAGAGAGTTCTATGTACTCTTCAGTCACATGATTTATCGCATGCATATGCTCAATTGTTGAGTAGACTTTCCTCAAACCAGCCTGTTTTTTCGACTGATTCCATTCCTATTTATGGCAGAATTCAATGTTAGTTACTTCTGTAACTTCATCTGTAACTTCTCTTTCATCTTCTTCTGTAACTCGACGCCACCCTTCCTATTAGTAGAGGATGGAAGATAATGGGATAGCATGTTATTGAACATTTCTATGTTAGAATGCCATATTTCAGATACCACTATTATATTGTCTCTACATCTGATAGTAAGATCACAGGTTCTCGATAATTTCGATTTAGGAGTCGAATGTTCAGACGGAAAAAATCACAGATAGCGATTCATGTGTTTTAAGAAGCCCACTGAGTTCATCTATTTCTAAAGCTACATATTATAGATTGTTTGAGTACAGAGGCGTCGCGTGCTCCGTTACCATAGACCTTTACTCGGCATTGGTATACTATTTCTATACAAAGCACTTTTATATCACATCATAAATTTTTATAAAGGTTGAATTTTTAATTACAATTTCCCAAAAATATTTTTTAGGGCCAAGTGAATGTGCACATGAGAAGTGATTGCTCATGTCACTTAACCGCCTTACTCAAGGAGCTTAGATCACTATATCCCCACTCTGTCCAGACCACATATTCTCGAGAAAAAAGGAGGCAGGGTCAACAGTTTCTTGTGTTTCTCATGGCCGGTCAGCCACTCACATGTTTGAAATTTTGATGCATTAAAATGTCTTGTGTATTTATTTCTTTCTCTGTGAGTACTTTCAATTTTTATATCAGATGTTGGCCTACCTTGCTTGACGACTGTCATATTTTCAGTATATTCCCTTCGGACGACAGGCGTGGTTATGATCTCATCTGCAGTACTAAACATAAGCGTCACATCAATCACGTAAAAACAAATTATGGAATTCTAACGAATCTGGATGTTTGAGTCAGATCCATTACTCTGCATTCATTGGAGAACGCTCATCATCTGATCGCAGTCTTGTCTGAACGTCAGCCATCTGCTACTGCTGACGTAGTGGCCTCTCTGACATAAAGCGAATCCAGAAACAATTGGGTTGCGCTTCCCTTACTATATTTAGATACCGCGCCTCGATCAAGAATCGCGTAGAATTTCATTGCAAAAATTGGAGAAGGCAAAGCATCATGTCTATCGGAAAAGCCATTATTGGCGCGGGCGCGTGCGCTTACTGCCTCACACGCACACAACTCTCTTTCGCTGTCTGAACATCAATGCTCTGTCTCACAGAATTAGACAGGTGGTCTCTTCTTCCGTTTGACTAGAAGGGAAGCATTGGAACATGTAACGTTATTGAAATGGCACAATCTCCTGACTAAGTACCATAGCAATCGAACAATGAGCAGCCAGTTCAACATTAAACACGCCAAATTGTGCAATGTTTCAGTGACTGCTATCAACCGGATCACACAGCGAAGGGACACAGACGATGTCAAGTTCTTCACAGAAGTTTGTGAACGTTTTTTCATGCGCCTGCTAACTTTTTTAAAATGATCGGAAGGCCCAACATGCTTGAGAAAACTTTTGCGCAATGATCTGAATTCTTCGAATCTGAAGGAATCGTGGCAATCGGAGCATTTTGAAAGAATTCAGAGCAATCCGCAAGCGACGCACGACTATTTTTCCTATCTCTGCAAGGTATTAAAAATTTCTTTTTGCCCACTTATTAAGGTCCTGCATGTGCCATCTGTTTGAATCAGTTTGCACTTCTAGCAAAGTGATACGATTAAACAATCTAATTCTGTGCTCTGTCTGAACACACGACCAGCTTGTGTGTCTAATTGTTCGAAGAAAACAGCTGTGATTCAAGCACGTGCTGCAAAACTGTTCACTCTTGAGGTTGAGACGGAAGCTATCACGAGAAGCTATCGAATTTAAATGAATGATGACACTTTCCATTTTTATAAATGTTGGTAAATAATTTTTGAGGATGCGCCGAAGGCCTCGCAGGTACGGAGAAGACGCCACTGTGAGTAATTGGTGACAAGTTGTAGCATATTTGCATTACTTATGTTGCCACTTATTGTTTGAAAAATGCAAGCAGGCCTATTAGTTCTTTTTTTAGTTCTTACAAGTAGTTAAGACATCTTTAGTACGCATCACACATATTATCTTCTAGTGTAAAACGAGTTTTGACACGTATGTGCCGTGAGTTGAGTTTTCTTCTGTAATTTAGAATTACCGTCTCTTGTCCAGAAGACGTTCCAGCTTTTGAAAAGTATGAAAACATGTTTGAAGCGAATGACGATATTTATTTGTTGAATTCCGAAAAAGCATATAGAATATATATAACATATTCATAACCATAGATAGCTATACATGGAATAAAAAACTGTTTTTAATTCACTTTAATTTTTTTGCATTTTTAGTGAAATGATATTAAAATTCATTCTAAATTTTAAGATCCTTGCGTCGGTATAGATGCATCAAAACAATTCATTAAACCAAGCTCATGGTGTACCTACAGAAAATTATAGCTAAGAATCATTTTCACGCATGCTCAAGATATGCAATATAAGTTAAGCCATTCATGACGATTACCCCTCCTCAGCAAAGCTTCTTGCCAACCCATCATAATAATGATCAACTAAAAGCGCCTTTCGCTTCAATTGATTTCAAAGCAATTGAGCATGATGTTCAACCACCACCTTTTCAAATTTTCTGAGAAATATCATTTAGCGTATCTTGAATATGACTATGTATGGAAATTCCCAATCATTTTGTTCAGAAGAAATATGATTGACTAAATTGTCTAAATGAAATGTAATTGAGCTTTGCGATGACTTCCTGAGAATAATTTGAATGCTAATTTTGAGGCAATTCTTCTAAACGTACACAATTCTGATTTTATGAATGATACATTAGAGATGTCTGAAATGAGCCATGGAGTCTTTCCCGAAGCAAAACATTGACTAAAATTTATCGTCTTATCATTAATTATGAGATTGTAGACATTCAAATGCATTATCTTGATAAAAGTGTTTTATTTCTGATAGAAATATTGACATTGGTAATGATAGAAATCATGCATACGTTTCACACAAGTCTCGAGCACAGTGGAATCACACAGAATTCAAGCAAAGGAAGACAGCTAAAACTTGCAAAACAGACATTTTTATTGAACAGTCTTGATCAAAAAGAAAGGGAAAGACCGTTGCACTGGATGACGCAGCAGAGCTGAGTGATGCAGAAAGTTGTCCGGTTTCTGAGTCTCTGCAAATGTGCGAAGGGCAGTCTTGCCTGCCCGTATGAAAAAATAATAGCAACAAGCTGCATTTACATGTATTATCACAGCCAGATTCCATGGTCACAACGTTCGCATGTGATGAGATGAAAGCGATGTCTAATCCGTCCAACTTTTTGTCTTGAATTTTTAATGCATTTTATATTCTGTGGGAAAGCTAAGGCAAGTAGGCTATTTTAAATTCGGAAAAATTATAGACTTGTATCCAGTGTCGTCGCGTGCGCCCAGACCATGGGCCTTCACTCGACATTGGAATACTACTATTTCTATACCAGACATTTTTTATGTTACAACATTAATTTTTATAAAGGTTGAATTTTTAATTACAATTTCCCAAAAATATTTTTTAGGGCCAAGTGAATGTGCACATGAGAAGTGATTGCTCATGTCACTTAACCGCCTTACTCAAGGAGCTTAGATCACTATATCCCCACTCTGTCCAGACCACATATTCTCGAGAAAAAAGGAGGCAGGGTCAACAGTTTCTTGTGTTTCTCATGGCCGGTCAGCCACTCACATGTTTGAAATTTTGATGCATTAAAATGTCTTGTGTATTTATTTCTTTCTCTGTGAGTACTTTCAATTTTTATATCAGATGTTGGCCTACCTTGCTTGACGACTGTCATCTTTTCAGTATATTCCCTTCGGACGACAGGCGTGGTTATGATCTCATCTGCAGTACTAAACATAAGCGTCACATCAATCACGTAAAAACAAATTATGGAATTCTAACGAATCTGGATGTTTGAGTCAGATCCATTACTCTGCATTCATTGGAGAACGCTCATCATCTGATCGCAGTCTTGTCTGAACGTCAGCCATCTGCTACTGCTGACGTAGTGGCCTCTCTGACATAAAGCGAATCCAGAAACAATTGGGTTGCGCTTCCCTTACTATATTTAGATACCGCGCCTCGATCAAGAATCGCGTAGAATTTCATTGCAAAAATTGGAGAAGGCAAAGCATCATGTCTATCGGAAAAGCCATTATTGGCGCGGGCGCGTGCGCTTACTGCCTCACACGCACACAACTCTCTTTCGCTGTCTGAACATCAATGCTCTGTCTGAACACACGACCAGCTTGTGTGTCTAATTGTTCGAAGAAAACAGCTGTGATTCGAGCACGTGCTGAAAAACTGTTCAATGAGGTTGAGCGTCTGACTTTGAGACGGAAAGCTGTGCACAGCTGTCACGAGAAGCTATCGAATTTAAATGAATGATGACACTTCATTTTTATAATTTTTGGAAAATTATTTTTGAGGATGCGCCGAAGGCCTCGCAGGTACGGAGAAGACGCCACTGCTTGTATCATATAACTACAACCTAGATATATTGTGCGCAATTTAGCCATGGTGCAATGTGAAAAAATTGAAGGCAACACTGTGCGGTGTAATGATGATATTTGAATTACGGTAATGCATGTGAAAGATGTTTTAGAAATCTCAGTTACAGTACATCTACATCCATATTCATAGCATTGCTTCCCGCTTTTTTCCTAAATTGCTGCCCAGTGCATGTCAATTGCACACAATATTATTAAATATTAACACAGATTTTTTCGGGTAACAATATGGGAGATTTTCAGGCGCTTGCTCGCCCTCAAATGTCCACCATTGTTGCCCTCAAAAATCGATGTTCATGTTCTGTTGTTTTTTTATATGCCTTTAGCTTTCTTTACACTTGCGCATGGACACGTATGGTGTCTAGCGATATACATGCCCAGTGCCCACACAACGCATGTAATGGCGTTGCACAACACATCGGTTTTGCTACAAATGCACTTACTTAGCGATGCAAGCAGAATGTATCAAATGGTATACAAAACCACTCAGAAATCAAAATTGGATACCAAACCATTCTCAAAGACACTAAATCTAAGTCAGACATCACACTCAACTTGATGTAGAGAATGCAGAGGCCTTAATAATCATGATCTCAACCAACATAAAACAAGCAGGATCAGGAATTAACGAGACGATTAGTTTTACTGTGACCTACCCATGCTTTCTCACTTACTTGCTTCACCATGACTTATTTTGTTGACATTATTCATGTCTATCACATAGCTTCTTCATGCTACTTTGATATTTTAATTACATATGAATGATATGGAAGTAGTTTCATCTGCACAAGTTGCTTACCCTGAAGATGGATGATGCTTGCATCTGAAGTGCTGGTCACTCCACGAACTTTCAGTTTTTTATAAAAACAGGAAATTCATCTTGTTATACAGTTTGAAGCAGTCACATAACTGATATTAGTGTGTAGCATTTCTGAATTCGATCTACAGATTCAGAAAACAAATACTCAAGCATGAGATTGCGGATACACTGAAACCCGTACGCTCCTAAAGCAAGCTGAAAAACTCAAAGCCTCTAATCATGAACACTAGGAGCCTCCGAATGTTAGTAAGCATCTGGAGCAACATTAAGGGCCTTGGAATTTCTAGCATCTTTATATTCCTAACGACAGCGTCGTACAGTAGCATTAGTAGTTAATCCGTAGAATTTAGCACCTCCACTCCTATTGTTATGCTCCAACTCTCAAACTCACAGCGTTTGAGGGGCTTTGACACGTATGCGAATTCGATTGCGAATCACGGTGAATTAAAATTCGGAATTGGTTCGTAGCCATATCGCCGTGGTATGCGAATGGTTTTGGAAATTTCAAAAAATTCGAAACTTTGAAGCGGCGAACGGTTTGCATTGAAATGGCGAACTTTGAAGAACTGTGCCAACGGTTGCGAATTGATGCGAATTCTTGTGAGAGCAATAGGCGGTAGCATAAAGGGGCTTTCACACGCATGCGAATTCGATTGCGAATCACACAGAATTAAAATATTTTCTTATGAGCCACCAGTCGTCCTACCTTCTCACAACAATTCGCATCAATTCACAGCAGTTCGCACTGTTCTTCAAAGTTCGCCAACTGATGGAGAATTTTTTGAAATTTCCAAAACCATTCGCATACCACGGCGATGTGGCTGCGAACCGATTGCGAATTTTAATTCGCTGTGATTCGCAATCAAATTCGCATACGTGTAATCCCCTTTAGGAGCTTGCGGTTTGCAGTGTAAGCTATTTCTAGTGCAAATATTCACATGAATGCATTCACATAAAGTTCTCAGCATCTTTTAAAGTTAATATTGATAAATGTGTGCATATTGATCATTCAATATTAATGCAAAAATAGATAAAATATAGTAATCACTCTCTTAGACGACCTCCTGTTATGCGACCTCTCCGCTCACACGACTTCATTAATCGACACGGAATTATTTCTACATTGGCGCTAACTAATACACCACTTATGCGACTTCCCCCTCAACACCACCAACGACTTCCATTTTCTGGCATCTCAATTTGAATGTCCTCTCTCCTTACGACCTTACGACATCAAAAATTTTCAATCGTTGGTTGAATCAAATCAATAACAGATTTAAGAAACAAGATCGAAAAATTTTGTTTTTTATCGATCATTGTCATTCATATGCTATACATTTATCAAATGTGAAAGTTCAGATGTTACCTCCGAATACCACTACAAGACTACAACCATGCGATGCCTGCATAATACAAGCAGTCAAGTTGAAGTATCGACGGACATTTCGGCGACGAATTATTTTCAAAACTGACTCCGATGAAACACTGCTTCTGAAATTTCGAAATCTGTGTCACTTTTCAACGCAGCATGGGGCAAAGCGTTCACCTGGAAGACGATGCACTCTGACACGACCGTCATTGAAATCCAGAGTGAATCTCGATTCATCGGTCCACAAGACTTTCTACCAGTGATGGTCATTCCATGAGCGATGGGCATCACACCAGGCAACTCGTCTTCTGCGGTGCTCAAAACTCAATGGAATTAGGACAGCTGGTCGTCGCGATTGAATTCCAGCTTCTCGCAATCTTCGGTAAGCCGTAGAACACTACAGTCTATATTTGAGGCACTCTTCCAGTGTACGACTAGCTTTGGGACTGACACAAATATATTCCTCTTTGCAGCTAAAACTAGACGTGCGTCTGTCCTTTCTGCAGACTTTCTTGGTCGACCAGATCCCTTCTTTTTTTTTAACATCTCCTTCTGCTTTCCATCGACACCACCACCTCCAAACAACGACTCTCGATAGTTGCAGCTGTTCGGCAACACTCGCACAACTTCTACCACAACGAATCATTCCAATAGCCATACCTCTGGTAAATTGATCGTGTGCCATTTTATTTTACGAAAGCTGGATTTCAGTTAACGTTATGTTCAATTTGTAAAAGCAATTGTGACAGTTGTATCGATATCAAAATTTGAAATTTGAAATTTGACCACCATAGATCTTTCTCTATTCTCTAATGTGTTGAATGGTAATACATAGAAAGCGAGATATTGCATCATACCTGAGAAAAAAATGAAACAAACGTCAATTCAAGCCAATGATAGTTTGCTTCATTAATTATGTCAATGAGTATAGTTTACGTGTGGCCTGGCTACGAGTAAAGCCGGAAACTATAACAAAATGTTTTCGGAATTGTGGTTTTGAATTTGATTCCTCCAATGATGTGAGTTCTTCCGCTGATGTTATTGATGAAAATGATCTTCTTTCCTCCATTGATTTTACAATGCCACTCGACAGTATTACCATGAATGAATGCGCTTCTCACAACGACGATTTCAAACGTCTAATGTTGATTTTGAATTTGAAGAAGAAAGTAAGGATGACGATATCACAAAGAAGTTGCTGTTATAGACTTCAAAACTGCTGCTTCATATATGGATGAACTTCTGGTGTTTGCGACTAATCATGGCAACGAAAATGAAACAGCAAGTAGTAGTTTGATAACAGCAAGTAATGAAATTTAGTGCATGAATGCTAAGGAATCAAGGAACCAAGGAAGCAGACGAAAGTCAGTGACTATTTTAAACCGATTCGATTTGTATTACAATTTCGTATAGTATGTGCACTTTTTACAAGTATAGAAGTTTGCGCGTACTATGACCAGGCAATAGGCCCATTATTAATCGACTTCGAAATCTGAGAATGACATTTTTGCTGTTGTCTGTTTAGAATAGTAAAACTCCGTATAATAATCACGAAAGATGCTGTTGAACAAATATTAGGGCCCAATAAAACAATAAAGCTCTCATATGCGACCACCCCGCTTATGAGACTAACTTTTATTGGCATTTCAAAAGTCGCAAAAGAGGGGAGTACTGTAGATGAAAAAATTCCAGTTATGATCAATGTTCTTTTCATAAATTATTCAATTTCATTAAGTAGAGATATCTATATGAAGAAAAGGAGTCTTAGTCCAAGTGTCAATTCTGAAAGGCTGGATACAAAAATCTATGATCTTCTTCATCCAGCAATCGAAAAGGTCAATCTTCTGATCACAAAATTGGATGACTTGCAGTCTAAATATAATAAGTTGTTAAAGGAGCATGAGGACCTGAAGCACAACCCAAAGTTCTTTGATAACACGACAGATGAAATTATCAATGAATTAGAATTGAGGCGTCAGAAAGAGAATAATGTAATAATTTCATGTCTACCAGAGTCCAATGCTGGATCAGTGAATGATAGAATTCAGTCAGACAAGCAAAAAGTCAAAGAAATTTTTGATACTCTTGAATTACAGGTTCCTGAGCTCTCCCACGTTCGTAGATTTGGGAAGCCTAATGTGTCTAGTCAAAGACTTTTGTCTGCAAAGTTTCAAAATATAGAGGACAAAATCAAAATTTTGAAGAAATCTTCCACTTTGCATAAACATCCGAATTAGAAAGCGATATATATAAACCCAGATCGTACTCAGCTTCAAGTCCTGAAGCATAAAGAATTGCTTGAACAATTACGAGAAAGGAAAGCTAGTGGTTTGGATGTGGTCCTATATAAGGGAAAGATTGTTTTACGCAATTCCATAAAGAATTTTCACCAATGATTTTACCTGCAACATCAAAAGAAAAACCCAATGATCTTTATTCGATATTTTTGTCTAATGTTCAGTCCCTGAGACCTAAACTTGACGAACTTATACATTTCTCTTGTTCTATACTACCAGGTATAATAGCATTATGTGAGTCGTGGCTAACCGAGGACATTTCGAATGACGAGCTATTTATCCCGCATTATGGCAGCCCATACCGTTGTGACCGTCTTGACGGTAGACGTGGCGGTGGAGTTTGCCTTTATGTCAGAAGCGGAATTCGTAGTAATATTCTAAATTTACCTAATCGCCCGCAATGCATGGAATCTCTGGTTGAACCTGCCGACTAATAATCTAGTTATTCTTCTGATGTACATTCCTCCAAATCTTCGTGTGGAATTCGAATGGATTACGAAAACATTTTCGAGTATGTTGTATCTTCATTTGATGAAATTTCTCGTGATTTGCCTTTACATAGACTGATAATTGTTGGTGATTTAAATCAATTACCATGTTCTCCTCTTTGTGAAGCTATAGGGCTGAAAGAAATTGTAAATTCGCCGACTAGGAAAGATGCAATTCTCGATAAGATTCTCATTGATTCAAATATGGTAGATGAATTTCATACACCGGTCGTCGGACCCAACTTCGGAAGAGCTGACCACAATACTGTGTATTTACAACCCATCCAACAACTTTTCAGTACGTGTTCGTCTATTCATAAAGTGTATGACTTCCGTAAAAGCAACATTGATCATGCAATTGCCATCATAGATTTATATTCATGGCATCATTTCTATAGATCTCAAAGTACATTGGATGAAAAATGTAACGAGTTCTATGATGTTGTCTGTAGAGCTATGACATCGTTACCATTTTCGTTTGTTCAAATGACTGTAAATGATAAACCGTGGCTTACTCCCCAAATCAAGATTTTGATCAAACAAAAGTACGATGCATTTTACTCGGGTAATTTTGACAAGTATAATCATCTGAAATGCAAAATTAGACGAATGATAGAATTGGCGAAAGAACGATGGCGAACCGACATAAAAACTCATAAGAATAATTCATGGAGAACGGCAGCGGTCATTTCCGGCGCCAAGTCGAAATCCTACCATTGCATGAGAAGAATCCTAGATCAATTTGATTCTGTAGAAGTAGCCATAAATGAATTTAATGAGTATTTCAGTTCCAACTTTGGTCCAGCTGCCGACTTGACATATATCCAGTCTACGTTGAATCATATCGAGTCAGACTGGCATCCTGATATCAATGTCATGGCTGCTTTTGATCTGCTGAGTAAAACAAATGTTCGAAAGTCTATGGGATCTGATGGCATCCATCCCCTCTTCATTCGTGAATGTGCGGCTGTGCTCGCGGAACCTCTTACTCATCTGTTTTGTATCGCAGTATCTTCTGGTGAACATCCTACTCGGTGGAAAATGGCGGATGTTTTGCCTATTCCGAAGAAAGGTGCATTGTCTTGGAAACTACTGGCAGCAGCGAGATAGGACGAGTATCTTTGAAAGACAATGCACCTTTCTGACTGTTATATACTTACGGCAACAACCAATTTGGATTCCGCCCTGGATCATCTACGTTGTTGTCACATATTCGAATTCACGATTTCATGACAGTTCAGTTGGACAAAGGTGATATTGATGGTCTGATAGCGTCTTTAATGGAGCATGATTTTCCAAAAGTGTTCATCAGATGGTGCATAAGTTTTCTGAGTGATCGCAAACAATGAGTGAAGATCCAGAACTGTTTCAGCGACTATGCGGATGTTACTTCAGGGGTTCCGCAAGGTTCCACCACTTCACCTTATCTCTTTGCCTCTCATATGGGATCTCTTGTACCGCTGGGTGAAGACACGTGCATGGTCAAATTTGCAGATGACGTTATCATATTGCAACCGTATCGCTCAGGTTCTCTGATCAATGAGCTGCTAGCTTCGGAGATTGAGCACATATCGAAATGGTGTAATGAGCAAGGTCTAAGCCTTAATCACGACAAAACAAAAACAACTGTTATCTCAAAGAAGACAAGAACTCATGATGATATTACTGTCGTTGAAACGCTTCCAGATTTGATGATTCTCGGGGTTACTTTCTCAGAGTCGCTGAAATGGAATAGTCATGTCAACAATATCTGCCCTGATCTGTAGAAAGGCCAGCCGTCTCTATGTGATACGTCGACTGCGAGAGTTTCTTCGCGAAGATGACATTATTCACATCTACCATCTATATGTACAGAGCGTATTGGAATATAACTCTCCTCTTTTCGTCGGTCTTAATCAAACAGACAGCGAAAGATTGGAAAGAGTCAGGAGAAGAGCACATCGCCTTATCTGTGGAAAGGATTGTTCCTGTGGTAACTTTACACCTTTATGCATTCGTCGCGACCATCGTGCTGTTCAAACTTTCCTCAACATGAAGAATTCAGATAACCTTCTCCACTTTCTCTTCCCTTCGACGCTACTACGTTCTGGTCACCTTGCTATACCACCTTCGCATGCTCATCGGCGCTCAGCTTCTTTTGTACCTCACTGTACGTCATTATTTAACAGATTGTACACCACGTAATCTGCTCTTCAGTACGTTCATGTCATAACTTATCTTTCACTTAGAAAGATAATTTTTTGTATTAGCAAAGAAAAGTTCCAGACATAGAGTACATGTACGTAAGTATGTTAGATAGAGTAGCAACTCAGTATTAATTAAATCCCCAATGTGTACACAGTTTCGATTTTATCAAATGAACTCGAGTTGAGACCCAGTACCACATGTGAGATAAGCAAATTTTTGCACATTTGGAGAAATGTACACGAATTTGACTGATAATGATGAGAATACAGAAGGAAGAAAAGTATTGCACAAATCCTCCATTTCATGTCAACCTTGGAGAGGTAATGTTTGTTAAAATAGCAATTCGATGGGTTACTATTACTTAAACACTCAGCCTCATCAATAAGAGTATTTTCTTAAGCGTTATCATATCACAAACTACTCGTCACTGAAAGAGCAAAGCATTGTGATCAAAGACAATGATCATGATAAACTTTGAAATATGTAAATGGGTCCACATTACTATTCAGATTCAAGAAATGAAAGATGAAGTTGGTGAAGCATTCAATTATGCCGATGAAAATTGAATTGAAAACTTGTAATTTCAGTTCAGAAGCAGAATAAGATCTCAAGTTTTTCATGAAGATTTGCATCATAATGAGGCTCATGAAATTTCCCTTATAATCAGCTCAATTATCGCTTAATTAAGATACCTGTTAGTAGATGTTCATTCCTTTTGATATCTAATAAGTTTCATGTTACTTATATAGTGGTTTCACGTCGGTAGTATATAAAACAGGAATAATTTGCAAAAATTTATCTTCTAAAAAAGTGATCAAATAATTCTTTTAGACCGCAGGAACGTAGTTTCATCAAAATCTGAATCCTTTGCTATGAAAATTTGCACTGCATCCCGACATTTTTTTGAATTGAAACTCTACCTACTACATGTATATACTTATTCTATGTTTCTAGGAGTCCCTAGATATTCTGCCCCGATATTGACTTACTAAATGTAATTTGTATACCAAATGAAAAATTAAAGTTTTCTGTCGAAATCTCGTCAATCGCATATGGATCTAGAAATAGACAGCTTATTATCATTAAAGCAAACCTGGTAAAGAAGAGAAGACTGTTTAAACGATATATTTTGTTAAGATCAAATCATTGCAGTTCATGTGGTTGTTAGTAGAAAATTACGTCATCAGTATCGGCAAACAATTAATCAATTTCATCTGTCTTATTGTTGAAATGTCTATCCCTCACAAAGCTATTACACAATTCAAATGATTAATGTATTTTGAAAATGTTTATTCCTTTAATTGCCAAGAAATGTCAAATAAATTCGGTAACGTCGTCAATTATTCACTGTGACTATTTAGATATAAAGATTTATGTTCATCTCATGGACAAAGCTGCTGAAGAGATACTCATGCAAATTCGCTAGGATGCGATGGCAATTTTTGGCAGAAGCAAAAGCTTCAAATAGGCCAATTAAAATTTCCATTCACTAGACGAGTCGTTGCGCCCAATACACAAAATTGATTGTGAGTAGTATATCGATACAGAATAAAAAGAAGACAATTTTCAAGGACCGACATGACCACAAGAATGCTATAACAAATAGGCTGTTGGTCAATAGTTAGGTAATTGAGACAAAACATCGGGCTACTATTCAAATATACATGAGGAGAAGCTCGAGATGCGAATGCAGCTATTTTCAGAAATGAACTTAAACTCATGTCAGAGGATGTCATCATAACATCCTTGACAAAGTAAGAAGCGAAAATTTAGAAGGGCGCCTAGGACAAACATTGTTTTTGATCTGTAGCTCTTTGATGGCAAGCAGATGTCTGCAAAACGTGGTTAAAAATTTGCATGCTTAAGGAAAGGCATACATGAGATAAATGAGAACGATAACTTTCTAAATTGTCGCATCAGATCCTGCTAAGTATTAAGTAAGATCATAGTAGCTTATTTCGATTATAATGAGATGGATAACTTATTGTAAGGGAGAACAGTTTAGCAGTGCGGTGACCGCATGCGAGTTTCAATAAGGCGAGAGACCGAAAATGAGACTTTTACAGAAGCATGCACTGTGCACCATATGACTACTACAAATCTGTGCCTCTGTCTAGTTCTACTCGGCGGATGACCTCACCATAATGAGTGGAACATCTTATGGCCTTCAAGCACAATTACGACTATCTAATAAATATACGAAAACCTGGAAATTCAATTTTAATGGAACAAAGTCAGAAGTACCGATATGCAACATTCCCAAAGACGTTTGCTTTTATACAATGATCAATTGAAAAATGTGAATTCATTGAAAATTCTGGGAGTGACTCACAATATGATTCGGAGCATCATGACAATAATGTTGTCTCAAAGGCAAAGCAGGCGTTCTATTCCCTAGGAAAACATGGTATGTATAAAGATGGCTTACATCCACATGCTCAAAGCTTTGTCTATAAAATGGCCATTCAACCCATTCCTCTGTATGGTCTCCATACCTTACACAGACCAAGAAGTGACACTGTGGGAAACGGAAACTTGATGGTCTTCTCTGCAATCGCATATTAGATCATGGGAAATATACTCACCATTACGTGACTCGAGAGGTCCTAGAAATTCATGATTCCATTGACTTGATTAAGAAAGGATAATGCGGCTTGCATCGCCGCTTAATGTGTTCATTGCAACCAATAGGGGATATCTGCAGATCTACGAGTATGACGGTGGACTTTTATATTAGAGGTATTTGCGCTGATAGTGCACTTATTCGTATCAGTCGCATTCTAATCCATGATATTGATCTAATCTTGCTAGTATGCACACGTAAGAAAATGGTAACACGGTGTAAGGACGCGGCCACTTCTCGTTGTTCGGATCTAATAAATTCTATTCGGTATTTGCTTCAAAAATGTGAAACTTACTTTGACTTGATTGACTTATTGCTAAAGTTGTGACTTCTAATCTATGTATTGTGCCTCCTATGTATTTCTTCTATATTGAAGGCAATATAATTATTACTACTACTACTTATTACTCGGCTAATTTCTTGCCAGACATGACCAAGGATAACACTTGTAAATCTAATGTGAAAAATTACATTTCCTGTGTTTTCTCCGCGATTAAGTGAGGACAACTGCGTCTAGTGCAATTGTTCTTGTCATCAAATGTCTTCAGGTCATTACTTATGATGTGCACTTATTATCATGAATGCCGGTCAAATTCAATCAAAATTTTGTGCTTGTCGGTATCACAATGGTTGCTAAATCAGAATGTGTCTAGCTTCATAGAAAGATCAACATGAATACATGATTGTATGTCCTGCAGGGACATTCCATGCCAATTCCACTTCACAGCTCTGAACTTTTCAATTAATCAGATAAATCACAGAATACATCATTCTGCTTACTAAAGAACTTGCGTGCGTTTTTGAACTTGTCTGGCAAGAAGACGGACAGAGTAGACCTAAAAAAGTAAGTAAGTGTTTATCGAATTAAAAATGATGATCTGACAAATTCGTTTTTGGAAGTACGATTTTACAGGTAGAAAATTAGAAAAATAGAAAACTTCGATGTGCGGTTCGATTAAAAAACACACAAAAAATCAACATATGTATTCATCATTTACAATCAAGGAAGTGAAAGGAGCAAAAGAAGTACAAGTCCTTTCAGTTCTGCAGTATCGACATGAAACACGGTTTGAATTTATATAATTCATAGGGATAACTGGATTGAGAACATGATCTTCATTTTTTCATCATAGGAAAAAATAAAATCGATAGGAACAGCTTCCTGCTTTGTTGGTATCTTCGTTTGGCAAGTTCGTCATCAGAGCATTCACATTTTCTTTCTTTGTTCCTGTAGATGATCTTATGAGCTTGTTTATCTACAACGATCAAACTATTCGACAGTGTCTTATTTAGACCAACAAAAACTGGACATGCAAATTCAAGAGCTGAACGTATATACGAGGTGTACAATCAGTGCAGTTCATCGCTTGAAGTGGTGGCTATGTTTCATCGCTCAAAGTGGCCAGAGTTTTCATAGAACATAAAAACGCATATTTGCAATTTTTGCAAGCTTTTGCACATGATTCGTCCAACTCAAGTCTTTACAAATATTCAAACCTAGCACATTAACTCAGTCAGCTGTTTTGATAGGAAATGAACAAAAATTGTCTTGCATATTCTTTTTAAAACATGGAAGAGCAACAGACTTCACTAAATTCATCTTCAAATCATTTAAAATACACCAATCATTCACAAACTGAATGTCTAATTTTACACTCCTTTCTATCTCCGTAGTACATTTCGTTTCAATAAGCAATATCATAGTCAATCGTCTACATATTTCACAAAATGTGTTGTTTTCAAAAGACAATGACAATCACGCAAAATGTACTATGCGGACACAAAGATTCACGGCACTAATAGGATTTAACCTACATCATCTGAGAAACTCTAATTTTCGGCGACGTTCCCTGCAATAACATTCCTACAGCAATTGCCTTCAGGTGAACTCGAGAAGCCGATTATATACTTCAAGCAATACCTCATGGCTTTACAATGTCGAAGAGATATCATGGTGTGTCTTATTCATTTTTTAAATAAAATTGTAACGAAAAATTGATCGCAGACAATTCAATTAATGCGACACACTCCTGATGAGACATTACACTTATACCCTGCAGATTACTTTAAACGTTTGACCTACTGCAGAATCGGAAGCAAATTAAATAAGGACAGCTATAAAAGTTTGCGGTCATTCTCATGGTTGACAGAAAAAATAGCTTTTGTTTGAACTATCAATTAAATTTGTCCGAAACGTTGTGGACTTTCTTGCACAAATGTAGAGTCAAGTCGTGATACTTGGGTTTTGAATTTTTGACAATATTTCTCGGAAAGAACATATTTCGCATCAGTTTCATCAATGTAGGCCTATTTATTATAACAGTAATTTGTCTATGCTGTGACTGGATTAAACATCGACAAGAGAAAATGAATTATGTTTTTGCTGATATCATACAAATTCTGAAATTAGAACAAAAGACACGTATATTTACTTTTCTTAAAAATGTTATCCTTATTCATGCTGATATCCCTCTCTGAATCTTATCTTATATGAACAGAAGATATCTCAAATATTCAAGCTTTATTTCGGAGCAAAAAGAAATGTCCATGCAATGGAAATGAAAGCAATCAATTGAAGCATTCCTGCATTGAGAGATGTAGCAGAGTTGCATTTATTAGTTTTGCAATAGCACTGAATAATAAAGCCTGTACTGACTGTGTATGTGGTGCAGGTTGTTAGAGAAACTTTAGTCCCACTTGGGAATTTGGCACATCTCCTCTCTCCTCCAAGTATTTTTCCATCTGTAATAGATATACAGCATAGAACCACATGATTGAGAAAACAATTTATTTCATAATTTATAATATAATTCATTTTGAGGCGAACTTTGGTGAATGTGACAAACTCTCAGTATATTGCCATATATTACCAACCTTTAAACCACAAAAAGTGATTCTTGAAACGATCACTTGATCACCAAATTAATAAAAATAAGATTACTAGATATCGAATGACATTCTCTGTCGAAATTGTAAGACAGTCCTGATTATCCCTCATGCCATTCAATGTTTTCCAATTACTACGGCCACACTAGTGTAGGTAGAATTTCAAAAACATGGCGACGGCGATGGGTCCTTTTTCCAGAATCAGTAAAATTGATACCTTGGCAGCTGACACTCAGATACCATAGACTATTTTCTTTCTCCGTATCCTGCAGTGTTTGATCCTACATGATCATTCACACAATGGATGACATTTGATTTGATCGGTCGACGTATAGCCTATGACTACGTGCATTCGTGGTTGTGACTTATATTCAGACAGCCAGAGCGAGAATCTGCAGAAAACAAGACTTCAGAGAATGACGTACACACCATGCCTACTGCGAATTTGCGTGTCTGCCTTGTTCTACCTGGTTCCTCTTCTTGTTAGACAGGAAATACATGCAGATCCAATGAGACGCAGATGCATGTATTCTCTTATTAAGTGAAAAGTACTAAGACTAGAGCTATGAATTTCGGCATGGACTGTCTTCAAGTCAAAATGTGGCATAGTAAACATTTTATTTGATCCCCTCTGACAGGACGAGTAACAAAATAGAACTCGGCTCACGAGCAAATTCGTTGTAGACATTAGTCTCATCTTCGGTCTCGCTCCCTGCAGAAACTCTTTCTGGCTTTCTTATAACTTCAACTTTGTAAGGAAGTGTCGCTATGCTGTAACTATGTCACTAGCCCTGGGTAATAATCCTGAAAATGTGCGCAAAGTTGTCTTTTTAATTTCAAATATATAATTTTGCTTTGCACAGAATAAAAATAATAATTTTTATTATAAAATAAAAATAATAATAATAATTTATTATTAAATAAAAATATAACTATATAATTTATGCAGCACAGAATTGAAATATGATAGTCACTCGAAATTTATCTTTTGGGATTAGTGACATTTTGAAATGTTGGTAATAATAAACTGAAATTTTTCAATACGAAAATTCCTGTCGATCATGTATGAATTGACAGTTCGGTTGTTGACATAGGTATTGGCGAGTGGTCCCGACATATGTTTTACACATTGATAGTGATTTGATTTTACTTTTATCGGTAATTTGCTTGTCAGCCCGTCGACGAGTTTTTTTCCCTGGAGTACACATAGATGAATTCACTGTAGGCATATTGGTAGAGACGACGTCAATTTTATTCATTGGCGCGCACAAACTGGATATAGAAAAGTTTCATTTTCTTGATATAGAAATTACTAGTCCGGAATTAGATAGTAGCCCAGAAAAGAAAAGCAGTTCTTCTAGCAGGATTAATTATATTGTAGACCTATGCATAAAATCTCATTCTCTTTATATTTGCTGTAACTTAGATATTACAATGAATAATCTTGAGTTGAGTTATACAGTAAAATTTCAAATTTGCCGTAATTCACGCATTTGGGAGCACCTGACTGAGAAGCAGTGCAAGCAGAAATAACCGGTTCACTGAACCTTATTACGAGGACGAACCTATCATTCGATTATACAATTTCACTAGTAATCACAGCTTATAATCATTTGAGTCTACATCCTCTTTATCTCATAGAACGTGACAGGTCCCATTCGGATGGGTTTGTATATTCAAAATTCCTGAATTTAAATTGAAACAGGAGGTCCGTTGAATCCTCCTGTTCCTGAGAGGAACTCACAGATTGACTTTATAAGCGGCAACCCACAAAACGGCATTATTTTCTTGTAGTGCAGAATAAATCAATGTTTCATATTAGGAAATTATTGTGCAAGTAATACATGTAGATTATTTTAACTACATATTACTACACTATTTCATTTCACTTTTCTATTCTGATTGTCAGGATTTGTAGCACCTTTTATCAATCGGTGGGAACAAGTGAAAAAACGAAGCTTGTGGATGCTATTTTCATTGCCACATACCATTTTAAAGGCATGCTTGGAGTGCACCATTTATAAGTGTGGTCGATACTCGTGAATGACTCGTATGCGGCGATTAATTGATGCGATTTTTGTCTTTTTCATATAATCAAGAAGTTAAGATGAAGATATTGGATATCTGAATCTTGCTTATTCAATTTTTAGTACTGAATTTATTGTACTCACGGAAATCAGTCCAAGTTTGCTTGTAGCAGACTTTTGGAGATTTACAATTTTCGGTGTTACTATTCCCTCCAGTACTGCAGTTCTTCATGCCAGCATTGCAGGAGTAACAGATCAAAGAATTGACTGCAAAAAAAGATAAAGATCAGCATCAAATTTCAAAATGTACTTGCATTCATCAAACGGTTTTAGTTACTAATGATAGGCCTATTACTTACATATTTAACAAGGGACAATAGCCTACCGGCAAGATAGAAAGCACAATCTCCAAACCTTATGAGATACTGAATAGATCACTAAATAATAGGCTACTTACCTCCTTGAAGAAACAAAAGTCCCAGTGGCAGCGATATAATTAGCTTCATTTTGTATGTGTCTTGGTATGGTTCTCTCGTTTTCTCGGTCTTTTATTTGATGACAATGGTGTCTAATTTTGCATGTAATCGATAGATCATTTTGCCTTTTTATGCCTTAAGCTTCATAACTGAGACTTCATATCATTACAGCCACTGTTACGAAATTTGAAAAAGTTTCACAAATCATGTATGCTATAGCAATCTATGACATTCCAAAGTTCATGATTAAACTCAAGCACAGGTAGCTCATAGAGATTAACAATGCATTTGATTATGAACATAGACTTCTTCATGTTAGTATCTGGACAGGAAACTTCGCTCCAGCCGTACATCTGAGGGGCTATAAATAGACAGGGACTTACAACATATGTTTGATGTAAAGGATGCTTAAATCCTACAGCATGCACTGAATTGAAGACCGTGGACCTTTGTAAGCGTGATGGATGACGGTAGTGTGCACTTGGATAGAACCATTGAACAAGTTCTGAAAAAATTCAATTAATTCTTGTGAAATACACCATTATCCAACAGAATTAACATCCTAATACGCATATTCATGCGATGAATATACTGAGAGAAGATACCCAATCAAGAGGAAAGTATTACATTACAATAATATATAACTAGCAGGACTTACAATCACATTCAGCAGCCAGTTACAGTGATTGCTGATGATGTATAACGCGGCTAAGAGAGAAATCTCCTTATTCATTGGAGCATATTTTTAGAGTAATTAATAATAAAAAAGAAGATCTGCTTACCAGTATTGATTCGATGAAAGCGTGAATTTTGTCTTTTTTGTAACTTTTATACCAAACGTGATTTACAAAGCACTGTCATTATTGCAACAGGGTCATGCATTTTTGTTACCTTAAAAGGCATCATTTAAATATGAAAAAATCAAAATGTCGTTTTCACAAAAGGTAATTCAGAAGCGATTACTTATGTTCTTATGAATATGTTGGTGGCAGTTTACATAGCAGCTGTAAGTAAAGGTTTTGGATTTCAATAAGGACACAGTCAGAGAATCATGTAAGAACTTAAAAATTCATGAAGGACATAGTGAAGAAGTTATCGTCAAAGTGAAATCATTAAAAAGAGAGAGACTTTCAATCATTACATTGTGATATAGTGGACAAATGCTATACATCCCTTTTGAATTCCGCTTTCATTTGAAGTCACAAAGTAACTAATGAAATTCAATATCACTATTGAAATAACTATTTCATTGACCAAAGCTTGGCTGCCCGTCTTGAAGTCCAAATCCTGTACTTCACAAATGTTCCGAAAAAGCTATATCAAAAGGCATTTTTCTACATCGACTTATAGTATCACTGCATCACTGTCCCTGAAGAAAGAAACAATGGCAATGAAGATGGCAGCATAAACCATCATCCAATGGGAACGTTGTTTTCAATGACCGGTGTAAAACAAGGAGACCCGTTGCGGCCATTTTCCTTCGCATTAGTCCTGCAGGAAGTGATAGCAGAGATCAAGACAGTGAACAATTTGAAGTTTTATGCTTGGCATTTGGATGACGGTGTTATGTGTGGGAATAAAACGGAAGTGCAGAATATTATTCATGCGCTGACAACAATTTCAAAGACAACTGGATTGCAATTAAACGTTAAATAATGCAAACTTTATAGCCGTGATGCATGAGATGGTTTCTATGATGACTTTGTGAAATCCAACCAGCCTAATTTTCAAATTTTAGGATCACCAATCAGACGTCCCAGTAAGTATCCTCACTGCAGTGAAATAACGAATCTATTTAATTGTTCTTCTTTAAGGAAATAATTATAGGCTTTTCTAATAATTCCTCGCAGTGCATCGCTTTACTATTCCCCATTGGTTCTTAAGAGGTTACCTTTTTCACATTGCTATTATGTTTCTGAAGTTCTCATCAAGCAGATTATACTTCTTCTAAAAGGACTTAACATACGAGGTGTATCCGTATTGATTTTTGATGGCGGGTCCTATACTTCTCTATTTGTGTTTATCAGAATATCAGAATAACAGAATATCAGAACGTATATTTTTTCAATTGAAAAACACGTATATATAAACAAAAGAGAATGGATGAGATACATAGACTGATGATAAGGCGATTGAGAAATTTACAGAATGATAAAGTGGAGGTGAGATTAAGTAATGACACTGAAATACGAGATGACACTGTCTGGAAGGAGAGAGAGGACATTTTCATTCATATTTAATATGTTTAAGCAAGTCATGATTTCATCTTTTAAAGTTATGCGCCATCATACTTTTGCAATGAAAAATGTTAAGGTTTGATAAAAACGGCATATCAGAGCAGATCGGAATATGTATTCAAAATTAATAACGCACGCCAGCATTCGTCTTGCCTAATTATTAAGTCCTACTTATTAAGAGGTCCGGAACGATAGGTGATATACATGCATGAAACAAGAACATCATATTGTGATCATTAGAAAATTCAGTAATTCGCATCATCTTACCTGTAATAGAATCGATTAATGAGAAACGTGAAGTTGTTAGATACGTTCCGGACCTCGGTTTGCTGCTCGTCTCACTAATTCGCATTGAACGTTATGTTGCGCTATCAGAACCTTTAATACATCTGAATATTTATCACGATGTCATTGGTCGCTGACGCAATTTATCTGCTCTGATGCTATTTACACTGTTTATGTATTTGGTTAATGTCACAATTTTACCTATTTCCAAAGTTTCTGGCATTACATAGAAATCTTGCTTCGAGATATCTACAAAGAATGGTGTGAAGTGCACATTTACAAATGAAATGGTATACAGTTTCAATTGTTCTATCATCGCATAAACTGCACAATCTTTCGTCATAGCTCAATCGATTTCTATAACATCCAGTTTTAACTGCTAGGTCATGATTCCTACATCGCAATTTCAACAAAGGTGCTATAATATTTAGTTTTAGATTCAGAGTCAAATAACTTTTCATGCTGCAATCGAATTGACTTAACTCTAAGTAGTCTATTCCGGTTCTACTTTTCTTGGTATCATTTATCCAAATGGCTCTAAAATGCTCCATTAGTCTGGTTTTTACTATAATTTTACATTTACGCTTATTTATCTCGAAGCTGCTTTGATCTAACCAAAGATGTGATAAATTAATTTGCTTTAAAAGATGCTTTATTCTCCAGCACCATGTATATGAATAATTGCTATTGTCTAACTTATTTGAAACATGATTATAGCATCTTTTCATGATGCTACTACTTTCATTAAAGATAATTTTAATCCATAAGTTGATTGTAGCTTTTTCAAAATGATATTCGAGAGGAAATAGTCCAAACTCCCCTATCAAACAATAATTTGCAGTGGCAGTTATCAGATGATAGAAACGTTTATAGAATTGAAATTGTATCCTATTCAATTCGGATAATTTATTGTAGAAGCAAAATTCACCACCATACTGCATTTTTGATAATGTCAACATTTCAAAGGTATTTTTCACTATTGTTCCATTCGCACATCCTATTTCTTTTAGTTTTTTAGCAGTTAGATATGCCGATTTATTACCATTCTTAGTTAGTGAAGACAAATGTTTTTTAGTGTTATTTCCTATCCAAAATCCAAGATATTTATATTCGCGCACTATATCAATTCGTTTCAATTCATTGTTCAAATTAAGTTCTATGTGATCATTTTCATATCTAATATTTTGAAAAATTAATTTAGTTTTATCGAAATTCATATCCAGGCTGTTGTGTTTACAGTATTCATTGACTATCTGTACTTGGTTCATTAGACTGTTTACATCGTTACTCATCAGAAGTATATCATCAGTATAAATTAAAGAAGGTATTTGAGTTTCACCGATATTCACTGCATTCAAATTTCAAAGATTAGCATCAATCTCCTTTGACAAGTCATTTATAAAAATTGAAAATAACGTTGGTGACAAACTGTCGCCTTGGGGTATTCCATTTTTCAAAGTAAATTTGCAGGATTCATTGCCATCATATAAAACTTTGAAACTTTTCTCATTGATCAGTCGTTTCAAAAGGTGCAGAAAATTGCCATGAGGAAGTATTCTGCCAACCTTGTGAATAAGAATGTTTTTCGGAACCGTATCAAAAGCCTTTGATAAGTCAATGAAACACATACACAATGGAGATTTTTTGTTTTTGTAAAGTTGCATTATTTCCTTAAGTATATATATTACCCATTGTAGAGTTTCCCTTCATAAATCCTGTTTGGCATTGATGGATGATACAATTCTTTTTCAACCACTTAGCGAGTCTATTATTCATTATTTTGGTTAGCAATTTTTCTATATTCGAACTAAATTTTATTGGCCTATAACTTTTTACCATATTTTTGTCGCCTCTCTTATGAATAGGTATTACCCAACTTTCAGAAAATGCAAGAGTTCGTTAAATAAATTCAGTGGTGTAGGCAATGTTTTGTCATTTATTTTAAATATTTCTGTTACAAATTCATCGGGACTACTTGATTTTAAGTTCTTTGTATCTTTAAGATTACTTTGGAGCTCATTCATAGTAATTTGAACGTCAAGGATTTCATCCGATTGTTCTACCATATTGAAAGTTTCATTATTTACTGCGGTAATACAAGTCTCAACATGTCTAGATAAATCAGAATTTATCATTTCGATTTTGAAATCATTAATATTCAGAGTAGAAGTAATAGTGGTCCTTTTCTTTCCATTGATTAAGCTCCAATATTCTTTGTGATTATTATTTTCTTTTGCAATTATCAATTTATTCAGATGATTAGATTTAATTTTTCTTGTTTCTTTCCTTATTTGCTTTTGCAGTTGCTTTCTCAATAACATCAATCTATTCAAATTACTATTTGATTTATCTTCTTTGAACATGGCAACCTCCTTTCTATAAACTTTCCGTAAGTTTGTATTATTTTCAGAATATTTTGATGTCTGAGGTTTATAATTGCAATCAGTTGAGTTATTCCTTATGTCTAGTAATTCAGTATATATTTCATTTGCGTTCATATTCTGAGTAATCAATTTGTTTGATAATGCAGTACACTTTAAGTCAAATTTATCTATATCAAATTTTATTTTTTTAAAATTATTTTTTTACTTTGATGTTTCTTATTTTTGTAGTGATTTTTTTATCTGATGCAATATTCAATTTTATCTTGAGAAGCGAATGGTCAGTGTACAACACTGGATTACCAATTTCGAACTCATTTAGCCTATTCAAAAGGGACTCGGATACGATCAAATAATCTATCATTGATTTTTTAACTTCATCATTTTGAATGCAGTGATACGTAGATTTTCCAATAGTCTTTATTTTCAAATCTTCCATTTGCTATTATTAATTTGGTTTCATCACAGAACCTTAATATTTCTTGTCCATAGCTATTTAGGGTTAAATCATCAGATTTTCTGTTTGGAAGACCAAGATTTTTATTATCATTTTCTAATCCAATTCGTCCATTTAGATCTCCTATTAATATTACATTTTCCACGTTGTATTGGAGTATGTAGCTTTTTATATTTTCATAGAATTCTTTGTCTTTATATCTAGATTCTCTGTTACTTCTGTAACATATGATTATGAAAATATTTGATGTATGTTCCCTTATTTTAACGATCAATATTCTTCCGTTTTCATTGACAATATTTTCTAGTTTTAAATTCTTTATATTTTCTTTTACATACTATGATATACCTCTGATATTTCTTTCAAATTTTGAAGATTTTCTTCCAATTGAATGATAGCCTGTGTAATTTCTAATAACTGGCAGATTGTCTTCACCTTTTAAGTGCGTTTCAACAAAACAAAGCATATCAGCATTATCCATCTCTTTGATCATTTCGGAATTACTTATTTTATTTTCATTTAAGCCGCTCACATTTATGTAACTTATTTTGAGGTCACTGATTTTATCAAAATCATGTTCATCGTCCTCTCCTTCCTTTAGTGTGCTAAAAATAAGGTTGTATTGCTTGTGAGTGATGTCTGTTGTTTTGTTGATTGAGGATGCGTGTTGGTGTGTATTGAATTGGACCATTTCCGTTGTCCGTTCTGGATGCTCGATATCTATCTTCTTCTCTTTCTCTTCGTTCTCTTTCAAAATTGCGTCTTCTGTCTTCTCTGTATCTTTGGTTCTCGTATCTGTTTTGATTTTCGTATCTAGTTTGGTTATATCTTCTACGCTGCTGTTCGTATCTTGGTCTTGTGTTCGCATTGATGTAGTTGTTGTGCCTGTTTCTGCTATAACCGTCGTTATAGTGTCGATTCCAGCGTGCATGATAACAGTTTCGCATCGGGTGACCACGTCTTCCGCAGTAGAAACAGGTAATGTTCCTTCTTATTGGTTGTTGTGGTGGTTGCCAGCGATGTTGGTTATCTTCTTGTTGACGATGTTCTACTTGAAGTTCTTGTTGACGCTGCTTTTCTAGTTGGCGCTGTTCTTCTAGTTGGCGTTGTTGTTGTTGTTGCTTTTCATTCATCTGCTTTTGCTGTCGTTCTATCTGATCCACTTTTTCTGATATTTTGCACAATTTTTCCATTATTTTGTCGTTTTCATCCTCGGGTTCTGTTTCTTCATCATCGTCACTGTCATCAGATTTATTGCTGAAGTTGGTTATCCTTCGTTCTTTGTTCAGTTCTCTTTCTAGTCTTCTAATATTTTCATATGCCAGTGTCAGCTCACATTCACTTCGTGCTACGTTTTGCTCAAGAGCTTGTATTTTCGTTGCACTTTCTTCGATTTCGGTCCTGAGTGCTCCAGCTATTTTGATGAGATCTTCGCTTTTTCTTTGGTATTTGTTTCTCTCTTCCATGATTTCTGTGTTCTGTGTGGTTGACTCTGAATGTATTCTGTTCTTTGTTTGCTTTGTTATATGTTGTAATTCTGAAGGATACAAACTTTCGATACAATTTTTGCACTGGAATTTCCTTTTATTATTATGTTTCAAATACTTTAGTAACTCATAGTCAGGTAGTTCAACACAAAAAATATGGAAAGAGTCTTTACATCTGTCACACTTTTAGTTCACCTCTAGATCTTCAAGGTTTTCATGACACGCCTTGCACTTTTCCGTTGTCATCGGGCTCTTTGGTTGTCCAGTGATTGGTTCAATTGATGCTGTCTTCTTTTCAGTCATCTCTGTAATAGAATCGATTAATGAGAAACGTGAAGTTGTTAGATACGTTCCGGACCTCGGTTTGCTGTTCGTCTCACTAATTCGACTGACTAATTCGTCTCACTAACTTCCAATGCCAAACATTTCTCGATGAGCAGGAATTTCTTCTGCTGGCCAATACAATGCAAGCCTGCTGTTCTGATGATCTCGAGTTTACTGAAAACTTCTGGATGATTAATGCACATTATGAAAACTATGAGAGTGATCTTATGTGTTATGTGCATCACCTGATTCAACCAGAATAACAGCTGTTAATATAATATTTTGCAGTGCTACCCTGCAAAATTTTGCAGTGCATTGTTTGTTACTGAGTCATTTTATCGTAATTTTGTATCCATCGTGATTCTTCAATGACTGTGACAATAGACACCAGGATTAAATAATCTCCAAATTTCATATTGACACCAGAATTTCCTTCCTACGTGATATTAATATTTCATTAAATTCTCATTTGAAATTCGAATCTTCAATTATTTTTCTCATTCATTTATCGTTTCTTTATTCATTAGAACTCTTCACAAAATGCTGTTTTAGTTGGCCGAGTCACGTTTGGTTATTTGGTCATTAGTGACATTGGTGAACTGAAATCATAATTCATGATTTAGATCAATCATCTCATAATGCAACACACTGTCTATCCACACTTCCTTCCAGGCAGTTATTGGTGAATCAAAACAAATGTTAAGGATAGAAGTCCTGAATCAGCGTGAGATCAAGTCTTGACTTCTATGCGCCTGTGATGCGCACAGTCGCTAATAACGTGCTGTTGTGCTTCTTTGGAATACTGAATTTACTACAAATGCTGAATGTTGATCTAGCCTGCGTCGCATTTCATAAAAGATGATTGCGTAGTGAACAGAAGTCTTTTTTATTATGTCAAGGACACCAGTGGTCTCCGTGGCATAGTGGTTAAGAGCTTGGCCAAATGATCTTTCGGTTCAGTGGTCGAGCGCCAAACGTGTTATTGGAAGTCGTCAGGAAGGGCATCCGGACTAAAAGATCAAAGCGTTCGAGATAAAAGTCTGACAATGTCAGTACCGTCAAAGGCCCCAGTATGGGGGAGGTGACTTTAAACCACCAAGGACTACCAAGACGTGATGCATTTATCACATTTGATTTCAAGAATTTTAGTTGTGCTTGTTCAAACAGAAGATGGCCAATGGTGCATATGGCCTTGGCAGAGGAAATGCATAAGATTCCAGAGATGCCGCGATGTTGAAAACTGTCAAGGAGCTAAATTAAAAAGAAGGAGTGTTTTAAATGCAAGGATTCAGTTTGTGTCAGCATGAAGCCTACATGTGAAAATTGTTGAATAGAAAGTCTGTTGAAAATATAATGTGATTGAATTACTTGTAGGCCTACATTTTGCAATTTTTTGATGCATTATTAATATGCACCTAATAAGCAGAAAAAAGTCTAATTTGAAATTTCGGCTTACTTACGTGCGTATGATTAAAATTGAAGCAAAGAATGTTTATACAAATAAAATCTGCATAAAAGGAGAGACATTGATAAATAACAAAAATGGAGACATTTTGTAAAGGTGATAAATTCATCTGTGCTTGATAATTCTAAGCTACACCAGATCTACATAGTCAGAGGAATAGTCAGAGGGTCACTCTACCCTCACCTCTGCCGATTCACTATCATGCACAGACCTTCATGCAAATAATCATGTAGCGTCGCTTTACTAGCAGGTCAATACGTTTACCTATGGTACGGTAAAGTATTGCCGCCCACATTTTGTCCAATCAAACCTTGGCGCCTAACTTTCTCAATTTCAAAGAATCTTAATTGTAATATTCTAAACGACCATCACTTATAATGCTTCACAAACGTTTGTTTGGGCGAGAAATGGCCTATCGCCTATTATCATTTACATGGAATTAGTTTCGATGTGAACTGGGCTCCAACCTGAATTTAGATGCTTCTAACATTTGTTCATCTCCTCTCTTTTTAACATTTAACATGTAACATTTAACAGGTAACATTTTAACATAGTTCACTTGTCCGTCCTGATCCCGCTTCTATTCCCTTTGCTTTCAAGACATTCATAATGAAGGAATCAACGGCTTCTCATTTCCTCTCGAAACTGTCCATTACCATGGTCAATGCTATTGGTGGATCTAGCGGGAATCTAGTATAAAATAATTGAATCCGATCTCGAATTCAGCGGAATTATAATGGAACTCTTCATGAAAAATTCGAGATCCTATTGTGCTTTCTTGGCTGAAAATAATTGTTTTTAATTCGATTTTCATCGGTGTGAATTTATGATTCACTAAATTCATAAGTTTCATTTCTTTAATCTGAATGGTGATGTGGTCCCTTGAACATCTTTCAAAGTTAATTGAAATCATTGTCTTAGATTATGTGATTTTTCTCTACCAGTGGCAGTTTGCCTGTGATGTGATCACGCTTAAAATACTCTTGAGGTGAGCATGAAAGTAATAGCAACCTACGGACTGCTAATTTAACAAGCTTACCTATCCAAGGCTGTCATGACACGGAGGATCTGTAAAATATCCTCATTCCTTCTGCATTAAGATCATGATCAGTCAATTCAGTGGTAATTTCTTCAAAATGCAAAAAATTTGCATATCTCACATTTGGTAACAATTACCAACTATATCCCCAGGAGTTCATTTAATAAATTCGAAAGTGCATGTATACACTTTGGGGATTTAATAAATGCGGAGTTACCACTCTACCTGATATACTTACTCTATGATGCTAACATGCCAAATTCCAACTTTTTGACAACAAAAGTCTGTGGTGCATCAAAATAGGTCGAAACTCCTTTTTTTCTTGTCTATGTATGATTCTGACTAGAAAGAGGCGAAAGATAGTCCATTATCACAAAAATGTGTGGCGCTGTCCGAATAAATAAGAAGTGACATATTTTAGCACTAATTACATTTGCTATTTATGTGCGAAGTGAAAACAAAGGGGCAAAGACAAACAAACCACGTACAGCGCTATGAGAGGAAGTCTAACGGAGAAGAAATAGGCCTAACAAAAGTAGGCCAACCCCGGCTTCTTGGCGTCAACGCAGGATGAAATGCTTCCATATGGTAAACAAGAAGCAAGCCTATCCCAATGCCAATATTTATTCGATTACAACCAGTTCTACATATTTGACTTCTGGTCATTGACCTGCTTTAGCTTGAATATACTCGTAAAAGATAGAAAGTTTCATGATCGGAATGATTGCAAAATCTTCTTTCCAGTGAAATATACTTCAAGATCGGCGCATACCGCAAGCTTTATCTACAGTGTCGGCACTCATGCACACTGGTCTGATTACGATAAATCAATGTGTCACTGCAAAGATCGGACTTGAAAATTCAAGTCATTCGTATCATTTGCACATATCTTATTGAAAGGAAGTTTTGTCCTAAGAAATTTTAAATTGCAAGCATTTCATTCATTCATCGTATTAGGTCAATATTCGGGAATTTTTAATTTAAATGACATGTTCAGACACTCGTGAAGAATATATTGCCAATAAACCAGACTTTCAGCAAGCAGATTTTCATTGTCAAAACTATGAATTACAGTAAGCTGCCGAGTATATCTGACATCTATAATGTGTGAATAAGAATTATTAATACTGCTTTCGGTGGACCAATTTAATAGACGATTTTGCTATTCTTGATGATAATTATGAGACACTACTTTTTAGTCACACCCTGTACATGTATCATGATACATATATCATTCTTATAGCGTCTGTTGCATGATATTCATAGCGCTGCGTTATTCCACGCGAATGCTTGATTTTTCCATCTGTGTTTCTCGGAAGTTTAAGGTTAAAAATATTATTACGAGTCAACATGTCTTCAAGAAGAACCACAGGAATCTCAACATCATGCATTTAATGAAAAGTCTTCTGTTCGCGGTTACCATCTTCAAAAGTAAAAAAGGAATATGTTAAGATACATCGAGGACATCATTCAAGATCTGAGCAAATGGAATGGTAAAGTGGTAATCACCAATACTGTCGAAATTGAATTTAGTCCGAAATGGCGATTTTAAATCAACTTTCAGCGTCACATTGGCCTTCATAAAAATTAAGATGACTAATTAATGATAGTTAATGATAATTAAGATGATTAATTAACTTAATTAATGCTTGTAGACCCTATTGCTTGAAGCATGTACTGTATACAAGATACCCCACCCGCTCCGGGCTTGCCAGGACGCCTTCGATACATGAAATGCAGCGTGTTTGCAAAGCTGCTTCTAGTCTATTTTGAGTGCATTGCTAATCATTGCAACGGTGATGCCTTATTCAACCATCCCGTGACTTCGTCAATTACGTCAGCACACCAGACTTCATTGATTTAAGCTACTAACTGCACTAGAAATCCGTCACTGCATTTCTCTCGTGCGTTCTCGATGGATACTCTTACCATTGCCTTGCTTGCAGTTGCTGTACTATGCCTTTTCATTTATTCCCGGAGGAAAAGCAAATATTCAAATCTGCCACCTCATGCTCCAAACCCTGGTCTTCCTATTATAGGTAGATTTGTATCATTAGTACCTAAAAGCTATCAGAGATACGTGGATGCATTACAAAATGGAGATCTCTATCGTATTGATCTTGGAATTATCAGATATATTTTCCTAAATAGTCATGAAGCAATTCAAGAAGCTTTTGTGAAGCAAGCAGACAATTTTACTGGACGTCAGAAAGGTGAATTCATTTCTCTTCTAACACGCAGTGCTGGTATTGTCAACACTGATGGTCATATCTGGCAAGAACACCGTCGACTTACACTGAGATTTCTACGAGACTTTGGCGTAGGGCGACCAATCGTGAACGATATCATTCATGAAGAGACATCCAATTTGGTCGATTTCATATCAAATCACGAAAATACTCCACTCAAAAGCCAAGACATATTTAGTAAGTTGACAAATAACGTAATCGCCAGATTGATGTTCGGTGAAAGAACAGGAACAGACGATGATCAATTTGAAGAGTTTTCTCGTCACTTATCAGAAGTGTTTGTACTAAAACTGATAAACGTTTTGCCGATGTTATTCCCCATCACGATACGATACTCCTTCTTCAGGAAAATATTTAATAATTTTTCCGGATCCATCAGTCATTTAGATTTTATTTACGACTTTATTGGTAGAAAAGTAGATCAAAAGAAAGCCCTTCTTCGTGCAATGGATCCTCCATTAACAACTGTTGATCAGGCTTCAGATATTTGTGAAGCGTTTCTCATTGAGAAAGGCATACAAGAGCGGAACAACCCTGGAGAGCATACTTTCACTGATAACCAAATGATTATGAATATGTCAGATTTGTTTGTTGCGGGCACTGAAACTACAGCATCCACACTCAACTGGGCTATGTTGCTCCTGTCTTGCAATCCTGACATTCAAGATCGTGTTCAAAAAGAAATCGAAGAAATGATTGGGCGTCAGAGAATTCCAACAATGACACATCGCCATGAATTGCCTTATGTATGTGCAGTATTGGATGAGGTCATGAGATATTCAAGTTTAATACCCAACAATCTTGTCCACAGAGCTCTGCAAGATACGGTAGTACTTGGTTACGATATTCCAGCTAATACACTGATTCAATCCAATTTGTATGGTATACACCATGATCCGAATGTGTGGAAATTTCCAAATGATTTTTATCCTGAACATTTTCTCTCTACTGATGGTGAATACACTCCGTCGAAGTATCTTATTCCGTTTTCATTGGGCAAGCGAGCTTGTCTTGGGGAATCCTTGGCAAGAACTGAATATTTCATTTCATTTGTAACAATTATGCAAAAATTCAAAGTGAGACTATCAGATGAATATCATGATGTAAAAGACATTCTTGAAGGAGTAATGAGTTTTGTTCGACATCCAAAAGATCATAAAATCATGTTTGAAAAATTGATAAGATGATGTGCATGTCTTTACTGTCCTTTATTCTTTTGTCAATATTAACGTTCGTCGATAGCTACTATTTAAATACATGGTTATCAACTTTGTGAAATGCATGCAATGTACTGTACTGAAGATTTCGATTAGTGTCAATAAATGCATTGTAATTAGTATTTTGACATTTCGTTAAACATCTAGATAACATACATGTATAGAAGAAAAGTTCACGACCCTATAAAGCTTCGTTTGTTTCATATTACCGGGTTAATTACATGTTTTCCATTGAGGATTCCCGTCAAATCGATCACAACCATCGGAGCACTTTGACGAGATTCATCAATTGGAAATCTGTAAAGTGTCCCATCCGAAGTAATGGTACTTTGCAAATGCGCTATGCGAGTCGTGGATGTGCAGTTCGAATGCCGTTTCCAACATGTTAATCATTAGAATGAGCTACGAAAATACACATCGCATATCAGTCATCCTTCGCAAGCGTCGACTCAGTTATTACTGGTCACAATTTCGCTCAAATGGGGCATTTCAGCGGGGCAGGTTTACTTCGCCAAGTGATTGCTGATGTCCACGCGGCAGACCCTGCCTTTCATGGACCTCCAATGTCCAACATTGTTTTGATTTTGAACCCGCTGGTACATGGACATGAATTCAGCCATTCTTTTCACGATATGATCGCTATTATGCTATCCAGGGACTCAGGCAGAATTTTCATAGGGGAAGCGGTGGACGTATGGAAAATATGGGCTCTGGTGTCGATGCCAGACTTGCCCCCAACCCATTGAAAAATGCTCAAGAGAACATGTTTTTGGCCATTGTAGAATTTTATTTAATCCTTATACACATGCGCCGCTATCCATTTGCATAGTTGCATGAGGTTTGTGTACTATCATTCTTCGGAAATATAAGTGAAGGTGTAGGTGAAGGTATAGGTGAAATGATTCACGATCCTACAGTCTTCCAACGTATCTACACGGGAGCGAAGGTGGTTGTCACTGCACAAACTTTGATGACTTGGTGCGCTTCTCACAAGTGAAGCGGATTTCCGACTCGGTCATGCTCACTTCAGAACGGAAAGTCGGAGAACAGAATTATGACACCCATTTATCAGCGCTGACACTAGAAAAAGGTCACATGACATGGGCGACTTACACATGTTCATACTAACTATATGTAAGAGATTATAAGAGATACTGGGCACCCATTTCATATAAAAAGAGAGGAGATGAACAAATGTTAGAAGCATCTAAATTCAGGTTGGAGCCCAGTTCACATCGAAACTAAATCCATGTAAATGATAATAGGCGATAGGCCATTTCTCGCCCAAACAAACGTTTGTGAAGCATTATAAGTGATGGTCGTTTAGAATATTACAATTAAGATTCTTTGAAATTGAGAAAGTTAGGCGCCAAGGTTTGATTGGACAAAATGTGGGCGGCAATACTTTACCGTACCATAGGTAAACGTATTGACCTGCTAGTAAAGCGACGCTACATGATTATTTGCATGAAGGTCTGTGCATGATAGTGAATCGGCAGAGGTGAGGGTAGAGTGACCCTCTGACTATTCCTCTGACTATGTAGATCTGGTGTAGCTTAGAATTATCAAGCACGGATGAATTTATCACCTTTACAAAATGTCTCCATTTTTGTTATTTATCAATGTCTCTCCTTTTATGCAGATTTTATTTGTATAAACATTCTTTGCTTCAATTTTAATCATACGCACGTAAGTAAGCCGAAATTTCAAATTAGACTTTTTTCTGCTTATTAGGTGCATATTAATAATGCATCAAAAAATTGCAAAATGTAGGCCTACAAGTAATTCAATCACATTATATTTTCAACAGACTTTCTATTCAACAATTTTCACATGTAGGCTTCATGCTGACACAAACTGAATCCTTGCATTTAAAACACTCCTTCTTTTTAATTTAGCTCCTTGACAGTTTTCAACATCGCGGCATCTCTGGAATCTTATGCATTTTCTCTGCCAAGGCCATATGCACCATTGGCCATCTTCTGTTTGAACAAGCACAACTAAAATTCTTGAAATCAAATGTGATAAATGCATCACGTCTTGGTAGTCCTTGGTGGTTTAAAGTCACCTCCCCCATACTGGGGCCTTTGACGGTACTGACATTGTCAGACTTTTATCTCGAACGCTTTGATCTTTTAGTCCGGATGCCCTTCCTGACGACTTCCAATAACACGTTTGGCGCTCGACCACTGAACCGAAAGATCACTTGGCCAAGCTCTTAACCACTATGCCACGGAGACCACTGGTGTCCTTGACATAATAAAAAAGACTTCTGTTCACTACGCAATCATCTTTTATGAAATGCGACGCAGGCTAGATCAACATTCAGCATTTGTAGTAAATTCAGTATTCCAAAGAAGCACAACAGCACGTTATTAGCGACTGTGCGCATCACAGGCGCATAGAAGTCAAGACTTGATCTCACGCTGATTCAGGACTTCTATCCTTAACATTTGTTTTGATTCACCAATAACTGCCTGGAAGGAAGTGTGGATAGACAGTGTGTTGCATTATGAGATGATTGATCTAAATCATGAATTATGATTTCAGTTCACCAATGTCACTAATGACCAAATAACCAAACGTGACTCGGCCAACTAAAACAGCATTTTGTGAAGAGTTCTAATGAATGAAGAAACGATAAATGAATGAGAAAAATAATTGAAGATTCGAATTTCAAATGAGAATTTAATGAAATATTAATATCACGTAGGAAGGAAATTCTGGTGTCAATATGAAATTTGGAGATTATTTAATCCTGGTGTCTATTGTCACAGTCATTGAAGAATCACGATGGATACAAAATTACGATAAAATGACTCAGTAACAAACAATGCACTGCAAAATTTTGCAGGGTAGCACTGCAAAATATTATATTAACAGCTGTTATTCTGGTTGAATCAGGTGATGCACATAACACATAAGATCACTCTCATAGTTTTCATAATGTGCATTAATCATCCAGAAGTTTTCAGTAAACTCGAGATCATCAGAACAGCAGGCTTGCATTGTATTGGCCAGCAGAAGAAATTCCTGCTCATCGAGAAATGTTTGGCATTGGAAGTTAGTGAGACGAATTAGTCAGTCGAATTATTGAGACGAACAGCAAACCGAGGTCCGGAACGTATCTAACAACTTCACGTTTCTCATTAATCGATTCTATTACAGAGATGACTGAAAAGAAGACAGCATCAATTGAACCAATCACTGGACAACCAAAGAGCCCAATGACAACGGAAAAGTGCAAGGCGTGTCATGAAAACCTTGAAGATCTAGAGGTGAACTGAAAGTGTGACAGATGTAAAGACTCTTTCCATATTTTTTGTGTTGAACTACCTGACTATGAGTTACTAAAGTATTTGAAACATAATAATAAAAGGAAATTCCAGTGCAAAAATTGTATCGAAAGTTTGTATCCTTCAGAATTACAACATATAACAAAGCAAACAAAGAACAGAATACATTCAGAGTCAACCACACAGAACACAGAAATCATGGAAGAGAGAAACAAATACCAAAGAAAAAGCGAAGATCTCATCAAAATAGCTGGAGCACTCAGGACCGAAATCGAAGAAAGTGCAACGAAAATACAAGCTCTTGAGCAAAACGTAGCACGAAGTGAATGTGAGCTGACACTGGCATATGAAAATATTAGAAGACTAGAAAGAGAACTGAACAAAGAACGAAGGATAACCAACTTCAGCAATAAATCTGATGACAGTGACGATGATGAAGAAACAGAACCCGAGGATGAAAACGACAAAATAATGGAAAAATTGTGCAAAATATCAGAAAAAGTGGATCAGATAGAACGACAGCAAAAGCAGATGAATGAAAAGCAACAACAACAACAACGCCAACTAGAAGAACAGCGCCAACTAGAAAAGCAGCGTCAACAAGAACTTCAAGTAGAACATCGTCAACAAGAAGATAACCAACATCGCTGGCAACCACCACAACAACCAATAAGAAGGAACATTACCTGTTTCTACTGCGGAAGACGTGGTCACCCGATGCGAAACTGTTATCATGCACGCTGGAATCGACACTATAACGACGGTTATAGCAGAAACAGGCACAACAACTACATCAATGCGAACACAAGACCAAGATACGAACAGCAGCGTAGAAGATATAACCAAACTAGATACGAAAATCAAAACAGATACGAGAACCAAAGATACAGAGAAGACAGAAGACGCAATTTTGAAAGAGAACGAAGAGAAAGAGAAGAAGATAGATATCGAGCATCCAGAACGGACAACGGAAATGGTCCAATTCAATACACACCAACACGCATCCTCAATCAACAAAACAACAGACATCACTCACAAGCAATACAACCTTATTTTTAGCACACTAAAGGAAGGAGAGGACGATGAACATGATTTTGATAAAATCAGTGACCTCAAAATAAGTTACATAAATGTGAGCGGCTTAAATGAAAATAAAATAAGTAATTCCGAAATGATCAAAGAGATGGATAATGCTGATATGCTTTGTTTTGTTGAAACGCACTTAAAAGGTGAAGACAATCTGCCAGTTATTAGAAATTACACAGGCTATCATTCAATTGGAAGAAAATCTTCAAAATTTGAAAGAAATATCAGAGGTATATCATAGTATGTAAACATGTAACATTAATATGTACATTTAACCTGCACATTTAACATGTCCGGTTGAGTGAATCATCACAATGATTTCTACAGGGTGTAAGGTTGGGCAAAAAGTTAGGTTACATCGGACCCCAATTTTTTCCACAAACTTGGGTCAAAAAACCAAGACCCGACCCAAGGTTATAAACCTTGGGTTTTGAAATCTAAGTTTAAAAAATCTGCTCCTTATTTAGCTGTCAGTTCTCTCGTTGCAGGTATTCCTACTCCTACTGGTAGCAAACGAAGAGCAGATTATGCATGTTGTGATGTACATTTACCGTATTAAACTAATCATTGAGATCACGGTTTTTAAGAAAAAAATTACGATTGCACAAAATTTTGGTATTTCGACTTTGGCTTCTCGCTGCTTCCCCTGGACGCGGTGATTTCCTCTGAGCATGGAAACCACTGAATATATTCAGTCATAACTCAACTTGATATATTTTTGTAACTTAATTTTGTAACTTTACATTGAGTGATATTGATGATCCCAGAAAAATTCAACGATGACTGAAGGATTTGTAAAATCTGTTAATGAGTCAATATTAGCGCTTGTCTGTCCTAACAGCGATTTCTCACAAATCTTATCTAGTGCTGTGGTCAGTATAGCGATGCTATATTTGAATATCAATTTGAATGGGTGGGTTGACTGTTCTCTAGGATAAAGTAAATTCAGAGGTGGACATGTGCGCTCCGACTTTGCGCTCCATGCTCCGGAGGGCATTGCCAATTTCCGGAGCACGGAGCGCCAGAAAAAACTGCGCTCCGACTTTGAAATTTATATCCCAGGAAAGCACTCCATTCGCGGTCATGAAATGACAATTTCTTTTACCATTGGCTTAATCCTTGGGTGCATTTGCCACAAAATGTTGATCAGTGTAAGTTTTACGATTGTAATGCAAGACATTTGACACACAAGTCACAGACGAAAATTTGGCAAATTTAATTAATATACATTTATTGACTTAAAAGTTCTCTTTTGTACCACGTCGTTTATGAGTTGAAAATGAATCACAGAGAACACAAGATTTTATAATTCAAGTTTTCACAGCTCCTGTGCAGTTACAAGTTTACTGCTTTGGACATGCCGCAGTTGGAAATTTATTATTTTCCATTCTTCATACACGATATACCGGCTTACTAGAATTACAAACTGAGGACTACATATATTTTATGATCAACCAGTAGGCCTATTTTCATATTTAAGGCATTAAGAGTGCATAAAGTGACTTGTACAATTGAATAATTACTTCATCGTCATATAATCTACCCAATCTAATTTGTCCCATGTATGCTTTGTGGCACTATCGACGGTTTAACCTTGGCCCCCTCCCTTTTGCGAATTTTTTGAATAGTTTTTAAACCAAGCAAGCTATGGCAACCACATCCCTATTAACTTACTTTCTACGTATTATGCAACTTTTGACGGAAGGAAAATGAACTCAACATTATACTTTCGGCGTGAGATCTATTTTAAAATTTGAATGTTTGGAATATTTTGAATGATTTGGGTATATGCACTTATAATGTATATAGCGGTACCAATTCTTGATGAAATAAGTTGAAATCACATAAAGGCATTTATTCCTTTCAATATAAAGATATTCACAAATGCAAAGATTTTGAATTTGAATATATCTGCTATTATGCATGTTGAAATTTTTGAAATTCAAATTTGAAATATGATTTTTCTAATATTTTCTGCTTTTTTTACCTCTGCATCTAATCAGTCATTCTTAAAAATTTTCGGAATCATGTTGCTTTTAGCCTCAGTGAAATAGATGAAATATGAGAATACAATTATTTTCATCTGTATGAGACAACTAAGCGCAGCCTATTACAGAAAATGAATTTTAGTGCTATTTGAGTTCAACTAAAAGTTTGAACTATTTGACCTTTGACCTCATCTAATGACAATGATGTAATCTCAGAACGATTAATAATCATCATTTTATTAACAACCTTGACCAGATCTTTCGATTGGTGATTGGTTCATTAGTTATTGTTGCCATTTTTATAATTTGAAAATAAGATTGATACCTCTAGATAAAATAGAAAGGCCAGTTTACTCTAATTATAAATCTTTAATTACCGACGTTTCGGACGTTCGTCCTTTGCCAAGGCAGAGACAAAATTATGCATGCGCACACGAACAAAATAAGCTTACATACAATTTTATGACACAGTTGACACAAATCGATTAGAAATCAGTTATTTCAATCTTTCTGTTAAGTTTAGGTTCCAAAGATATGATGTGTCGGGATTCGGACAATGTGGTATCAGCAGGATCTCTACATTTGTCAAATTCGTGTTTCTTTGCATTGCAATGTACATTGACCGAATCCCGACACATCATATCTTTGGAACTCAAACTTGACATAAAGATGGAAATAACTGATTTCTAATCGATTTGTGTCAACTGTGTCATAAAATTGTATGTAAGCTTATTTTGTTCGTGTGCGCATGCATAATTTTGTCTCTGCCTTGGCAAAGGACGAACGTCCGAAACGTCGGCAATAATAGATTTATAATTAGAGTTTAAATTGGCCTTATTATTTTGTCTCGAGGTCAATCTTTTCAAATTATGAATCCAAAGCACCCATGCTCACGGCTCTTTTGTATGCTTTCATTTTCCATTTCAAGTAGTGATCTAATAGAGATTTGTTGAAAATTGTCGTTTTTTGACCTTTACCTTAGCTCACAGATGACTTTAAAATGAAAATAATGCTGTTTTTCTGATTCCCCTTTCAATGCTCATTCCATTGATGTATGGTTTGCCAAAATTGGTGTAATAGCTTGGGAGATCAGCAAGGGGCGCGTTCGGAAAGCTACCAGTGGGCGAGGGTTAAGGTTAAAAACAGTTACAGTTCGCTCGACGTTTCGCATGTTCCTACTTTGTCAAGGTCTACGAAAAAACAGAACCAGAACCCAGAGCGGAACCAGTTATATATTTCCATAGCCCTTGACAAAGTGTGAGCGCGTGAAACGTTGGGCGTTTTGTGACGATTTCTTAATTTCTAAATATATTTTTCTCGAGTTAACAACTCATTGAAAATGATGACTCGATCGAAAGTAATTTTAAGCGTTATATAACTTCATGATTCAAGGAATCATACATATTAATTTTCGGTGATGTCTACTAAATCTATGTATATTGGGTGAAGAGCAAAACACAATATTTTTCAAACTCTGCGAAGCATTACTGCATTATGGCCTTTGTGGGAACGCATCTGGCGAAAAGCTAGTGCGTTAGCAACCACACTATGTCATACAAAAGTTCAGTAATTTTTCTAGCATGGTCGTTTGCGATTTAGCACTGCACGTCACTTTTCAATCTTGCCTATTATTGTCCCTAGTAAGCGCTGCTTTCCGCCTCTATTGCCGAGGATCCAGCTTCTCCGCACCTCCTTGCCTATTCCCACATATTGCCGATCTATTCTACAAATAGAAGTTGCTGGTTGACTCTGATGATAATGAATAAGAAGGCAATCTGCTTATATAGATTTGTATAGCATCTCCTGACATTCAGGAACTTATATCAATAACAAATATTTGAATCATTTCATAGTATTTACTATACAACATTTCATGGAAGGTAAATATTTTTTTGCTTAGACTTTCCTGAATTCAAAAAATAGCCTTTTAACTGATCAGATTGAGCATGTTATGTATTTTCATATGAAGCTAACGTACAAAAAATTACTACTTAGTGCTAATTTATTACTATAACATCCACTACTTCTTCGTTTGGCGAAAAATCAGCTCAGATGAGCAAATAAATATCTATCAATTTGTATAGCAGCTTATTCGCTACCTGGAGCTTCGGCTTTTAGACGGCATTTACTAAAAAATAAAGGCGACTGTTGCCAAATACCATAGAAATCTATCTATCCAATGGACTCAATGGTCCCAATAGACTTCTGTATCTCTATCAAACTTCATGTAGGTTAAGGCTATGAATTCATGGAACTATGAATTCAGAGCAAGTCTCTACTAAACTGCTATGATTGTAATCTTTCATAAATGAATAATCGAATTGTACATCGGTTGAAAATAAAGACAGCTGGAAGCTCTCCCACTAGCTTTTGCAATGGCTCCGTATCATTTCACATATTCTCATTTCGCATAACTCTTTGTTGTGCAATTTAATCTTATGTAATCATCTAATCCGTCGATGTGTATCAAATGGCATAACACAGATATATCATTTCGCATAATTTCATCATCTTCGAAAAACTTGTAACTTGTTCTTTGTAACTATTGTAAGCTATTGTCAACACCTTTATCTGTTTAATTAAGCCATTGTTAACACCTAATCTGTTTAGGAGTGAGAATTGAATAGAAATGGAAATTGGAGTGATAGCTGAAGTTTTTTTTCAAATGTTTACTCAAGTGTATTCTATACATGTTAAAGTGATGGAGTGTATGGTTCCTGTTGTGGTGGCCTTATTACCAAAGAGAGACACACAGACTTACAGAAGAATGTTTCAGCTTCTGCAACAAGCTGCCGAACGCTTTGGCCATCGACTTCAACCTCAAACTGTGTGTATTGACTTTGAGAAAGCCATGATTGAGTGCGTAAATCAACTATTCCCTTCTTCGAGGATTCGTGGATGCCTGTTTCACTTTACTCAGGCAATTTGGCGTAAGGTACAGGCACTCGGATTGACAAACAAATACACCGAAAATCAGTCATTCAATCGTCTTGTTCGTCGATCTTCGGCTCTCCCTCTGATTCCCTTAGAGTCTGTTGATGAAGTATGGATGGAGGCACTGAACGAATTGACTGATGAGGATGTGATCCCATTCATGGACTATGTAACTACGACATGGGTGGATACCTCTGCCGCAATATTTCCCAAGGAAATGTGGAATCATTTTGACAATATCGACGGATTCCGTACCAATAACCACTTGGAGGCTTGGCATGGTGTTCTCAATAGAGAGTTAGGCCGCCCACATCCTAACATATATAAACTAATAGAGTTGCTACAAACAAAGCAACAAGAAGTGGAGCACAAACTTCGTCTGCTGCAATCTGGAGGGTTAAATCCACCTCAAAAGCAGAAATACAGGGATGTAACTGACCGACTCGTGAGACTGAAAACACGTTTGCAGAACAGAGAAATTGCTGTGTACGACTATGCTGGTGCAGTTGCTGGTGCGTTGAAACAAGGTGTGATAAGAGGGTGATTTTCATGAATACAATATTTCAAATGTTTCATCTTGCGGTTTTGATTCATAATAACTGGGCTCATAACACAATTATCGATTATCTATATTTAATAGGCCTTTATTATAATATACAGGCCTTTATTATATTTATGCGAAATGAAACTACAAGTAATGATGCAACGGAAGATATGCGAAATGAGACTATGCGAAATGAGATTATGCGAAATGAGACTATGCGAAATGAGATTATGTGAAATGAGACGACACCTTTGCAATATGGTGCCGCGACCCGGGAACTAATCAGCCATCTCAATTCCTGATTATCTGGTGAGACCGTTTATCTGTGTGATCGGTCGATAGGCTAAGTACTTAGTACGTGTAGTAGCTCACGTGTACTTGATAAGTGGAAAGCAGAGGTTTCTGATTGTTCTTGTGTCACTGATAATCGTACAAAAGCTATCAAAATAGGATTGAATTCCAAGCTTCCGGAAGTCAATACTCTGTTTCATTCTGCATGTTCCGAAGAAACCTAAATTGAGGAAATCGCATCTGCAGATGACTTCATTGATTCATGTGAAACATTAGTCGCAAAAATCAATTGTTATTTGGAAAATTCAGTTTCGATCTCTTCTCAACTTTAACACTAGAAGGACCAAGAAACTTCATTACCTAGAAGGAAGAAGGCGATCAAAAATTGACCGGCATATATCAAGTAGTTAATTAAACTATTTTCATCCATTCAATTATAAATATTCACTTCTATTATTACATCAGTTACTATTTTAGTCATCAACCATCATGTCCGATTTCATAGTATCACATGCTAAGCCTGTGTTGCACAATATGACATGTACATGTTATCATCATGTATGATGATGTGATTACAAGAAATTGAAAAGATAATATTAGTGAAAGATTCCATCAGAGTCGACTATCAGAGAAATTAGGTACTTTACATGAAAAGTCTCTTTTGAACATCCAATCGACCTGTAAAGAATTGGCTAAAAAATGGAACAATATAAACTACTTCACTTCAGTAACAATGAAACATGTAGCAACTGCCTCCTTTTTTACCATTCCGCATCATGTTACAGATTCATTTGAATAGCCATAGTGTCATTTTCTCCGCCAAGGCCAACATTCTCGCGATTCTTGAATCGACTGCAATGCGTTTCAGGTAGGCCCACTTCTGCTTTGTCTCTGTCTGCACATTGTCTTGAAATACAAGTAGTATAATTATGCTGCCGCTGCGATCAATCGTATGTAGCTATCATTCGAAATAGTATCGATGATTTTATTCCCGCCATATCAAAAAGGTTGAAAGCACTGCCATTGGCAAACGCCGACTACCAGTTTTGCATGAATGGCATCTCGACATCTGGTCGAAAACAACAACTCCACATTTTGTAGTGATGTAACATGTAATCGTTTTCAGGAATCCTTTTTGGATTCTAATCGAATTCTTGATAAACGCACGACGCTGGATCCGATCACTGCCGAAAGATTTTCCCTGCAGGCACTTGTTCATTTTCGAAATCACTAGAACAAATATCCATTCAGTCCTTGAACGTGATGCTACAGAAGTTCAGTTGTTTCGTGATCACTTTTGCTGTCACTGTCAGAGTAGTCCGTATGCTAGTCACTATTTTCTATGTCTTCGTCGTCGTTCGAATCATTCCAATCGATTCTTTGCAACTCAGTCAGTGTCTGATTGGCGAAGAGCCTTCTTGGCCACTCATTGCTTCGATCAGCTTTAGCCATACTGTTGCTAATGAAACAGTCGTGATATCTACACAGTCACTGACTAATGAATTCCATGACCTTATTTATCATCTCCTCTCCATGGTTCTTGGTTGCTTGCTTGAAGACATCAATCAATGTTGATTGTTGGCTTCTATACCAAAGAAATTTGTGCAAAATTGAAGCAAGAAATGATATTCAGTACGTGTTTTGCATATCGAATTTTCATGAAATTGTGAATATGAGGGATTTTTGGAAATGAATCGCCATGGTTCAGCTGTAACAAAATAGAAGTCAAAGGCATAATAAATTATGCGTAGCCCATGGTTGACCTTCTCATGTGAAAATCATTACTTATGCGATATATTTCACTCACTTTTGACAATGCAGCAATCTGGTTTGAGACTACACACTTATTCCAATTTCTATTCGAAAATTGAATTCAAAGTACAAAAATTCTAAGAGAAATTAATAAGCGGTCATTTGTGACTGGTCCGGTCCTTGTAGGTTAACACACATAAAACAATGAAAGGATTAGGTCCAATCAAGTTTTGATGCGACTAATATGAAGCCACTACATATTCAAGAAAAGTCAAGACAAACTAAGTCGGAGTATCGAATTTCATGGAAGAAATAACACTTCGTAGTTTAGCAGCGGTCAAAAATGACAAGTATGTTAGCCTTACGAAAATTTCCATTGAGCCATTATACGGCTCCATTAAAAACATTGACCAATTCTGGTCCATGTTCACCACATGTATAGATAGGACGCCTGAAAGTTGTAATACTACGTATTATTGTAAAAAGATGAAGCAAAAAATGTTGTGAGTGAAATGATGATCACACCAGCTAATTATTCTATGGCATTTGGCAACAGCGACTTACACATATTACGAAGGTTTTATCACAAAAATGAGTGAAAATTAAATTTAGCAACAAAACCGCTAATTCACCAGATAATCTTTTGATATTAGCAAAGCAACGTTCCCACAGGGCCATGGAATCATGCACTGCATGACTTGAAACAAAGAGTGTTTTGATCATCACCGAACATTCGAAAGTTCATCATTCAGAAATCACAATGAATAAGATTGGTTCTTTTTGTAGGATTGAAACCGCCGTGGTCTTGATGACCACCGCAGACCCGGCGGCCGGCGCATTCAAAACCAGCCGGTCGAGGCTGAGATCATAGAGTAAGTATATTAGTTAGAGTGGTAACTTCGCATTTATTAAATCCCCAATGTGTATGCACTTTCGAATTTATTAAATGAACTCGAGGGGGATATAGTTGGTATTGTTACCAAATGTGAGATATGCAAATTTTTGCAGATTACTACACATTACCACGGAATTGACTGATTATGATAGTAATGCAGAAGAAATGATGGTATTTTACAGATTCTCCGTGTCATGGCAGCCTTGATGAGGTAATGTTTGTTAAACTTGCAACTCGATTGCTTTCATGGTGAAGCTCAAGAGAATCTTCTTAAACGTGAACATATCATAAACAACCTGCCACTGGTAGAACAAAATAACAGAATCAAAGACAATGATTTCAATTAACTTTGAAAGATGTAAATGAGTCCACATTACCATTCAGATTCATGAAGTGAAACATGAATTTAGTGAATCATAAATTCATGCCGATGAAAATATACAGGAAAAAAGATAGATATAGAAAGCACAATAAAATCTCGACTTTTTCATGAAGACTTCCATTATCATGTGGTTCATGAAATTCCCTTGACAATCGGCTTCATTTCCCTTAGTTAGAATGCTTGTTAGCAAATATGCATTCCTTTTGATATCCAACTTGTTTCATACTACTTATAATGGGGCGTCATGTCGGTAGTATATAAATTAGCAAAAATTTAGCTTTTTCAAAACTGCTCAAATAATTTTTTGGACTACAGGAACGTAATCTGCCCAAAAGCATGAGATTAAGATTCAAGGTATAAAGATTCAAATCTTTCCATATAAAAATTTTCACTGTATACAGATACTTTTTTGAGTCGACACTCTACCTACATATACTTACTCTACGGCTGCTGAGACACTGGCCGATGTCTTTGTGAATGATTGATGGTTGACCTTTAGATCGTCAATCATTATCTTGGTCACTTTGACCGTTAGATATCAATCATTTTCCACAAAACATGCATAAAATACATGAATGATGCCCCAATGTACAAGTAGCCTCTACATACATTCGTATCAAAGATCAAATCTACTTGGTAGATTAACAACTCATTGCTAACTAAATCCCCATTGTGACAGCAGAGTCGATTTTATCAAATGAACTCTTGTTGTTACGTTGTAGCACAATAGAGACGTGTAGTTTTCTATTGATTTGGAGAATCTAACCTGGAATTAACTATCGTGGTAGCAATACAGAAGAAAGAATAGTATTTTGCAAATCCTCTGTGTCATGAGTACAATGGAGTAGTAATGCCTTCTTGCTAATTTCGATGGAATTTACGATTAGATGCCTGCGGTCCATCCTAAGTCAACATACGTGATAGAATGAAAAATGTAGAAATAAGAAAATGTCTCTCTGTGAACACCTCCATTTCGTCGGAAATTCAGAAGAAAGGGCTGCGCTGGTTTGGACATGTGGTGAGAAGACCAGCTGAAAACTGCGTGTACAAAGCATACCAGCAAGATTTCTCAAGTCGAAGGATGCGGGGAGACCCAAGAAGCGTTGGACCGACTAAATCAAGTTGGACACAGGTCTACCTTTATCTATGGCAGACCGTCGAGCAAAAGACCGAGAAGGTTGGCGCAAAAAGTGCAGGAAGGTGGGAGCAAGGGGCGATCCTTGCCTATGCCCATAAATCAAGTAAGTAAAGTCATTATTTGAGATATACTCGAAAAAAGTCCACAATTAAATAACAAAACTTTACCGTCAGTTGCAAATGTGGATACTTTCGGACCCCATTCTTATCGCAATGAATGATATGATTCTAGCTATTTATAGCTCTACACACAATGACTTTAATTGACAGCAGAATGAAGTCTGCTAGTTAATTATTTAGACAAGTTTCTTAACTGAACAGCCTCATGAAAGAAAAGCTATTAACTATAGTTGTAGACGGCAAATTCTACAAATCAGATCTTTTTTCTATATTCCAAGTATTGAAGTGTGAAAGTCAATGTTTTTTTATGACCCCTGGTGTTAACGCAGCCACAGCTACACCAGGTTGAATGTAATGAATGAATGAACAGTTCCACAGAATGAATGTATAGTCATACAAGTATAAAGTGCATATTGATTGCACAAGCGTTTTCTGTACTTTTTGAGCAGTAACCCATATGACATCAAATTCACCATTGACCTTGTCTCATCGAGGGAATTAACGCTTCTTCATGCAGTCATTGTCTGTAGACAATTTGGATGCAAAAACAAGTTTACTTCCGTTTAAAATCTTCTGACCACGGCTGCGCAGCTTTCACCACTTTCAAAATGGATTTTTTGAAACAGGTTTGGAGACGTCTTTGACGAACATGAGTACTGGCTACATTTGGATCCCCTGCCTTGGCCGCACGAGTGTGCCAGTGAGGATTCGTGTGCTATCTTTAAGAAAAATATTTTCTTCCTGTCCTTTCGAATTTTTGTCAATAATGGTTCAACTTAATCGAATATTCGCTCCTTCATCGCATTAATAAGTTCCTTGGCCTTTTTTCTCATGGCATTTGCATCATAAATCGCAAGTTGATTTATAGGCTCAGTTAATACTTCTGTTAATAAGCTAGCATCTCTGTGTGCCAATCCACATCAGAAAAAAGCTCGAATAAAACTTCACTTTGAACTAATCGAAGACATCTGTAAGACTATGAGCATGAATAAACTCTTTTGCAATCCGCTTCGTGCGATTAGTCAATTTCGCTTTACCTTCACACATGAATAATGAATACAGATGCCAAGAAAATCTGATAATTTTGCAATTAGTTGCGGGATTCTATATGTAAAATTCCCGTTGGGAATAGTTATGTTGACCCTTACATTTTGAAAATAGACCAGTTGCCGCAGCAAATTTCTATAGTGATTTGATAAGTGAAAACTTCGTCATCACTACCACTCTTCTTATACATGTGTAATGTATATTGTGAATGACACAAAAAAGTCTATTGACAGCATACACTAGACATATATCAAGTAAGTGCATCTTGGAATGCTATTTAAGGAAATAAAGCAAAGCAAACGTCAAGTCCGCAAACTTCTCGGCTGCTGTTTTTCTGGTGCTGGATGGATTCGACTAGATGGCTTCTACTTCGCACTTTGTATCTTGATATATATTTTGTCAAGTGATCTACTCACAGCACACAGTAGAAATATGACTGAAAAAATCCCGCAATTAAAACATCATTTGAAAAACAAAACTTATTTTGAGTTTACAGCTGAATGAACCTCACATGGCATTTTGCTTTTATTCAGCTTCTTTTGACAAAGCATTCCTGAAACATGACGATAATGCCTCATTCACAACGAAATGTATACAAAATACAGTGCAAGCTCAATGGAACTGGTTTAGTGATGCGTTACGATCTGGTCGACCACTGGTCTTGGTCTACGTGCACAGCGAATTTATATAGTTTCCGCGTAATCTTCGATAATTCCATCAATACCAGCACGTCATAGATACATGCACATACACATACCTACATGCAGAATTGGATACCAGAAAATTGAGAATATCTTCTACGTATGATTTACACAATATTTCTCAATTGGAACTGCACTTCCTCAAGTTACAGAGATGACAAATATATAAAATATAGCCAAAAGTCCATTTTCTTCTATGAAATATTGTTTTGCGATAAGATAATAAATATTCGTGTACAGCAGCATCCAGGTCCACTACATTTTATATAATTTCAATCAATTATTACGTCATTGCCTCAGGAAAATTGTTTAGTTTAGATAAACTCTTTAAGTAATTTAAAGTACAATTTAGACACTGTATTTATTAAGCAGACTTGAGATTTTATCATCTTATTTTGTTTGATTTTCAACCAGTATACTCTATTATCGAACAAGGTAAAAATTCAGCTTATGCGAATAAAAAAATCAAAAGAAAAGAAACAGTTCTTGAGATTCAAAAACATCACTGTTTTCTTTTGATGCCAATTCTTATCGATAAAGCGCGTCTAAGACGGCATTCGCCAGTTCTGAATGTTGCGCGGGAGACAAGTCTTCTGTACAGTTCCTCGCTCTTCATTCTCAAAGAATTCGTTGACCTAAGAATTGACCAAAGCATTCGGCGCTCACTTCTCAATACCATTCACAAATAAAGGTCTAGAGGAGACACATCATGGCCAGATCATGGAGACCATTTTATTGCAAATCCATGACCAATAACCGGCGATCACCAAAAATTATTTAAAAGTGGTCAATTTTGTGGAGAAGTGTGACTGGGCACCATGTTGCTGGAATATGATTTTCATGAACTTTTCCGAATGCTGAAGTTGAGGAATAACATAGCATTATACATAGCATATTATTAAGGAAACTGTCAGCCCGTCAAATGAGTCGGAACCAAGTCCTTAAAGAAACCAATCTAGGCAATAACCTGCTTGACGTGGAGACTTGGTAAAACTAGATGAAGCATCTCTGAACATGATGCGGTTTTAGCTTGAAAACTTAAATATATCTGAATATGGCCTAACCAGTCGAGAGAACAGTACCAAGCTCTCTCCGTGATAAGGATTTCGATAAAATTGAGGATTCATGTCTTGACTCCTTCAGTCTTGACGAGAAATTGGCGAGACAGTTTCATTTGATCAGGTAGAAGTTACTGATGAAGTTATGAGATAATGGTGTGTTAATAAGATTGTAGAGATGATTACATGCTTAAATGGTTGAGGTCATATTTTCGTTTTTGAAAAGGACTCTTTACAAGTTGCAAAATTCATACCAGATCATCCATCCCGCTGATCCATAGATCATCCTTGCTGAAAGCAGCTGCTCTTTTTATACGATTCAAATCATAAATATAAGCCTATAAATATAATAGCCTAATATAAGCTAATTATATAAGCTTAATCATAATAATAAGCCTGTAAATCAACGCAAGTGATAAACATAATATGTTAAACGCCTTTTTCATCTTAAATATTGCAAAATGAACTTTTCATAGTTTTGGACAATGGTAGAAAGGTAGAATCATACCTTTACTAACTAATTATGATCGATTGAGACAATGACGAAATTCAGGGTTCATAATGAGAGTCCGTTGACGTTGCATGAAACTGAAAATTATCTTAGAAAAAGTAATCGCTATGATGAAAATGCTACAATATTCTGAAACCCCACTCCCTTGAACTCATAAATCAGAAGAAATTGGGAAACATCGTTGACACTGAGATATCGACATTTACTTCTTCAGCGACTTATCTGAAGAACATGTAAAATACGTAGATTTGCGAAGAAACGAAAAACTGATGGAGTCCATGGAGAAAGTAACAAAAATCGGCAAAAATTGCATGGGTATTTACCATGATGTTCTATTACCTAGAAATCCCTGTAAAATCAATCACCGTAATCATCACTCATGAAACCAATATGTAGCAGAACCTGATCAATATGTCTCCCATCTGTTGGTGTATAATTATATTCATTCAGTCTGCAATTCTAAGACCTTTCATCACCACGGATTCACCACAAAGACTGCTTATTCAACAATAGAAAATTTGTCAACCAAAGTAGCATTTTCTAGTATGCACGCCTTAAGTGGCCTATCAAAATTCCCTTATTGATTTTTGCAGGTGTGCGATGGAACATCGATCGCACAATTCTTTATTGCCTCTTTATCTCTATTCAATCTTCTAAATAAAACTTCACTATTTCAATTTGCCATGTATTGATGAGATTAAATTGCCGACAGTTAGTAGAATGCATGGCTTTGACATTATTCTCATATGTTGCAAGAGAATTCCTAGGTTGGTAGCAATTTCGAATATAATATTAAACTTTGATTCGACTTATTGTCAAATTAAGCATGCAAATTTTTCGCACACCCGGCTTGCAAACCCATGACGAAGCCAAGAACCTTCAGGTCAGCGCACAACTTCTGCTTGTCATTATTATATAGGGATCAACCCATGATGATCGAAATATTTTCGCTTTTTCTCTCTTGCGAAATGAAAAATGAAATGATCAGAAATGCAGTTGTGTAAATGACATGCATTAAAAATATATTTCGTGAAAACCTATACCGCAGAAATATAACTTCGTAGCACAATTCACAAGTCCTCATTTTGAGTCACTTGTCGGAGCATTCCTGCTGGAAATGACCGGACGCAAGAGTTTAAGAGTTTAATTTAATCAAAAATAATTTAGTATAGACTTCAAAGAGTCCATATTCATTTTTAGTTATACAAGAAGATTCACTGATTTTATGGCAGTCGGTATATGTGCAGGGTATTCATTAAAAACATCGTAACATGAAAATTATCGTAAATGAAAACATCGTATATGAAAACATCGTAAATGAAAAATATCGTAAATGTACTTGAAAAACATCGTATTGGTCTTACAAAGGCATAGTCTCCTTCATGGGTCATGGCTCCTAGTAATCTGAAGCCTAGCGTCACTTCCAGAGGATATCTATTTAGGATTCTATGGATGGACATAAATTAGATATCTTTTCCATTTGATACCGGATATGTTGATTTTTATACCAAAATCTTGGATTCCATGTGGAAATTACTTGGGCAGTCCCTGACTTGGGGATGCTTCACAATTATGAATTTTGAATTTTTCATTTACGATGTTTTTAAATTACGATATTATTATTACGATGTTTTTAATGTTACGATGTTTTCATATACGATATTATCTGTTTACTATGTTTTTAAATACGATGTTTTCATATGGAACCATGTGCAGTAGGTCAGTGTTAACTTTGCATAGATAATTCCTTTCTTCTTTCCACCAAGCTTCTATCTTTTGGTTAGCCACATTTCCATTAAGTAATTTTAAAGCTTTTAAATGATTCTCTACTTCAAAATCTATTTTATCATAATATTCCGCTTTGATCCGTTTTGATCGCATTATCTGACTTTCATGCTTACATTCCACTGGGCTGCCGCTGATGTCTTGCGTAAGTCCATATTCTTTTGAATGATGTGGTTGTGGCTTTCTCCAAAACATACGAAGGACTTCAGGATTCTCACGTCCCAATTCCTTTTCATAGATATCATCTATTATTGTTTCTCAATGCTTGATTATACAAGTTTTCCCTTTTAAGCAACTCATTTTCGAGAAACGCGCATTTTTCTTGGCACCACAAATTCATTTTTAACACTTTCATAGGATACGATGATTTTTGCGTTAATTTAATATCCCAATATGCATGTATATATACAAGAATTTCATTTACATGTGATCTATAATTTGATTAATTTTCAGGGTCAACTAGGCATATTTTTTGACCTTCAGATTGCACTTTTACTTATTACAACCGATTGCCTTTTGTGTGTCTCTTAACTTTTAATAACCTCAGACTTCTGCACATTTCTGAGATTATCTCTATCTAGAATAATCTCGGATTTTCCTCTTACTTGTGCTAACAATTTCCAATGCATCTCGGCAACAGTGAAACGACGTCGGAATTATTTTCTCAAGTAGATGTCTTGCCTGATATATTGCAATTTGCAAATTGATTGGAGTAATTAAAATAACGCATAGGGAGGTTGCGCAAATTTTCGTTTGAATTACCACCGCGATATGCGTCTCCAATCAAATATACCGCGTTTTTGTGTTTCATATCCTTGGACGATTTCAGTTCTGAGTAGCAACCAATGAGACAAAAAGAGGTGTAACGACATTGAGATGACAATGAAAACAGCCCTTTTCGTCTCATCTTCATGTACCTGTAACATGTGCAGTGAATCTTGGTTTTACATCGTCATGTGTGTTGTCTTTTCCTCCTCGATCGCAGACACCTTCTCTTGGCAAGCGGTCAACGAATGGGACACGACAGCGGGCACTGGTGAGTCTCAATACCTGTCAATAGTAACCGTCATAGAAATGCGACACTATAGATTGAACACTATACATGCGCACTGAAAATACAACAATACCATTGTTATGCTATTCTTTTCTCCCCGCCCCAATCTAAATTGCTGGCCGGAAAAAAGTACGTCGGAAATCCATTTTCGCTTGATTTTTCCCTCGGACGAACAGATTCAAGTAAATTCTTCTAGAAACTACTATTCAAATTTTTAAGTCAACCTGAACTTTGGCAAAGATGTAAGTGCAACTCAATAAAGTCTCCTTGAAGTCACCACAAGCCTAGATATCTCAACAATGTGTCTTCAGTTTGAATATTAAGCAACATTTTCGAGAAAAAGAGGCGGAAATTGAACAAAACGGAATCTAAGAGTCAATTTCCAAAAATTGCAACTGTCTTTCTACCGAAAGTTCTGAGCTACATAATGAGAGCAGGTGAAAGTGAGACAAGTAGCACCGGTTAATGCACCAGCTCTCGGGCCGGTGCACCAAAGTAAGTATATAAGAGAAGTATGCAATCAAAGCATGATTTGTGGGGACATCTATGATATTACTTTTTCGCCAGCTCTTATAAGCAGTTTTATTTGATATCTCAATTGATAACAGAAGACTATTGAATTATTAAATGGAAGGGACTGAATAGCTATGTCAAAACTATGAAGCAGTGAAAAATCACATAGCTATCCGTAGACGTTTGGAAGACAAAAACATAGATGAAGTTCCATTTCTATGGTTAGAATGTCAGAGTTTATTTGGCATAGAAATTAAATGATTGTTAAGGTACTTAATAGACGACAGTAAACCACTCATTTATCTACACATTGATGTGGGTGTTATATGATTGTTTTCCTATATTAATGCATTTGCCAACTTTTGCCCACTGAACATATTGTAATCGTTGTCTGGAATCTATAAATACTTCATCTTCTTGTTGATAACCAGTTGTGCATGCATTCATTGATCAGTTTTAGATTTCAATTGACTAAAATGATCACTGAAATATTGATTGTCAGTTAGTGACAGGTCTAATGAAAATAAGGAAAAATGATGAATGATGATCCTGCCTTAAGCTACAGATGCTATGTATTAATTGCATTTGAATATATTGAGCAATAAACACAATAGTTCCTCGGCTTCCGGCAAATCGCTGAAAAATAAAACTATATTCACAACAGAAAAAAAGGAAATCAACACGAAACATTCAGATGATGAATGATGCTCCTGCCTTAAGCTGCAGATACTTTGTATTAATTGCATTTGAATATATTGAGCAATTAACACAATAGTTCCTCGGCTTCCGGCAAATCGCTGAAAAATAAAACTATATTCACAACAGAAAAAAAGGAAATCAACACGAAACATTCAGATGATGAATGATGCTCCTGCCTTAAGCTGCAGATACTTTGTATTAATTGAATTCGAATATATTGAGCAATTAACACAATAGTTCCTCGGCTTCCGGCAAATCGCTGGAAACTAAAACTTATTAGATGCAATCTTAAATATGTAGATAAACAATATCTAAGCGCAAAATGAAGCAATTTCTCCACTGTTTCATCTGTAAAACCATACCATTCAGAAATGACTCGTCCATCAGCAAAATTGGCATGAAATATGAGAAGCCTGATGAATTTTGTGTAGGAATCAATTGGAAAATTGAGTTGTTGCCAAAAATTTTAGCCACAGTAACTTTTTGAAATTGGTAAATGTGAATTTCTGAAAATCATCTTGGCGAAAAAAGATGGCGGACATGTCGCCAAAAAAAATACATTAGAGCAATGAGTTGATTGCACACTTAACATATTTAAACACTTTGCGGTGCACCGAAATGAGCAAATTTCGATCAAACTGATGTTTCACTGTACAGTTTTAATTAGCAGTAATTCATTCATCTGTTATCTTAGTCACAACAAAATTGGAAAGAAAACTGTTTTAAGCATGCCGTGTAGTTAACTAATTATTTCACCTGGATGGTTTTATTAAGTTTATCAACTCAATTCAAACGGTAAATTTCTCTGACATGAAAGTGAAACTTTTTGAAAATTACGTCTGTGATATAAAATAACTAGTGCAGCTCCTGATGCAGAGAAAAAATGTGCGAAAATGACGAAAATTAGACAATTCAAGTTCATGGCAAATATTTTAGACCATGAAGTCTCAATTCCCGCATACCCTGCTATTACTCCTATTACTAAGATGCAGGATATCTTCGCATTCCAGAGAAGAATCATTCGTCCGAAAGATTTTTTCAATCAACCGGTGACATAATCACATCAGCGACTACTTGAAGCTCAGCAACGTCGAGATGTTGACCTTTTTATTATTTTTGAATCTTAATTAGTAGATAACAGAAAAACTGCTTCGAATATTTTTAGATTTCCTGATGTGCTCAGATTTTTTGAAAAAATAATCAAAGATGAGCTCGTTCTTTTTTATCAGCATTGGCAAAAAGGAATTAAATGCGGCTTATGTGAGTCCGCTTCAAATTCTTTAGCACTAACAGTATTTTCTAGGTGTTCAAGAAAATTTGCAATGATTTCTACAAAACAAAACATTTATTACGAAGCATAAAGACGCTACCTTCAAGATTTTGAAGTTTTAATTGATTATCACACGATAATCTAAAACACGAAGATCTTATTTCGCCTTCACTTTATTAAGTGCTTCAGTACAAATTTTCGGCGCTCGAAAACAAAGCCACATGTGTTTAGATAGTCAAAATGATAGCAAGGTGGGATTTTGAAAATTTACCTTTAGCAGCAAAAGTGGCAGGCTAAAGTGGACATAGTTAGCAGAAACTTTTGAGTAGGACTAGAAAAGACTTTTCTCTTCATATGATGAAAGTTAAAGACCTATTTACATACATTTTTAGCTGTTAGCAGCTTAGATCTTTCTCCTGCTGACATTATATGAAACATTTGTAATCAATTCAAGTCAGTTATGGCGTTGCCTATTCATCTGCTACAATGAAATTCAGTTGCGATATTATGAGGTTATATTGCTCATAAAAGTCGTAAGTCGTGATGGCAGTGGTATATTCACACACAAAAATTCATGAAGTTAAAAGAGTTCCTCGCATCCGGTAGTTGTGATATGAAACTTTTCTTCCGATGCAGCATCTTATTGGAAGGCAAACGCTCCGCTTTGTAAGTTCATCAATGTCAACATGAAGCATGAAACACGCACAAGCACAGGTATATCACAGTAATGAGTAGAAATCAACAAGGAACATTGACATGACAATTGAATATCGATGATCAATGGCACGAAGTGAAATTGCACTGTTCAGGCTAGCTAATAGAAGACGAGAAAATCAAGGAGAGAAAGTGAAAAATAATAGCAATGATAACAGATATAAGATTTTTTTAAAAAAATATGGGTAGAAGACACAAAACGTAGTAAAGAAAAAAATTGAAAAATTCAATGCATAAAATTCATAGCAAAATGAAAATGCAAAGCAACACAGATAAAAAAGCCCCGAACAACATCAGAAAGTGGAATTGAGAAGCAAAATTTAAATAAAAGGAAGAAATTAAAAATGCACGATTCAAAAATTAATAAAAAATGATTACAGAACGCTGAATAGCAAACCGAAATGACTTCTTCACGATCATCCCCTGGTCACGAGGGATTAAAGAGATGTAGATAACATTCATGATGATAATTAGAAGCACTTGTTAACGGCTGCATCATTTGGTCAGTATCAGTCACATGCATGGAAATATATTGTTTATATGAAGTTGAATGTGACTAGAACGGAAATCGATTCAAGGTCGCGGCACATCCGAGGGACTACTAAGTTGAGCATAGAAATAGATTGTTTATCTACAGTTGACTAGAATGGAAATTGATTCAAGGTCGCGGCACATCCGGGGGAACTAAGTTGGGGCATGAATCACCAATGAAAAGTTTAGCATTGCACATGTGACTGGTTCTAACCCAATGAAACAGCCGTTGATAAGTGTATCTAAGTGAAAATGCGTGCGATTTTTGTGCCACTATTGTGTATTGCATGAAGCTTCATTTCCAATCTAGACGTTTTACTGTTATCAATTTCTATGAAGTTGAGGGAATGAATGACCAATGAAAAGCTTAGAATTACACGTACATGTGACTGATCTTAACCCAATCATGCAGTGGTTGACAAGTGTATCTAAGTGAAAATGCGTGCGATTTACGTGTGTGTGCCACAATTGTGCATTGCATGAAGCTTTACTTCCATTCTAGAGGTTTTATTGTTATCAATTTCTATGGTCACATGTGCAACTCTATGCTTTTCATGGGTCATTGATGCTCAAAGGTAATTCAACGGCTGTGCCGCGACCACAACTCACTATCTATCACTGCTTCTGTTCGGTCGCCCAGAAGATGTCTGGCAGCACTTCATTGCTTAGTAAAATCTTCATGCTGTTTAAGTCGTCTGACTATGACTTCTACAGAGCTGATCATAAAAAAAAGGACCATCTAAATTTCGCTGAAGATCAATCGATTCTCATGCCGTCTAGTCGTGTCGCACAACAACGTGCCATACATCATTCGAGAGCTTGCATTCTCAACTTTAAAATGAGATATGATAGACTTGTATTCGTTATTTGTTGCTGAGAAGTGCTCAAAATATGAAAATCGCTCAATTTACAAATTGCAATTTTTCTATTAGAAAACATGTGAGCATCAGGCACGAGGAGAACGAGCATTTTCTGAGGTCTCTTTTGATATACTGGTCATTAAAATCGGTGAACTAGGAAAGAATTAATGATATCATGAAGCTATCACAAAATCATGACTCTTTTAACTGAAAATGTCATAATCTCTATTTTTCATCAAACATGCTCATGTTTGGCATTTTCAGAATCCTTGCGATGTAAGGAGTGCGAATATGTAAATTCAATTCAAATAATTTAATAGCTCTTTTTCATACTTCTTCAACATTTCTTCTCATTACCTATAAAGTACAGAAACATGTGAAGTAAACAATCTGCAGTCACGTTGAAAGAACAATGACATACCTTCGCTAATTGTTTTGTTTTGAACCTTCGTTTACCTTACATGTTGTTTATGCACTTCAGCAGCAGTGATAAGAAATGCTGAAGAAGTTTGAAAAAGAACTATTAAGCTTATTTGAATAAAACTTGCATATTCGTACTCCTTACATCGCAAGGATTCTAAGATACCAAACAAGAAGATTTTTGATTGAAAAATGAGAATGTAACATTTGCTGTCAAAAGAGTCAGGATCTTGAGATGGCTTCACGATATCAATAATTTTTTATTAGTTCACCGATTTCAATGATCATCAGTATATCAGAAAATGCTCGTTCTCCCCGTGCCTGATTCTGTATCATACTCACATGTTTTCTAATAGAAAAATTGCAATTTACAAATTGTGACATTTTCGCATTTTGAGTACTGCTCAGCAAATACAACAGCGGATGCAAGTCCATCATAGCTCATTTTAAAGCTGAGAATGCAGGCTCTCGAATAATGTATGGCACGTTGTTGTGAGAAACCATTGGAAAACAGTTGAATTTCATCGAAATTTAGGTGGTCCGTTTTTTATGATCAGCTCTATCAGAAAGTCTTGTTTAGAAGAAGTCATTGATTATAAGCTGAAAAGGGAATGTAAACGCATGTATTCAAATTCTTTAACGTGATTTTCTTTTATCTTTGTGGATATACACAATACCTGAACAGCTGCGTATGATGAAATATTTATATCAAATAATCAACGCATGTGATGCATTATAAATTCAATGCCTTTGAAGATGCTTGTAAGCTGAAGTGATTCACAAAGTTGTGGCGACCTAATCGTGATTTTCCGAATCGTTTAGAAAAATTGACTGTAAGCCCATTTTCATGCGAATATAAATGATAATTCGTATTAAAATTCCGTAGCTGAATTCATATAAGCGAATTTGTCAAACAAAATTCTTTCTCCTTTGTTGCATGATAATTTAGAGAACAATGCCTGTTGCAAGTGGGCTGGAACATGCGAATACATGCTGCACCACACGAATACTGTGTTGAAACTGCAAATGTGTCAGTAAATCATAAAAGTTCAATAGAATCGAAAATGAGTGAATTAAGCACAAATTGCGTGCCTAAGTTATACTTTTTGAGTGCCTTAGTTTGATATCATTACTACCTTTTCAAGGAATTTTTGCGAGCTAGATTTTAGGGTCTGCTTCTCAAATACACTAGCCTGACAATGTAATGATATCGATGGTAAAACATTTTCTTAGCCCTTGATGCCGAGTAGCACATTTAGTTGCCATTTCGATTCAAATTTTTGGAAAAAGTGTTGCGTTGTTGACTTCTTGTGGACAGCTATTACCATACAGCTTCAGAATCTCGGTTTTCGAGATCGTCTTCAGCTACAGCTTCTTACGGTGACTGTCACGGTGGTGGTGTAGCCATCTACTGCAAATGTCATTTTCTCGTATTGCAAGTCCTACTAGCAGTGTTGATGGTCTGAAGTCGAGTATTTTGTGCCTACACTTATACGAATTTGACGTCCATATTTGTGTCTTGTATCATCCATACTGGGAAAATATTAATTCTCATGATATAATGATAGACTCTCTTCAATCGCTGGTAGACAACCATTCGTTCAAACATGTTATCTTAAGAGGAGATGTGAATGACCTGCGTCATAAATTGTGTGACTTTTTTGTTTTGAATAACATGAAACAACTTGTCCAATTTCCTACTAGAGGAAAAAATGTTTTGGATATTTTTGCCTCAAGCCAGCCCCTCAGATTTGAACATCCTGTCCTCCTCTCCCCCATTGGTAGATCTGATCATAAAGGTATCCTTGTGAAAACTGTCGCTAACAAACCTTTTACTATCACTAAGGTCAAAGTTAGGTCTTTCTCTCCCGCGTCCTTTGCTCAGTGCTACAGTGTCCTTCAGTCAATTGATTGGAACGCCTGTTGTCTTGATTTTGATGATATCAATGAAGCTATTGACGCCTTACAGTTTCTTCTTCTACAATTCTATCACTTATTCTTTCCGGAAAAAACAGTCAGGATGAGAAGCTCTGATCCGTCTTGGCTTACTCCATCTCTTAAAGCCATTTCAGATGCTAGAGATAGGGCTCTCTCCCGTGGCAATTATCCCAAGTACCTGTGTCATAGAGAAAAATTTCTTTCAGAAGTGAAAAAATCCAAAATGAATCAATTCCATAGAATGAAGTCCTCTTCCCCCGCTGATAGCTGGAAAATTATTAATGCGCAGATTAAGAACCGGCATGGATCTTCTAACATCGACTATAACAAGGCCGTCGAACTCAATGAAGATTTTCAATCCTTCTTCTCTGATCCTGACGTCGACTCCCTTCTTGAGGATGGGCCTTCTACTCCTACCCACATCCCCCTAATTCCCGAGACTAAAATTTTTGAATTGATAAGATCGTCCAAGTCGAATTCAGTCGAACCTGATGGTATTCCAGGATTCTTTTATAGGAAATTCCGCGATGTCTTGGTTAACGCCCTTGACCGTTCTATTTAACAGATGCCTTCAATCTGGTACCTTTCCTACTACCTGGAAATTGGCTAATGTCCTCCCTCTTCCGAAAGGCAATGGTGAATTCAGACCAATTTCGATCTTGCCTTTCCTCAGTAAAGTGCTTGAGCGCCTGATTCGTGATCACCTGGTTTTTGCCGTCTATTTGTTCTTTTGACTCACGGCAGTTTGGGTTCATTCCTAATTCGTTTGGGGGATGCACTAACGCTCTTCTCAGTCTTCGTTTGACTATTCTGCAACACCTCAGCGCCAAGTCCTCCAACTCTTGCAAAATTCTCGCAGTAGACTTCAGAAAGGCCTTCGATTCGTTAAGTCACCTATCTGTTCTGAACACCCTTGTGACTGTTTTTCAATGCAATCCTTATATTGTTTCTATGATTCAGTCCTTTTTGAAAGATCGTTTTCAGAGGGTCGCTACCAATGGTGTACAAGCTTCGTGGAAAGCTGTTTCCAGCGGAGTCCCTCAAGGGTCTATCTTGGGGCCTCTGTTGTTTGTTATGTACATTAATGATCTTCCTCATCTGACAAATACCAAAATCATAGCTTACGTGGACGATATATCTCTCGTTCACCTGTCAAAATCGTCTTCCTCTTCTGTCTTTCAAGATGACATTGATATTTTTGTCGAGTGGGCTCAGAATAAGAAACTCCGCATCAATGAAGCAAAAACCAAGAGTCTCACTATTTCAGGCAAACCGACCTCTTCCTCTCCCACTCATATTCATGTGAATGGCACTGTCATTGAAGATGTTCCTTCTCTCAAAATTTTGGGAATGTTTTTCTCCTCCGATAACAAATGGGACGATCAATTTAATTTCCTGTACAAAAAATGTTGCCGGTCCCTATCATTAGTTAGACGGATTCGGTATAACTGTGGGCAAGGTGATATTGTTTGGCAGGCCTACGTTGGTCTTGTTTTTATCCATATTTCTTTCTGCTGGCCCGTTATTTGCGACCTAAAGAAGTCCCATGTGAAAAAACTTGAACGACTAGATCGCGTTGCTCGTCGTTGGGCCAATATCAATTTTAAATGTGATTTTCATCAAATACTTAATAACATCTGTATACGACTGATTCGTAAAGTTTCTAGGTTTTCTGCATGCCATCCTTTATCCGAATTTTTTATTGTCAGATCCACTGATTCCCAAATCAGATCTCGGAGAAAATTGTTATGCTTTCAACGGAGATCGTCTGTTTACAACAATTCATTTATTAAGTATTCGAAATTTTCATGATTTGTGAACCATACCATATACCGCTCGTAGTATTGGTGAATAAAGTCTCTTTATTTTTATTATTATTATTATATATGCTGTGGTATAGGCAGATTAAGATTAACTTCAGTAGCTTTTAGATTACAATAAATGCTATCAATGAAACCGCATACGCTTTATCAACTCCGCAACCGGCCAATTTGCATGTATTGAATAATGGCTAATCAGAGTAGAAAATCTAAAGTTGCTTTGTAACATGTCATCGAAGAAAACATATGAATAAAATTTCTTAAAACTGGATTGCTTTGGACAGTTGCGAAGTCAGCTCGATATGATTACTTTCTTGTCCGCCGTCTGTGATTCTCGTTGATACTGTTACATTGATAAGTTTGTTTCCATGACCCTGAATGGACTTCAGACGCTATCTTTCCAACTAAAATGGATAAATTAGATGGACATCGAAAAGTTGAACTAAACAAATTGCAGTTATCGATCACTTAGACAAACCAAGAGTAAATGGAAGAAGATTCTTTAGATTACAAAGCAAAAAATGTTTTCTGTTTTTCCCTTCAAGTTTCTATATTCTATTGTATTTAGTCTGCATCATTATACGCAAACCATGGTTTTGACAGTTTCATTAATATCGATGCTACCGATAACATTTAAAATTGATTTGGTAAATAGTTAAATGCCATGATCACTTTGTATTCGGCAGTGAACACGGTGAGCAGATCAGCCACCGAAGCGTCTGCTTCAATAGAGTGACTTATTTACAGTTGGAGTATTTCCGAAAAACACACAATTTAACATGGTCCCAACTCCAAATATATTTATTTGCCATGATCACATTTACGTATTTCATCTTTGTGGTAATGAAGACAAAATGAAATCGAAATCAAAGTAAAATTGTTCAATCTTTACAAACTACAAAGGAATATAATGAACATAAAGTAACATAATGAATAAAATGGATCATTTATTTATTTATATCAATTTATTGCAAAATGCAAAAGGCTTTACAGGTTCAATTGAACACTTACGTAGAGCCAAAAAACAAAAGCGAATTTACACAAAAACTTTGCAAAAGGGTTAAAGGTCAAAAGATCGAAGGCGTGACTTGAAACTGTGCAAAGAGTGGGAAGATATAATGTAGTCCGGGAGAGAATTCCAAACACCGATAATTCTATGAGTAAAAAAATAATTGCGAATATTACAATGATGACGATCAACGGGTTTCAGTTTAAGACGATGACCACGGGTTATAGATTCTGTCATAACGAAAAAGTCTTCATAAGGAATGTCTACCAGTTTGTTAATTAATTTGAAAACGAAAACCAGGTCAAAGAAGATACGACGATATTCTAGGGATTTCAGACCAAGGATCCTTAGACGAGCTCCGTAATCTTCACAGTTAAAGTGACCACGTCGACACACTTGCTTGGTAAAGTATTTTTGCACTTTCTCCACACGTTTGATGTCTTTGACCAGATACGGGTTCCAAATCTGAGTACAATATTCGATGATAGGTCGGACGTAAGTGAAATATGCCTTCATGAGAGTTTTAGGATCAGATAGTGTAAAGCATTTCAACACCAGATAGGCGCGCGACATTGCTTTCGATGAAATGGTTTGGCAATGTAAGGAGAATTTCAAATCATGTGTAAAAATGATGCCCAGATCGCGAACGTCCGAAACCTTTTGGATAAGAGAACCATTCAAATGGTAAGTTTGGTCAATGATGTTACGGCCAAATGTTATGGATTTACATTTGTTGGGAGATGGAGCTAACTGCCATATATTTGACCATAATGATAACTCATGTAAGGATTCAGTCAGTTCTAAAAAATTTCCGTCGGTACTTTGTTGAAAAATTTTAACATCATCAGCGAAAATTCCCAAGTTACAGGAGCCTCTTGCAATGTTCACAATATCATTTATGTATATATTAAACAAAAACAGGCCCGATAACCGAACCCTGCGGAATACCACTGATGATGGGAAGAGTCGTAGATAATGATTCTCCAATAAGCACTCTTTGAGACCGATCAGATATAAATTCAGAAATCCATTTCAACAGTTCAAAATCAATTCCAAAATGCTTAAGTTTAATTATGAGTTTGCGAATACAAACGGTATCGAAGGCACGACAGAAATCGATATGAATAACATCAATTTGATTATTTGAATCAACTGCCGATGTCCACTGATTTAGCGCTTGTAATAGTTGGGTACAAGGAGATCTCATTTTGGAGAATCCATGTTGACTGTCCACAAGAAGGCTGTTTGAACGCAGATAAAGTGAAAGGACGTCGACAATCATTGATTCCATCACTTTGCAGATGATGCTTGTCAGTGCAACAGGTCGATAGTTAGAGACCTGAGACCTGTTACCCCGCTTGTGGATCGGAAGGATAACAGATATCTTCCAGTCACTTGGAATAGAGCCGGTCAAAAAAGAGGATTCGAACAAAAGTTGAAAAGGAATAGCAAGTGCATTAGCGAGATTTTTCAAAAATATTGGTGGAAAACCATCAGGAGAGTACGTAAATTTCGCAGGTAATTGATGCAATTTTTTAGCAATAGAGTCCAGTGGAAAAACAACTTGATTTAAACCTTCTGAAGTGATATCAGATTGAAAACATGGAATAGTATGATCATCCTCAACGAAGACAGAAGCAAAAAAGTTGTTAAATATGTTAGCTTTGATATCATTATCGGCGGCCAAATTTTCATTTTCGTCTGCGTTCATATGCGTTCATATTCTATTTTCATATGTGTTCATAAACTGGGCATGCGCAGATTGACACAAATGCAATTGACAACAAAGGAAGGACAATGACAAGGAGTAAGGATGCGAGCGAAAAAACCGATAATGCAAAGATGTGTAGAATATTATGACGATTCTATTGATGCAAATATCGACCAAAACGGACGATTATAAGTATTCCAAATTGATGAAAAACCTGAGACAATCAAAGCACGCAGACCAACCGACCGTTCACCGTCAATGCTGAGTGACTGCTGTTGACTGCTGTGACTGCTCAATCATGTTGATTGCTGTTGACGGGAGGTAGTTTTTGTACGTCATTGCCAAAAAACAATTTTGTTCGTCTCCCCGGGCTTTTTATTGTAAGAAGTTAAGATAAAAACAAGTAGGCTATTTACAACAAAACCGACGTTTCGTCTCTCTAAGACATAGTCATGGTACTGGTGAACACAAGAAAAAGAAATTTCAGTCTTTATATACAACGATTGATGTTCATCAGCTCGTGTTTCCTATTCAATTCGGGCTTTAAGAAATCAATACAGTTCGCTTCAGAAATTCTAGTGCGTACAGGATCGGTCTGACTGTCAAGAAAATCAATGTTAAAATCAGTAATGGTCTACAAGAACATGATTAGCAAGAGCGCTCGAATCGTCGAGATTAGTAATAGCTCTGCGATGCTCATGATAGCGCGTAGAGAAGGGGCGGTTAGTCGAACCAATATATTCTTTACTACAAATGCTGCAAGAAAACCTATAAACAACATAGCGCATCCTACAGTTCATATTATCGGGTAGGCTCTTACAAATAGTGCAACTACAAGCCTTGGAATTATTGTAATTCGAAAAATATTTTCCTAATTGCTTTCCTGGTTTATTGACAATCTTGAAAGGTAGACTAAACTTCTTACTAAGGTGTTTCAGTTTACGAGAACAACGATCATTAACAAAATTCAATTTTAGGAAGACCGAATTATCTTTAGTCTTGCGATCTGTGTTTTTGGTGATTTTTCTAGTAGGCCTATTAATGGATTTAAATCCATTACTAATCAAAATGGTATTGAGCTTACTATTACTTTCTTCAAGGTTAACATCATTCGAGCACCTATCGCTAACATACCTAAAGCTATTCTTAACAAAATTACTCTTAACAAAAGAAGGCACCCAACTGCTAGCCTTCAAACTAATGCCAGAATAGCAAGCTTTTTTGTACCAAGTATAATTTACAGCCTCCGAAACAGAGATACTGATATCCAAGAAGTTCAAAGTATTATTTGCCGGAGCTTCTAAAGTAAAGACAATATGTTCATTGACACCATTAAAAACATTTAGGATGTTAGTAAAAGTCTCCGAATTTTTAGTAAACGGACCGATAATAACATCGTCAATGTACCGGTAATAAATAGAAGGTTTAATACCATACTCCAAACCAAGACGATTCAATGCCATAGTTTCAATATGATGCATGTAGATTATCGCGAAAGCTGGTGCAAAGTGTGCACCCATGGGGCAACCATGAATTTGCAAGAAAGTTTTATTATTGTACTCAATTTCGCAATTAAAACAGACGAAACTTAGAAATTCTGATAAGTCGCTAGGCGCAAAGCCGTAAGAATTGATTTTACTCCAATTATCTTCAGCAAATTGTGTGACAACGTTTATGCCCTCGTTCAGTGGGATGCTATTATATAAATTCTTAACGTCTAGAGAAATGAAAGTTAATGGATCACTACTATTGAAACTCAACGTTTTTAGCGACTCGATCAAGGTGAGAGTGCTATTGATATTAGCTGGGACAAAGTCTATCAATTGACCTAAAAGTTGACCTAGCAACCAATCGATTTTTTCAGTAGGAGTTGAAATAGCAGAGGCAATAGGCCGCAGAGGATAGCCATCATCCACCTGATCCTTGTGGTCTTTGACAGTACAATAAAACCTAGCTGGTCTACTGCCACAAGCCAAAAGTTTATTAACTTCGATATGGGGGTTGCTATTACACTTTTTACTTATCACTGAGTTCGCTTCTTTTTCTGTTTTTGCATTTAGATGCCAATAAAGGCTTATAAATGTCAGTATTATTCAAGACGGTTTCAACTCTAGTTTCAAATTTCTTAAGGTCGGTGATAACCAAGCGGTTACTTTTATCAGAAGGAACGGCAGTAAGACTGTTGTTCCTAAGTGCGAGTTTTTTGCATCAAGTTGGAAGTATACTTGTATCTAGGATTATTACGCATATGCCTTACTTCAGTGTCAATGATTTTCTTAGCTTCGTATTGAAATAATTTCAAATTCGATTCAGTAGTACTATCCATATGATTAGGAAAACGAACAAAATTTTCCTTAAAAGGAATGTGCAATTTAGAGTTGTCCTCAAAATGAGAATCGGCAAAAAACTGGTGCCACCTAAGAGAATAAGTCAAACAATCTACAGAAAGGAAGTTATTATTACGGAAGCGTTGCTTAGGAGGGTTAGGCAAGCAATGCTTAGGCCCATTGCTAAAAAAATGAGCAATATCAGAAGGAATGCTGATATCAGTTTCATTTGAAAGACCATAATTGGATAATTTAGGAGGAGCTGATGAAACATCAATTTCAAACCAAAAGTTGTTAGTAAATTTAAAATGGAACTTAGGTTTACATGAAAAGTCGTAAGCGCTTCTTACCACTGGGTAGCACTTATCGGTGAATTTTAGCCACTTATTGCAGTGTCTTTGATAAACTATCTCTTGCTCCTTCTTCGCAGCTTCCTCGATCAACCGTAGGACAGCTTCAGTTGTTGAAGGACTTGACAATCTTGAAAAGTTGAGATACATAAAGGACTGCATTCTATTGGCATCAACCAACTTCGTTCTCTGTGAATGCAATTCCGCTCGCAGGATCTCCATCTTCAATGACAACGTTTTTCTACATAGGGCGTTGTTCATCACCATGTGGTCGGGAATATTCACCAAATGGATCACATAGTTGGAGTCTTTTCATGATTTCTTCATATAAATATTTAGACAATAATGCCCTTCCATTCGCAAAGGATTCGCTTCGGGAAAATCTCACGTTACGAAAATCTACGGATATCGAGGCAAAGAAACACTTCGAAATTAGAGGATACGTTCATAACCTTATAATTTATTAATCATGTGGTCAACTTACTATTTTTCTTGTAAAACTCGTGATACAGTTAGCCTTAAATTGAAATTCGCAATGATCCGCAAACGTTGTATCTATTTGTGATTTTAAGATCCTAAAATATGAATGTAATATGTAATAAATGTCATATGAGTTTTCACACATGTAAATTGGACGGATTCATTGTCTTACTATTTTGACTCTAAACATTCTGCTGATATGTAATATTGTCACTTCGCCGACTGATCACTAAGTTAAGATCTTAATTTTGAAAACTTATGAACTAAATACCTTTGCAGCAATAAACGCTGAGCTTCGTCTTGCAAGAACTAATAAATCATTGCGGCTCGGAATGACCCAAAAACTAGTTTATGGCATCCAGAATGGTTGAGCAATCTGATCGACTACACAACAGGTTACTGTGTTTGTTCATCCAGACTTTTCCTTGCGACTCCCGGCTGGTGGACATAGAAGATTACGGTGCCAGTTCGCCTGGGCATAGAAATAACAGTAACAATAATGTTTCTCTGGTGAATAGTTCACAACATCATCATCAAAGTTGGCTTCATTTACCTTTTTACGTATTAGTGTCGCAGTTATTGTGTAAAACGAGGCTAGGTGCAGAAACATGTCTTGCGTATTAGCGAGATTGCACATTGCAGCGTGGTCCATGTTCTGTAACATGAATGTAACCTGGTCGTCTATTATACGATTCAGCTTAAATAATATAAATTCAAATGCAGTGAATTAAATAAAACAATTTATATAAAAAAGTACGCTTGGCTTTTTTAGCATAGGCCTAATCTGTAGTAAGCTTGTGCAGTAGTGTAACTAGAATTTTCTGACGGGAGGGGGGGACAAATATTCAATAGAAGATCCCTGCACTTATCAACATTTTGTGTTTTAGGTGTACATTTCTTTTAATAGAAATATTGCATTATTTTTCTAATTGATAATTTTGATTTAAGAATATTTTTATTTATTTAGGCCAATTTAGGAAATACATGATTTGATACCAAGCGCACGGTATAGTAACGCTTGATCTATTATGATTATTACAATACTAACGCATGACGCTTCATCCCTTTCACATTTACTTCATTATCTGCGTATAGGCCGAATGATGAGAGCGCATAAATAACCCTAAGCCTCCTACGTGTATGCACATCCATATCAGATGAAAAGCAAAGTAAGGTGCACACCCCTCAGCACAGTTGGCGACATGAAAACTAAAATGCAGTGAAAATTTTGAATCAAAAACGGTCATTGCAAGTCTATTCTGTTTCCGAAGCTTTACGCGACGGTGGGGTTATGCGCACATGAACCCCTTTGGCTACGCCATTGAAAATGTTCATTGAAAAAATCACCCTAGAGTTTGATGAGTTCCTGCGCATATCTTAATTTGAATATATTTCTATCTTTGTCTTTCTAGAAAAAGTTGCTTGTCTACCATTTAGATAATAAACTTTCTGAATTATTGTAATCCATCGTTTCAATGCTTGCATTTATTTTCATGAAAATAAATGGAAATACCAAAAAAACAGACAAGGGAGGGGTCGAAATTCTCGATGCATCCTGTTCCAACGCAATATCAATGCAAATCTCAGATTTATGCTGGATTGAGATACACATTTTGCTGTTAGTGTATGCAAGCACTAACTTACGCTGTCAGACTGGATCAAGTGAACCATATGATATGAAAATCATATCCCTAGACATGATACATGAAAATATGCATGCAAGTTATATAGACGCGTCATATTTTGTGTTTGTATCATGCAAAAATATCAGTGACTGATTCAGTAAGCAAAAAATGCATCAACTGTGACTTAATGACAATTGTGACATTGTTACCCCATAAATTTTGACGACTGCGAAGAATAGTAAAGCAAGTGGTGTAATTGAGATTCGTTAAAAGCAAGATTGAAATACACTCAAGTGTTTTTATTAACCTCTCATCATTTCTCATTATTCATGATATAATGAAATTGAAACACAGCGTGATTAAAAGAATTCGAAGAATCCTGGAAGCGGAACAATACAAACTTGAACAAAGAACCTAGTGGAAATTTCTAGAACAAATTAGATTATTGATTGTTCAATAGCCTGCACATAAATACCGCTAATGTCTAAAACATGGAGATCCATACCCTACCTGGTATAGAGTAATGTGCAGTGCATAATACTTGAATAAAAGCTACTCGACCCGACATTTAAGAAGAGAAAATGAATCAAAAATGATAATTAATTTATATTTTTATAAACTTAAGTGAGACTCGAAAGAAGTATGACGAGATACCGACCAAAATTACAAATGAAGATAACCACAAAACTGAAGAAACCCAAAATTATATAGCTATGCAAAGACGAAGCAGAGGGCGAAAGAAACATAATTCAGTAAAGAATGCAAAAAACTCAATTCTCTTCCAAAATGTATAATGCCAAGCAAAGCAGGTTGGGTGGTGTTTGAACAAGTTGTTTAAAACACGCTGATAAAACATGTATAAAGCATGTTTTTTTAAGAAGAAATAATTAATGCAAGATTTTCAATGCTTTACCAGTGGTTCTCAGCCTTTTTGCCAAGATTCCTCCTTTAACGTTGAAAGCATGCTTCACTCCTCCCTCCAACTAGTAGGTCCCCATTTTAAGTTTAAAAAAGAAGTCAAAGATAGTAGCAAGACCATCACATATTTTCAAATGCAGACTTTCAGGTAACTTATCAGGGAGTATGTAAGCACGTGTTTTTAGGAAGGCGTATCAAAAAAGAGTGTGACAAAAAAAACTGCATGCGATGACCAAAGGCGATGACTGCATGGAAATTGAAGCTTGCCACACTATTCCTGAATTCGAAGTGTGAAGTTCGTGAGTTTCAATCTCAAATTGACGCGCACACTGATGTTGAGTCGATTTCTCTTAATAGTTGCCAAAACTGATACCGCCATCCATAGTAAATCTTCAATGAGTAGCCTATGTACATGTGACTGCAGTCGCAATTCCTTATCTGGGAGGATTCCAACAGATCTTGCTCCTTCAAAATACTCCTTCGAAACTCATTTCGAACAAATCCTCCTTCGAACGTCATTTCACCCCTGTCATGTTGAATTCCTCTCCAGAGAGCCACATGGACCACGGTTAAGAATCATGCAAGAATACAGTCGAAACATCATGCAACCATGTGCCAGTTCGCTACCATCGGCCGTGAATGCTGGACGCGGAAGGCCGGTCTTGCAAAATGAAATTTTTAATGAAAATAATATTCGACTAAAACTTTTGGAGAGTTCCTAATCTTTACATTAGGCTACATCAAAATGGATCACCTATCGAGTGGTCAATTATATCATGAAATCCTTTGAAGGATCATGGACAATATATGTTGCATGTTTTGAATCCTGTTTCAATTTTCTTAGACAAGTGGAAAGGACAATGTACTTATGGAAGATTTGGTAGATAAGTGAAAAATTCTGCATGAAACACGACGCTTATAGGCATGCAATCGAAAAATTAACGACAATGACAGTGTAAACAGCGATAGGCTGGGCCTGCTTGCAGCGGAACTGCATAGACAAAATTGACGAACGTTGATAGCCTTGTACGGGAGGAAATTCCTTTTTGTTTCCATTGAAATTGAAAATTGAAAACACTCCCTTGTAATGGCGATGTTTCTAATTTTTTAAGATAAATAAAATTACAAACAGCCCGACGTTTCGTCCGCCGCGGACTTATTCATGGACAAACTGGCATTGGTGAGCGATGGTTTAAATATCAAAAATGAATTCTCGTCAATTCGTGTTTCCTATTCATGGATGGACAATGGATCCTGATGTAATTCGCTTCAGCCACCCTAGTATGAATAGAAATCACCTGGTATAATAAAGAATGTCACTCCGGCAATTCTATGCATATAGATAGCTGGGTACCGTCTCATATAAAATCGAACTTCGTTAGCAATAGTTACAAATATCTAGAAAATCGTTGTTCAGACGCTAACAATTTGGAAAATAGTAAAACTAAAAATCAATGGGTTCAACCCTTTCAAGTACCCCAACGTTAATAAGCCTACGACTAGTAACCATAACTGCTCTAACAAAATCAATTTAAAATTAAATTTTGTGAGCGACGCAGCTACCCGTAAAATTAATAAATTAACTAAGAATTACGATTTACCTATTAGAGTGATAAATCAACCTGGTACCAAAATTAGCACAACAATTTCAATTTTAGTTATAATGAAAAATGTGACTTCAAAGTTTGTCAAGCGCTTCCTAATAAGTATAATTGCAGCATGCGCTATGTTGTATATCGTTTTACATGCAGATTATGCAATGAGTGTTACATTGGCTCTACGAATCGACCCTTCGGCATCCGTTTTGCTGAACATCGTAGAAGCATTGATAATCTAGACAGTGCGAGTGCCATCTCAGATCATATTGTCCTACGTCATTCTGATCGTTCTTTTTCTTTAGACGACTTTGATGTAGATATCATCGATCGCCTCAGCAACCCTATTCATACTAGGGTGGCTGAAGCGAATTACATTAGGATCCATTGTCCATCCATGAATAGGAAACACGAATTGACGAGAATTCATTTTTGATATTTAAACCATCGCTCACCAATGCCAGTTTGTCCATGAATAAGTCCGCGGCGGACGAAACGTCGGGCGGTTTGTAATTTTATTTATCTTAAAAAATTAGAAACATCGCCATTACAAGGGAGTGTTTTCAATTTTCAATTTCAATGGAAACAAAAAAAAATTGACGAAGACTGCCGAGTAAACGAGACTTGCTCGGAAATTTTTCGCTAGTGGTGAGCATGTTGCCCGGACCACTTACCCAATGTGTTGCGAAAGCATCTTCTTCGACTTTTCGAAGGCAGCGTTAATCCGAACTTGGTAGAGGAAGCCGGTGAGAAGAGATTTTGTGACGGAACCCTCTGGTATTGCCAAAGGATTATTCTGCAAACATTCAGCACCGCAGCTCTTGAACGTCAATTTAGTGCAATAGGACTGACATGAAATATTGCGGATATTGTTGTATAACAATGACGAAAGTTTTATTGCATCACGACCCTGTTCTAAATTATTTCAGGACCACGCACGTCGAACGTTGTTTTTTCATACAAAACAAAGAGTCATTTAATTTACTTCATGATAAGCGGCTCCATTATAATATAGAGGCTCCTTAAATGCATCACTTTCATAGGATATAGGCAGTTGGTCTACACAGTCATTATCTAATCGTGTACTGTTTCTGTAGTCGTTCGATGATGTAAATTTAATATTAATTATTATTTAGTATTTATTAAAGCAACACTATTTATTTAGGCTACTAACGGAGTATAATGCAAACATCATTACAATTCCTAAATTTCATTTAAAATTGAATAATTTATTTTTCTCGAAAAACACTTCATCGAATCTTTATAAATGTAGATTTATTTTTCATTGTAAATGCAAAATCTATTTACTTAATGACAATGGACAGGTTTGCATTGTTTCAATCGAATACAAGGACAGGAAAAACATTGTCACAAAAATGCTTTTTTCAACTGATTTTTACCCAACGTGATTAGCAAAGTAAAACAAAATACAAAACATACACGTATTGCCAGACGTTTCGGGTCCATAACTTCTGTCAATGGCAGAACTCGTGATATAGATGTCATGAAATCTAGCGAAATTACACATTTGAATTTCGAAATACTATCTACTCAAACAGAATGAACGAAAACGAAAAATTGCTTGCATGCATACGTTTATGTAATATTGCATCTATATTTAAACAATTATCATGAAATCCAAAATAACAGTGATCCTTAATTTAAAAATGCTGAGTAGCAGCACTAATTCAACATACAAACTGAGTGTTGCCATCGGCAAAAACATACCTGCACAGGGTTTATCAAAAGTTAGTTGCATTGCAGAAAAATTTGAAAAAATACATGTAAATTTGTAAAATATCATATATTCCTAAAAAATTTTGCATTCAAGAAGTTAATCAAAATTGAGATTAATTTCATTGAAACATGTCAACGATTTAAGTAGGAATATAAAGTTTCAATAATGTGATCTATCAAAAGTACAACAATACATTGCTTTTATGAAACTCAAAAATCAAGAGCATCAAGAATAAAATCTACATGTCTTCAATGTCATGAGGCAGATACATGTGCGATGGCTTATTTCTCAGCGTTGTGAAAGATATCACCCTACATGTAACTATCATCATCTCATTACATCTAAACGAAAGCACATTTGTCTCATTAAATCTACACATGAAGAAAAGTTGTATCCCGTGGCCAAGGTTCTGTTTAAACGTGTTTCAATTCTGCATTTTTATATGGTAGCTCAGTATCTAAAAAAACCGTGTTTGGTTCGTCTTTGCATGTAGTCGCAAGGTAACCGACGGCATGTTTAACCTGAACTAATGCTATATTTTTATTTGGTAGTTCGTCCAATAATTAGCTTTTAGTTTCATTTGGATCGGATCTGGTTCGCTAGCAAATCAGCTCATCAGCAAACGCGACTCACTTCTAATTCAGAATTACAATTATTATTCAAAGCCAGCACAGCTTGACCAGCTGTCATTCTCGCTCTTGCTCTATCAGGATTATCTTGGTGCTACAGTGATTCAGAATTTTGGGACTGGCAGAGAAGAAGCCAGGTCTGGTCGCAACTCGGTGATAAATGTTTTTAAGAAAATGAACAAATTTTCACATGATGACAGCATCTTAATATAACAGTTGCTTAAACAGGACATTTAGGAAAACTCATTGATAAATCATCGAAACCAGGAAAACGATAATCCAATATATCTCGACTCCTATGTTGCCGATAGATGGATTTTGCATTTCCTTTCTTTTTCATAAATAGCACATAATTACGGTAGATAGATTTAGCACATAATCATGGGAGTGTGTTGCTAGTTCATAATTTGTCACGTAAGGTATGACTTCACATGTAAATAAGAAGCTTCTCAAAGTATCAAGATATTTCAGTCTGCATTGCGATGAAAAGACTGGATAGTGCACTGGTAAATTGATAAATCCCATTAATGTATTTTAGTGTCTGTAGAGGATATCGCGTTCTCAGCCATTTGCGATAGTATAATTTGATACAAACGTTGAGTCAGGTCAAATAAGAATTTTCATAATTATTCTTCGAAAATGGCTAATTAATTTCCTACAATGCATGAACTATATTGATTGTATTTCACTAAAGGCAACTTTCTTTAAGACACTAGCCTAATTTTGAATGTACATGTAACTTTACCTTGCTTATGAGATGCAAATAGCATCAATTTCAATTTATTCATCATTGCATTACTGTTTTGCCTGATTGACATGTTTCGTAGTAAGGTACTTATTACCTTTTTAGAAAAGCAGATTATTATCTATTACATTAATATACACATCATCATCTTCCATGCCAAACAGATTGATAGAAAAAGTTTTCAAAACTTTCAATACTTCAATTACACAAAAGACTTTTGCATTTATACAAAACATTCACTTACCATGTCACTCATTGACATGATTTGAATTACCATTCAAGTAGTCACATCACCCTTTTCAACAATTTGATGCAAGCACCGAATAAAATTTCTACAAATAGTATTCGCGGCTGCTATTACAAACCGTTGTTCTTGCCTGCGGCTATTGTTATGTTGCAAAATTGCCCACCCCATAAAATTAGTAAAAGAAGTACGAATATCTTCATTACACATTAATCAATACAAATTAATATTAAACAAGCATTTCAGTCTCGTAAGTGTGGTCAGATTAATGTAAAAAGAAACAAAGTTAAAAGCGTGTGTAGCCATCTTCAGAGTAAATGCAGCAGTGGGCAATTGATAGGGGCAGGTAATTTTGCTACACAACTGTATTGTTGAATCTTAGGAATTTTATAACTGTGGTTTTCATCGATGCCGTTATTGAATTGAGATTAAAATATAGAAAATAGATGTAATATAATATTGCGATAATTAACTAGAATTCAGCTGACAATAAGCTATTGATTTAAAATTCTGTTGAGTTTTCAGCAATGGTATGACACCAAAACTGACAGTCATTCCGTCAACTTATTTTATTGCTAGCTGCAGATAAGAAAAAGAACAGCATATTGTTTAAAATGTAGTATTGCTCAATATTCCTCTATCCAGTCAACAAAGCTCTTTGATTAAAAATTAGGAACGCTACAAAAATGAAATTAATCGACTTTTATGGTCTTCAACTCCAACGAAATGTCTGCATCACAGTACAATATTGTGGTAAATATATCAATACTTATTAAACTCAGAAAAAGATACTGAGCTTGCAGGAGCTCATTCTATATTTTCAATGTAAAAAAGTCTTGACCGTGTATTATAAAGGAAAAATAAATTGTGAGAATAGGCTAAGTGTCAATTTTGTTAGAAGACATAAAAACAGAGAAGGAAGGGATTAAATTGGTTGAGGCTAACCTCCGGTAGATCATAAAGAAAAATAATAATACTACAGGCCTAACTAAAAACTGAGAGAAAAAAATATAACTTACTACTGCGTTTTAAACAAAATTATAAATCTAACAACTTACTTATGACATTAGCGTCTAAAAAGGAGTGATTATAGACATGACACTTGTGTGTCTGCTTATATACTTCAAACTTTGTAACTTATCTAAATCCCAATCTGCTATCAGTCAAATACAATTACAAACAGACCTGTCATTTCTAATGCGGATAACTGGTCAACCACGTGTGGTGTTACGCAAATGCTTCAATCGAAGTGAGAAGATGAAGCTGAAGATAATGAAAAGTAAAGAATTTGATCCCTCCAAAGGACCGATCTGGCTTTCCCACAGGTTACATGAAGTGCAACTAAAACAGATAATTGATATATGCTGAGATAAAGTTGATGAGGACAAAAGCAATAGAGGTCATCAGCAGGAACTTGAGCAAGATTCACGTTTCGGCCCCTTAATTCCTGTACGTTCAAACTCGCTCAAGCGGGGCCCTGCTTTAAAGAAAGCAGCCTCGAAAGAAAAATCTCGGACATGTAGTCAGATACATTGACTACGCCATCGAGATGATTCGAACTGACTAAACTGGAAATATGGAAAAGGAACTTAAATAAAGTTCGGGCAGTTGTCCAAAAGTTGCTTAGCGGAGAAATAACCGTATTTCAATAAAGTCTCTCTGTGTTTGTGTAACTGCTTTTCAGCACTGCGCTTAAGATCAAAGCGATTAAAACCTCTTGCAATGAGGGTGGTGGAGGTACGATTTATTTTTTCAATAAAATGGCTCTCATGTGTACAGATGCGAATATATCTCAAAACCTGTCCCGCGAAAACTTTGATACCTATTTTGTAAGGCATAGTGTTTTGAGGAAATGTTAAGAGCGTAACAGGAAAGCATACAGGAAGCATACATGTAAAAGACATTATCAGTAGTTGAAGAAGTGACAGAAGTATTGTATTCCATATTAGGCTATATAAAAAGATGAAGCATCACATCAATGCAGATGTACGTAGACAAATGAAGAACAAGCTAATAGTCCGGCAGCCAGAGCGAGGTTCTGCAGGGAACGAGGCCGAAAGTGAGACTTTCACAGAACCCTATGCCTACTAAAAATTCGCGCTCCTGCCGAGTTTTAGTGAGTTCCTCTTCTTGTCAGACAAGATCAGAGAAAAACACATGTAAATATAATGGGACACAGATTGCAGTTTTTGGTTAAAATGAATTTTCTACGTTTACTCTGAAACGGAAAGTACTAAGGTTAGAGCCATAATTTTTGGCATGGAATGTCTTCAGGTCATTTCCTATGATGTGCACGTGTTATTATCATACATCTGCTCGGCAATGTATATGAGAATGTGGTTCAATAAGGATGAAGTGGGCCAACATGTTGGTGTTTGCCAACATTAAGAGGCTCGCCAATTCTAAATGTGTTTAGTTTTATAGACAGGGATGCTTAAACATGAAAGGAAATGAACTGAAGACATTCCATGCCAAAATTATGGCTCTAGCCTTAGTGCTTTTCGTTTAATCAGAGAAAACATAGGAAATTTCATTTTAGCCAAAAACTGCAATCTGTGTCCCATTGTATTTACATGTGTTTTTCTCTGATCTTGTCTGACAAGAAGAGGAACTCACTAGAACTCGGCAGACGTGAGGATTCGAAGTAGGCATAGGGTGTACATCATTCTGTGAAAGTCTCACTTCCGGCCTCGTTCCATGCAGAAACTCGTTCTGGCTGCCGGACTGTCAGTCTAGAGCCATAGTTTTTGACATGTAATGTCCTCAGGTCATTTCTTATCAGGTTTATGAACATTTATCTATGAAACTGCATGCATTCAGATTTGACAAGCTTCCTACTGTCGGCAAGCACCAATATGTTGGCCCACTTGATCCACCTTGAACCACATTATCGCATACATCGCCGATCAGAGGCATGATAATATCACATACACATGATAGGAAATGAGCGGAAGACATTCCATGTCAAAAATTGAGAAATAAGAGAAAAAGTAAGAGAAAACATAGAAAATTGTGTTTTTCTTTGATCGTGTCTGACAAGAAGAGGAACTAACTAGAACTCGGCAGACGCGCGAATTCGTAGTAGGCAAAGGGTATATATAATTCTGTGAAAGTCTCATTTTCGGCCTCGTTCTCTACAGAAACTCACTTTGGCTGCCGGACCATAAGGAATGCTGAATTTCATGCAGCATTAGTCGCAGTGTGAAACCTTGCGATAGCAAATAGATTTAAGTAAAGAAGCAGCATTTTTCCTGTGTAGTATTAGTTAGATCAAGAAAAGGAAAGCACTTTGTTGGGAATGACATTAAAATCATTGTTTTTATGCGAGCTGTCGGACTTTGTCTTTCCTCAGAAGAACAGACTTAGTTCAAGTGTAGTCTTAGTTATCTTAGGGCAATCTCTGTGTAGTATTAGTGTAGTCTTTAGTCTTAGTTATAGTGTGCGTAGTTCAATTATATTCGGCGTGTGCCACTGTAGTTCTTTTTTTACTTCCATTATCTTTTCTTCCATTTTTCCACTTCATCTATCGGTTTCATGTTACTTTGTAACATCCATTTAATATCCTTATTGCTTAATTCCTGATTGCTCGGACAGTTTTGCCTCTTTATAGGTTAAACAGTGTATTGCATGCATTTGCAAGTATGAGACTTATGACTTCTTCTAATCGATCTAATTATGAAATAAAGTGAGAAACCATGCATCTATAGAAAGTATGACATCATGATGGAATTATAAAGCGTACTAGGATAGTTTACAGCCCGCTCGGAATGAATATGGACGATCAATGGATTGTTTTATTGTATGTTGGTCCGCTAATTTTGTCCTCTTATGACTGCTACTTTTATGGTCACACATTCAATAAACGTCCTGACCATGGATATCTTGGACAAAAGTGACAATGCCGTTGACTGCCGAATTAGTGAAGCTCGTCAAATTGACAGATTAAGACCAGCTATGAACCGTAAGTACGAACTACCAAACTTCTAACGGTATTAACACATCTCGGTCTCACTGGTATATAATGCGTTGTACATGTGTACCTTTTGATGTGTCTGTGACACGAAGCACTGTGGTTTTTAACTACTCAATTTATTGCACACAACTTAACGAAGGCAAATAAAGAGAAGAAGTGACCCGCTTGTTTTTAGCAAAATGCCAGGAAAATTGAATTACCTCCTGTTCCTAGCCTTCAACAATCACCGTCGATTTTAATGAAACATCACGTGTCAGTTTTGTGATACAAATAGTAAATGCCAAGTCGCAATTGGACAGATTTGCATGCCTCTCAATACATTTGAATGCAAGATTTTTGATTTTTCGCTAAGATAATAACTGAAAAAGTAGCAGACAATTTTCAGAATTTTCTCAATTTCATCATGAAATATATTCCAATTGCTGGCTACCGTATATGCTCTACTCAACATTCCAATAACCAGACCCAGGTGCCACGCTCTTGGACAGTTTGCTTCAAAATTTAATAGCACATTTGTGAACGTTTCTTTTCTAAAGATGCTAGTTTCCAAATTGTTCGTAATATTTATTTTAACATCCAAGAATGCTCCAATATCTACAGTAAATTTTTAATTTTTGTGTTGTCTATTTAAAAATTGGTGAAACCGTTCTACTTTCTTTATATCATCAAAAACGCAAATGCAATCATCTACATATCTTGCGTAATAAAGTGGACTGCATTCTTCATTCATCCAATTTTGTTCCATATGTGACAAAAATAGATTTGCGAGTGTAGGAGCAAGGGGGAACCCATACTTACACCATCTATCTGCTTAAACATTTGGTCATTAAATAAAAATTGACCACTCGTGGCAAACAGGCACAGTTTTTTAAATACATCCCTGCCAAAAAAAGGCTTATTAGTTGAATTCTTATCATAATCAAGAATAAAAATCAAGAACTTTTTCATGACAAACATATCTTAATTAGTTATGATGTTGAATCACTGTTCACGAACATACCTGTAAATGAAACAATTGAGCTGGCGGCTAATTTAGTCTATGATAAGAATTCAACTTGTCATATGCTAACATTGACTTTCTATGTTCGTAATTTAATTTGTCACAAGATTTTAGTGTTATTTGAGATATTTGGTGTGATTTGAATTCAGTTGGTTTATACCGTCATACCATTCTTGATGCATCTGCCTACAAGAACAAGCGTGGCCAGTGGAAATTTATTGGTTTTGCTATCAAATTTTTCTTTATAATTCCCATTTTTGATTCCTTTGGCATTCATCAACCATATTTTATCAAACAAAACAGCAGGCACGCGCCGTTTCTTCAATCGATCTTGTCAAGCATAATTATGCATAAATCACAGAATTAAATATTTTGTTTATCTACTTCGGTTTGCTAGAAGTGTAATTAAGACGAAATCGCCGGCACATCGAGGAACCTATTAAGTGGGCAAAAAGGAATTCCTAATACCTTACAGAGATAGGATAAAAAGTCGTGCGTCGCTTGCGGATTACTGTGATTTCTAGCAAAGTGCTTCGATTGTCAAAATTCTTTCAGATTCGAAGAATTCAGATCATTGCGCACAAGTTTTCTCCATAATGTTGGCCCTTCCGATCATTATTAAAAAAGTAGCAGGCGTACGAAAATTAGTTCACTTGATGATTTCACCATCGTCTTCTCACCATTTCTCACTGCATAGTGCACACACTGAATCGAATGTTAGCTAGACGATGTGTGCTTTGGTGTGTGCGAAGTGATATCACAGCACGCACGCATCTCTCACTGGCTCTGGTGTCCTTTGCTGACAGCTTATTGTTTGCCATTTCCAATAGTAAGCGATACACGAATTATCCATTTGAGAAGGAGCAAGTTGTCTAATTCTGTGATGTGCCATTTCGATATAAAGGTTGCATATAACCCTTCCATACTAGGTAACCGAAGCGCACGCAGATGAATCTAATTCTGTGGCATCAATTCATTCAAGTACAGCGTTTGCATCTGCAGTTGTGTAGTAGGCAATGTATATGAAGTTTAAATTATGACAGGGTTAGGTTCATTAAAAATAATGAGCATAGGAATGCTGATCATACTAAATGAAAATCAGGATTTAATATTCTTATCAACACACGTATATCAGTTATATCAGCTTATATCGTTTATAAAAAACTCGGTCCTCTCAGCCTTTCACTCGTTCAGGAAAATAGTAATTGCGAAAAATAGTAATTGTCAAGAAGTGCCTCAGTTAAAGCATCTTAGAATTGAGGCTGCAACACGTCCGTTTTTGAAACCCACAAACATTTTGTTTGATTTGATGCCACAACTCCCCATGACATCACAACGTTTCATAATGACACTTACATGTATTTATCGACTCTTGAATTTTTGCACGACATTTGTTGTGGTCTTATTAAAAAATTTTCTGAATTAAGGAATGAAGATGGTCCATCGGATTTTTCTCTTTTCTACTTTCAGTTGTGTGTAATGCTCATCTGTATGTAGAATGATCTTCAGCAAATTATGCATTTTGCATTTCTGTTTCTAAAGTACATGTCCGTCCTTGGAATCTTCTGATTCATAGAGATAGCACTCAGGTAAAATTGTAATTATCATGCTTGATTTTTAAAAATCAAACTCCAATAATAATAATTGTTACAATAGAGGTATTCATAGCAGCTTATGATTGTTTTTCCTTTATGTAAAAATCGGCAAGGACTTTTGCTACACAACGTATAGGATCGTAATGAGTAGACCTACTGGTCAGAATGTCTAAAACACAATGTACATTGTCTATGTGAGTGTTGCAATGCAAATGAACGCATAGATCAAATAACGTAAGAAATAACAAGGAAATCAGTAGCTAAATACTAATAACTAAAATTCACAGTAGATGCATCATAACTATTACAAAGTCAGACACCAGAATTAAAGTCCCCTTCTGCTTACACAGGTCAGGTGACACAAGTCCAGTTGAAAGCAAGTACTTAAATATAGGCCTATATGCAAAATGTAATTCCACGGCATGAGTACTATAAAGCACACTACATTGACTTAAATTTTAGAGAAGGCGTAAAGTTGTCAAATCAGGAAAAGTCAAATAATGTGACTGTACGAAATCGTTAAATGATACAGTACAAAAGCAGAAATGAATTGTGATGAAAAAGTCGGAGAGTGATCGCATAAATTAACACGGAAACAAATCTCTGCGAAATTCAGACATGCAGATCTGATATTGAGTCACGCTAAGAAATAATACGAAACATGGACTCGTGCGCAGATTAAACATTAAGAACTATGAGAGGTATAACATGATAATGACGCTGTAATCAATGGAAAAAAATTATTTCAGCCTAGCCGCATTGTAGCCTTCGCGTAGTCAGGTAATTTTGATTATGTTATCACTGTGGTCTCAAAATTGATGTCTCTTTGGTTTGGTCAATTGCCTATTCCCTTATTTAGCCAAATTATCGTCTAAAAGTAGAATGTCATCTTAGCCTAGCATCAATCTGAAGTAGACGTTCCTTGGTGCTTTATTTCTTCAATTTATTATTCCTGAAAGTCACAAAAGAGGAAAAGTGATCACGCCGGCCATTAATCATAAATCCATTGTCGAGACTAGGTTGCGATCAGCTCAATAAAGAAATTCTGATAATTGTATTTACACCATTCGTCTCTATGATAAGGGGAATATTTGTGTCTGCATAGTTTTCGTTGATTATTCCTTTTGTAAAAGTGTTAAGGCTGTTGTAATACATTTTGATGGCATTCCACCGGGAATTCAAAAGCATTCACTAATAGGAACAAAGAAAGGATTAGTAGGCAAATTTGAATATCGACATACAAATTGCATGACAGATCGTATTGAAGATAAATGAAGTTTTTAGAATTCTTATTTCAGCCACTTTGTAATGCTAGAAATATCCTTCCGTCGCAAGGCGACAAAATCAGTCGATCAAATTCTGGCGCAAGTACATTAATCTATAGCTGAATAAATTAACATTCAGAAGACGGTAACTCACCGCTTCCTACGGATATTTATGCGGTAACTTGCGATAATTTATTGTGATGAGAATGGATTCATTTTTGTTGTTGCACTATCATAAACGCAAGATATATCTTGTTTGGTTGTAACTCATGGATGTTATTACTTTATTGTGCGACGCTTCGCTTATGCTTGTATTATATTCTATTATACTTGTATACGATATTCGCTTCTTATCTTATACTTGATGTCTGCATTTCAAAGTTTGATTCTTTAACTAAATTCAATTTCATGAATTTCTTCTACTTTTTACTTGCATACACTTTTACATGTCCGTGACGCATTACAACACTTGTGATTCTCATTTACTGAAATGAAGACATTATCATTTTCTTTCTAAAAGCAATCAAATAAGCTTAATAATAAGTAGACTGATCTCTACAAAGGTAGTCTGAGACTTGCAAGCCAAGTTAAGTCGTTATATCTCCAACCAATTTTATGCAGATATCTCAGCTCCTTTGTTAATTGAAAAACGGGTGTGGATTATTTGATAGAAATGGAAAAAAATGTGAATTTGATCGACGGATCCTCTCTGATCGACGTTTTCTGTGAATTAATGCTTGCGTACGAGTATTCTATTCTAGCAATGATGGACGGACGAAATATTGGAATAGCTTTGTCACTTAAAAGATGTGTATGAAAAATGATGAATTATTTGCAGATATTCAGATGATTATCTGTCAATTATCATCAACTATTAGTTATTTCTTTCTGTGAGAAAATATAGAGCAATGAGTACAGCTAGCCCAAAATTGAAAGGTCAATTCTTGCATATATGATACTCAATTACATTGGATAATAAAATAAAATGTAAAGCTTCTAAGTTGGGACAAATGCAGGATTAAATGCTAGAAGGAACATTATAATTGAATTCTTCGACAAGAAAGCATAATAATCAGGAACAAAACTGTGCTGACTAGCTCTTAGAACGAAATTTGTGAAGTTTTGTAGATTTTCTGGTCCCAGTAGTCTTGGCGGTCATATTGAATTTTTAAAAAATCCACTAGGTAGGCCAGCGGCCACCCGAGGTAAATTTTATTCAGACACATAGAATTATCGAAAAATGAAAATAAAGGATTGTTGCCAAACATTGAAAGTTCAAATCGCACCGCTACCGGACTATTGAAAACATAATTTAAAGTCATGCTTGAAAACATGATCAAAACATGTTCAGTACTCTGATTTAAAGGCAGCTTGTATCACTGTTTTGATAAAGAAATTGCGTCAAAATAATTAACTTTGTTTCTCTGAAATTACGGAATTCAAATGTTTGAAAACTTGCACATCCTTGTGAATAACACACATCATATTTAATGCTCAATGAATTACTTAAACCACAAATATGAATAAAAGAGTCCTTATTGACAATTATGCTGTACAATACATACTACTATTTTGCTTTAACATTGTCAAAGACATTATGTAGATAAGCATATTTATGATAAACAATAGGTTAAGATAGTTTCATAACATTGACTGATTTAGACTTGTAGCGTGGGATTTCCATACAATAATCAAAAATACTAAGCAAACTTGCAATGAAGTATAAAATTGACTCCCTAAGTTAGGTGTTCGCTGATGCTTTGAAATGCAAGTGCATGACCTCGGGCAGCAAAATCGAGTTGCTTACAGGACGACGGTAAAAACTGAAATATTGCATTGAAAAATAGTACTCTATGACCTATTCTTAGGATATGATCTATGCTTTAAAAACTTGAAAACCCCAAATCATGATACAAAATAAATAGCCGATTCCTAATAATCGATAAATAAACGCGTGATCATTGCACAGTCCACGCTAAGTCGGTGAAATCCTAGGATAAACATACGTGCGAATATTTAATAGTTATGCCGGTATCTACTAGGACAAACGAAGTTGCGAAAGGTCGACCCACATCAGAAATATCTTTTAGCCCACATATCCCAGATAAATATAACATAAAAATTCTTATACGCACTCCATACAGAATTTGCTGAATTATTTGAAAATGTCTTGACAAAAAAGCATATTTTGTTGATAGGGAAGAGTCAAGAATAATTTGATATTATCTTATTTATTCTATTACGCTATTAATTTCAATCACTACCCAATGATCATCTTCAGGCAAAAAGGAATTTTAACATTGACATATACATAAGATTCAAAATGTTTTTGTAGTATGATATCATAAAAATATGATATGGAAGGGATGATATAGGAAAAGGGGAATAGAGATATGCATGCAATCCACGATGCAAGCAATCTTCGTCTAAGCAGTAGTGGACTTTCATGATGAGACTTTGACATTGAGGAAAAGCAGTAGAAAAAGGCTACGATCAAATAAGAAAAGAATTGAAAGAATTCCAGACTCAATACTAAGACGACAGAAAAGTCGCGCTTTACTTCAACTGATTCAAGCGAAGGCATGAATAATGGAAAGTGGCTCGTGACTACCAGAGTAAGGTATCAAGAGCACTGAATGAGGATTGTCTATTAAAAGATGGAGATGAACTATCTGTTTGACTGTTTCTTCATAGAGCTCAAGAAACAAAATGACGATCTGTATCCACTTCCGACATGGAAATCCATTATGTTTTCTATAACAACATTATCTCAACTAAACGAAAGGACGATGACCGAAAGATTCCATCTTGAATTGACGACACCTCGACTGCACAAAGTCAGTCTTCATCACATCTATTCTTGCCATTTCAATATCTAAATTCTAAAATACCTAATGGATTAAAATGAACACGAATTGCATTTGCTCTAATTTATTTACCTACTCATGCTAGAATTTTTTAGCCTGCAAATAGTTTATTTTGCAGGTTGCACGATGCAAGCAATCTTCGTCTAATAGAAGCTTTTAATATCAACAAATATAAGCCAACAATTAACAACAAACATAACTGAACAGTTACAGGGATTTTCTCTTTTTCTGATACCTATGATTCAAAATTCACTTACGTACCACTAACTTTTCAGTCAGGTCATTTTCTTTGCTACTGGTACTATGTAACCCAGTACTACCTGCCTCATACATATCTCTATTCCCCTTTTCCTATATATCATCCCTTCCATATCATATTTTTATGATATCATACTACAAAAACATTTTGAATCTTATGTATATGTCAATGTTAAAATTCCTTTTTGCCTGAAGATGATCATTGGGTAGTGATTGAAATTAATAGCGTAATAGAATAAATAAGATAACATCAAGTCATTCTTGACTCTTCCCTATCAACAAAATATGCTGAATTATTGTACATGAAATCATTAATTCATTTGCAATTTCTCACAACCACTTTTCTTTCATTGATTTTTCATCTCATAAAATCCTGTTTATATTTTATCCGTGCCATATTAATTGTTCGCACTGATGATGGTAGCTTGCCTACTGAAACATGTCTACAATTAAACTCTGTTAAAACAATTTATTTCCCTTTAATTTGGACTCTATAAGTCTAACATTTTTGGGGAACTTTCAAATTACGGGTTGTTATTTGTATCTCATCTGCCTCTTTATCACTGAATTTTTAATCGGAATCAGCGACTTTAGTCAAACAATAGTATTTCCGTCAATAATACGTTAGCAGCTAAACAGAGCACGCAAAACTATTCAGATTTACAAGCTCACAGGCACCCTGCGCAAAGGAGAACTTATACGCTAATTGGAGAAGTGTGAAAGCAGTCATTTTGCTGACAACTGAAAATTGAATAGCTGTTTATTTCAGTCATTATAAACGAATAATTTGTTCCTATTTTAAACACCTAATTTTGAATTTGTAGTTAAATACAATTAATCGAATTCTGTGAAAATACTTGTGGCTGAAAACATAATGAATTCACCGTGAATTTGCCGCTGCATCCCTTCAATTCATTCTTAACCCTTTTAACGGTAGAGCGACATATGTGTCGCTTAAGATCTAACGGTAGAGCGACACATGTGTCGTTTTGTATGAAACAGTATAGTGACATCTATTTTATGAATATGAAACATTGAATTCGGTATAAATGAATGTTGTGTGTTATATTAAGTGCATCTGCTTGACACATACACACCACTCACACACGCGCACACACGCGCACACCGCATATGGTTTCCGAAACTGTTATACGACTTACGAGTATGAACTCTCTCAAGACATGAGTATAGATGAGACAATCGTTGGATTCAAAGGACGCCATACCCTCGTGAACTACATCAGAGTAAAGAATCAATCAATCAAAGCATCATCAATGGGCACGAAGAAATACAATCTTCCCGACTCAAATACTGGATAAATCCATCAAACAATTTATCACACTCGAGGAAAGAGGATATCAACTTTTGTGCATCCATGCGACGTTTGCGAAAAATTATAGAAGGCTCACGAAGGGAAATATCATAGACTTTTTGTAAACAATTACATGTAAACATGAATGTTGCCTATTTTGTCATGAAATGTTGAAAAAGAAAATCTATATCACTGGTACAGTTCGTTCCAACCGACGTGGCTTACCTCAAGATATCAAGAGTACGAGAACAGCCAAATGATCTCAGACGTCTCAAACGGATGGAAAGATTTTGGCAATGAGCTGGGTTGACACGACAGAAGTACGGATGTTAACAATACATTCCTCAGCTTCCTTCGTTACAGTTTCAGGTTGAGATAAGCGCATACCTCACATGGTAATTGATTACAATGACCGAATGGGAGCTGTCGACATAGCTGATCAGATGACTGACCACTGCTCGACGCAAAACTGAAAAAATTCACCAGACACACTATGTCTTTATTAAAAATTCAACCTTAAAAGGGTTAAGCCACGAATTCGGTGTTTCGATTGCATGATTTCAAGCATGTAGTTACATGTACTGACTGTACTAACTGTACTTTGTAAGGGGATTTAACCAACAAGTGAAAGTGGCTATTTATTGCCATTAAAACAATCCAGGGACATCCTCTGACTTGTAAGCGCGCAAAGCTGTAATTGTACACTGTAAATCATGAAATCCTATGTTTAGTATGACTCTGAGTACTAAACAGAAGAGTAGGGCCGACTAGAATTACCGAACTTAAATTCACAGAAGTACTAAAATGCTTGTTGAGTACGAATATGATGAAATATCAATGTCAATAAATTCAGTGAGTCAGCATGCAGCTGGTAGTGGCGGCGTGCGCTTCGATATAATATAGACTATTTGTCTATTCCCAGCTTAGACATAAGTGTGCATTGTTGACGAACAGTGACTGTAGGAACAAGTGACGCCTATCAAACGGTCAACATACTCATAGTTCCAGCAGCAAAATTATCACGCGGATCGCTTCTGTCTCAGGTAGTGAGTTCTGAGGAAATGACGGCTTGGTGTGTTCGTGCATGTCGAAGTGGGTATAATGAATCAAGAAGCGATAACTGCAAACACTTATCTGTGACATTTTATCGATATCCTCTTGATGAACCTAAGACATCAGTTTGCATCATAGGCATCCTCAACGACAGTGTTTTGAGCCATGCCAATGTCTATCATTTTCTCAGACTTTGACTCCTTGCAATTTGAGTCTTGTCAGCGTTTGCCATCCCATCCGACAGTCATTTTAGTCTTGCCAACGTTTAACCACTTCATCGACTGCAATTTGATTCTTATATATAATTTATTGATCCAAATGCATTTGTGTTAAATTGCCCAAGTAGTTCTTCAATGGATGTGCGTATGTGATATAGCGGGTTAGACACGCCGTATGGAGTTTTCGATGCAGTGGAGTTGCTAGTCCTAAATCTAACTCATTAAATGAGTACTAAAATTAGTACGAATTAAGTACTGTGCTTTCGAACCCAAAGAGTTCTAATATGAGTACTAATTTTTTCGAACTAAAAGAGTGCTAATGTAGATGCTGGGACTTAGTCGCCACTGAAAGTCATCTTTGCCTTGATCATGACAACACATGCTCACGACATGACATTGTTTTCAATGTGCATACCTGTCCTATTCCTCTATTATCATAGAGTGTCGGATTTCTACTGATTAAAGCATCCCTCTCACACAAATATGAAAATGAAATGTCAAGATACTCAGCTTTGTCGCCAAATGTAATTGCAATGTCTACTTTATTTCAACAGCGTGGAAAATGTTGTTCTTTTGGAAATGTAGTACTGCGTATCGCAAATGTCCTCGTAAAGAATTTAAAGAATATTGCTGACTGCTCATGCACTTGGGTTCCCATAAACCATTGAAATAATGTCTACTTTCATAATAAGCATTAATTACAGATTAGCTGCTCAGTCACTAGGTCGTTACCACTGATCATTGCTTCGTTCACGTATTTCAAGGAAGGGATGTAAGGTTTAAATGTCTATTGCATAAAATACGTGTAATTATTGATGCTGAATATCCTCTTAATTCAAGCACTTTATGATTTATTCAGTCTCTTTCTTTATTGATATAATTCAACTCTTGACGAATCCCATCTGCAAATATTTTATTCATCAAATTGATCTCCCCTTATTTGACCGGGGCTTTCAATTCATCGACTTCTTCTGTACTTACTTCATCGATATGATATTGACTTCATTGCCTTTCTAATCGCTATTTGCTCCGGAAATAGCAAAAGTGCACATCACACGAGCTCAAACCATAGAGTAAGTATATTAGGTAGAGTAGCAACTCAGTATTAATTTAATCCCAAATGTGTTTGCAGTTTCGATTTTAAATTCAATAAACTCAAGTTGAGACCCAGCACCGCATGTGAGATATGCAAATTTGTATAATTTGCACTTTTGTATAAATTTACACAGATTTGACTAATCATGATAGCAACACAGAGGGAATAATAGTATTTTTCAAATCCTCCGTTTCATGTCAACCTCGGAGAAGTAATATAGTTTTTTAAATCAGCAATTTGATTGATGCTCAGCCTATAATCAGAGCATTCATCGCGCTGATCCCATAATTCTTAAGCGTGATCATATTATAAAACCTGCTACTGTAAAAAATACAATCAAAGACAAACTTTATAATTAGCTTCAAAGATGTAAATGGGTCAACATTGCCATTCAGATTCAAGAAATGAGGCATGAATTTAGTGATTAAAATCATACCGATGAAATTTGAATCAAAAACTTGAAGTTTCAGTCAAGAAGCACAGTGAGATCTCTACTTTTCCATGAAGACTCGCATTATAATACGTTTCATGAGATATCCTTCATAATCAGCTGAATTTCCACTTAATTAACAAGATACCAGTCAGTAAAAATTCATCCTCTTTGAAATCTTTGGTTTCACGTTGCTAGTAGACTATACAATCACAGGAATAATTTGCAAAAAATTACCTTCTCTAAAAGTGATCGAATATTTTTCATAACTGAGGAGCACAAATTCTGAAAAATGCTGAATCTTTTGATACAAAATTTTCACTGCATGCTGACGTTTCTTTTGAGTCGCTCTCTACCTACTGCATACAGTTTACTCTATGGTTTCTATCTTATCATGTGAGCTTTGAAATGTGCTCTGTGCCTCAGAATGAAGAATGAAAGAACGACTTGTCAGATGATATATAGGGTGACTCAAAAGTCTTAATCGGGTTTCAAGTCAAGATTTCTCAGTAAGTATTAAGACTTTTGAGTCACCCTGTACAATACTCGATGTCTGAACAAGCATTCTAAAGCTTAATTCGAGGCTCTGTGTTAATTCAATGGATATGCAGTCTGATGAAATCAGATGATTCTTTTAGGGCCCAGTATTTTGTTCAGTTTATCGAATAGAATTTCCCAATAAGCATAGGATGGATTTAATTATGATTTCAATGACTATAAGTGAATTGCATTCAATTCAATGAGCCATACAGCACCGTCCAGAGTTGTTTATTTTAGAGCAAATTAGAGATTTCCAATACAGGATTTTCTTTGATTCAGGAAGCACAAAAAACTTCTATTTGCTTACCCCGGTATGACTTTTGGTATACATGTAGAACAGTCAGTTTCCAAAAAACCTTCCCTGTGTGCATTGTGTGTATTTCGATATGAAAATCCTATGCTTCTCAAAAATCAATTGGTCTTCGAATGTATGTTTTTCTCGCAGTATAAAACTGGTCGTAGCCCACATGTATCCCTGATGATTACCATAATTTGCAATTTTTTGCTGATATCATGATTTCACAGCTCATTGGCCAGAAGTCCCGGTTTATAAAATGCACAAATGCATGTACCGGCATGCATTTACATCCTAACGTTACGCATACGTTCATGTAATTAATGACACCATTGGCAAGGCAAATTAGCATTGCCGCTCATCGGGTAGAGTATTTCAGGTGCACAAATTCCACGTTTTTCTACTACAAGCATTTACTATTCATATATGTAGGAGGTGTGGACAATAAAATATACCGAATTATAATAAAAATAGATCGATTCAGCGACAGATTTTAACGAGACTGTATACACTCATACATACAGTATCAGTGGCACGATGAAGTCCTTGATGGAAAATATCAATCACACTAGATAGACTTCGTCATAAAAATATAGCATTACTAGGCTAAGTTAAGACATAACAAGTGTCCACCGTGCAACTGACATAAGGCATCCGTAAGAAATTTGAAAAGAAAACATGGAATGGGCTGATATTGTGCCGTATTTACTCAGTTTCGAACAGTTATTGTGATCATAGACTCATATTCAAAACCGTGCTGCAGTATGTACAGGTGTCTATGTTCAGATTTGGAAACCGACTTTTTTTCCTCGGAGACCTGGAGACCTGGTTTGGGTGGGGTGCTCCATCCCCACAGCCCCTTGATTTCCGCCCCTGTTTGGAATATCTCAACCATGGACTCCTAGATACATTATATTATATATCTAGGAGTCTATGATCTCAACCTCAAACTTCTGCAACTTTTTCAGCGACTTCATCTATTTTGCATCAAGAGTGATGATGTCATTCATGGATTAATTGTGCTTCTCCGCTTATGATTGAGCTACCATCCGACTAAATTCACCAACATTAATAATTTCTCCTCCTATTTTCATATCTATGCTTCTTGGGCTCAAACATGGCTGAATCAATCAACGTGCTTCCGATGGACAAAATTAATGTTGTTTTCTTATCTTGCATTATTTCAGACAATTATCGATACTAAAGTGTGGGTGTCAAGTGACGAATCTTCAAGAATCAAGCTGCTCACATCCAACCGGTAATGCCGCAAAGCTTTGTCTTCCCTTTGTGTCATGGTTGATAAAGTACAATAACTAAATGAGAGTAATTATGAATATATCAAAGAACTCGAAAACTTTAGATATTTCTTCAGATTCATTTATCAATGAATATGGTCATAATACTATTTATTCAAATAGTATGGTCTCAGCAAGTCAAGCAAGCAGAGGGGATTACCATGCGTCTCTATGACAAATATCCCTGCATATCTGTTATTATCAAACCATGAAATTACATTTCGATAATAGAGCAGATAGACTAATCGATACTGTATCTAGATTCCTATCCTTTTTAAATGAAAAATTCATTTCTAGATTTGTTACATCAATGTCGATCAAATCATCAGAAGTCAGGAATGTTTGTTAAATCTACATCGACTTTATCAGCTGAAAATTGAGTTCTACCTAATAATGCGAAAAGAAAACGATAAAGTGTGCGTATTTGATGGGTTTTGTAATTGATCGCTTGGCCGGGTAGCGTTCGTGTAGGTGTTGATCAAATGCTACAAGTATTAAAAAATGTAACATAGGCAAGAACATATGCTGTACTTCGTGCTGGAGAAGTGAGAAAGTCCACTTTATTTCATTCATCTGAAATAAAAGGTATACATTGATGAACACAAATAAATGAACGAACATGTACTCCTGGATAATTGAAGTGTTGGACTATTTGTCACATTTGTGATGTCTGTCTGACGTTAGTGAGTGTGATCACCTTCATTGTGCTATCGTTAAGCGAAAGAGCCCTCTCATCAAGCTTGAATGATGGCCTATAAAATGCACTAAAGACATAGAAATAAGAAGTTGATCATCTTTTCATAATATCTGCTTTCATAAAGGTCGTGCTCTTTGATCAGCACCGCAAACCGCTCTCAAATAAGTCTGCGAAGATGTGTTTACAGAAATGATTGGGGAGTGATGTTTCACTCTAACTGGGTTGTAATGCCTCTCAAGTGAAAGGCGGGCCTTATCTCCGGTTTGCTAAAACGAATCTTATTTTTCTGATTTTCCTTTTGTTGAAGCCTCTCATAGTATTTTTCCATTCAATGTCATAATAAAACTCACTCTTTGCACGTTCACGATGATCTTAAAAACTTCATTCAGATAGCGATGTAGCTGCTTGAATAATGTTTGAACATAGCAACTCACAAAAAGCTTGAGTAGCTTCAGTTGTTATTATAGTCAGTGCCGTCCAGTGACTACTTAATGTGGGAAAGCAGAAGTATTATCCTTGGTCTATATCATGATAATGTATAGTTAGTAAAGATAATAATAACTCTACTCCGAAAAATTATGTTTTTGCGGTATGACATCAACTGTATTGATTTTGAAAAGATAATGATAATGTTTTTTGGTGAAATCTGACGCAATCATTCTTCAGAGTGCCCAACATCAGGATTAAGAAGTTTATTGTACCAGTACAAAAAGTTATACACTGTACATAACAACAATGCAAAGTATCAAGTAAAAAGGAGTAGGTTTGTAAATAGACTAATTTAAATAATATTTCACTAACTTACTAATTGCAAATGTATAATATGGTACAGCTGGACAGATTCATCCTTACATCATGTGCGACGACAAATGTAATTCCCCAACAAGAAATGTGCTGTGAGCTCTTTTTTTAGTCAATTGCAATCATAGATGTACTGACGTTTCTATCTATACTTTGTGAGATTTATGCATAGGTTGGCACGATAACAAAAGGCATTGCGATGACCGATAAATTGGTCTATCGATGTCAAAGTATCGATAAAAACTGATTTTTCGATAGTGATTGTGATCTACCGATGATAAGTTGAGTAAAACGATGGGCGACCGCACTGAAACAGTGTTGGATAGTGGTGTTGTTAGTGATAAGCAAATTTCAATGGGTGAGTGATACTGCTAGATATTTGTTAGCCTAACAGAGTTTCTGTGTGGTCGCCCGAATTTGTTGGGCTGAGTGCTAGGCAATTGTTTTAGTGCCAATCATAATAACTACATCTCAAAAGGCCTACGGCTATAGGGCCCACTTTTTATCTTCTCAAGTGAAAGCTAATATAAAAACTAAAAGCAACAAAAGTAAAATTCATTAACATGGATAGAACTCAACTGTTCAACGACATCTCGCTTCATTATTATTTGCATGACATCATGTTGCCTTGACTACACAAGAGCAAGTTCAAAATGTCATTAGAAAAAAGAGCTTCTTTAAACCTTTATTGAGTTACTTCAAGTGGAATTTTATCCTTCGACGGCGGTACTGGATTGCATCGCAGTTGTTGAATATTACCAAATCTTTTTCGCTGACGAATGCTGCATCATCCATACTGTCAGTAGTCTTAGATTTCAGTCATGCTTTCACATTATAGCTGGATTTCCGAGCCGGCTCGTGTTTCAATTATTTTGGTGAGCATTTAGTGATGTTTGTCATAACCATCGCAATGCAAAGAAAGCAAGGCACTAGAAGGATGACTAAATTGTACCACATGACGTGCATTACATACTATTCAAATGACAATGAGCCTATTCATGGAGTTATAGGCTATTCTATGGTTCATAATTAATCAAACCATTATACTTCAAGTATGTTGAAGTTGGTAGCATCTTCGACACTTGTTGTATTTGACGCCGAGTCCCTTGTAAACCAGCTTATCAATTATCGATGTGATTTGGAACAAAAGTATCACCGATACTAACATGTCGAATGCTCAAAACAAAATCGACGATGATGAGCGATAACTCAAAAAAGTAAACATCGACAGAATAGCACGTTAATCTCCCCCCCCTATGGTCGCAGAAGCGACAGCCTATGGAGTGATGACCAAGCGTTCTGTTAAAAGTGCATACCAACAATTTATGAGTAATTATGTCATGACTAGACTGTCTTATTATAACTGCATTAGTAATTAGGCCAAAGCGATTGGACTTCCTTCCTCCCAGTTCTTGAAAATCATCGTCCTCTTCGTGTTGATATCTCTGTGAAATTCGAAAAAGACGCCAACAGAAGACGCTGATAAGTGATTAATTCATCGGTGGCATGGTGATCGTTGATAACATAATGAAAAATATCTCCAGGTTGTAGTGGCATTTGCTCATCTGTATTTCACTTTCAACAAATCGTTTTAGTGTTCTGCACCCACTCACACATCGTGAATGCACATCACTGAGTTAGTGGAATCAATTACAGTTAAATTGGAGGTTTACTTGAGGGCTGAATTGTGAAACTGCAATGATTAAATAACAAACATTTCTATGTCAGAAGTAAAACCGAATAATACCACCTTAAATTTACTCATTTAGCACATTTCCAAATCACAATAAAGAATTGCGGAAAACAAATATGACAACATCGATATCAATAATTATAGGCCCTATAGATCTCGAAGATATCTGCAAAACTCGCATCATTCACTCTTTTTCATGCATTATCAAAATGAAAACATGAATACATTGTCATACACAATCATATCGGTTATTTATCATCAAAGAAAAGCCTGACTGTGTTTTGCGGAGCAAGGATTTCTAAAGTTATGTCGATTCCGTTCGCAGCTAAAAATCCTACGTAATAGTGTAAGTTGTTCCACCATAGAAAAGGTTTTTTTTGCAAGTAATCCAAATTTGCTATTCTATAAAGATAGCACTTTTTTTACTTGTAGTAGGCGAACTTTGTGGAAAACTTTCAAACTCTGAAATCTTTCGAGAATTGCTTGAATTGCTAATAGTTAAATTTTATGCAAAGGCCATAACTATCAAGCTTCGATGGTTATGCTGAAATCAAGAAACTTTAGAAAAAAATGAAGGACTACAGGAAGAAATATAAGACTATTAGATTATAAGAAATACTGAGAAAAGTATTCAAGAAATCAAGAAGTTCGCAAATCTTTGTTTTCTATATGTTACATCCGCAATGTCTCAGTATAAAAGTATTTTTTGCAAAATATGTCTTAGCATTATGTTATAAACAAAACATTTTGTATACTGGGATGACATTCTGATTCGCAGAAATGATTTCACTCTATTTCAAAGATTCGCGCTTAATTTCACTACGCGCATTCGAAAGCGTCATTTGTTAAGTAAGCGAATTCTGTGTCAAACTTGACATTAAACTGGTTCACTAATGAGATGATGTATAGGTGAAGATAGCGGTAAGTTGTGCAACTTTACCTCTGAAATTCTTAAAATTAAAAGCTTAAGGAAGATGGGAACTTCACATTAAAATCCAGCTGCAACGCTTGCATCTCACTTTTACCTGACAGTATTGAATCGAAATCATTATACAACACACTCGCCATGTGGTCTTTGAATTGTGGATTATCTTGTATTCTTCAGAACTCAGAAATTCAAATATCTACATGCATGTAAACTTGTGAATGGTTAGGCCTAATTAGGATGCAGCCTATGGCACATTGTTGCTTGGCAATTGGTTGGAAGTGATGAAGAAAGTATTGCTTCTCTAAGAAATGCAGGTAAAATCAATATTAAAAATTTCAATCTTTTTCACTGTACAAAGTTGAACATAGTATGCAACCATTAGTTAGCAGTGAGGGAATATTCAACAATACAATTTTGGTCATATGCAGTAATTAGTTATTACCACTTACTATCATGCAGAAATGTAGAATTTTCAGAATTTATGTGCAATTGCAAAGTGATCTTATATATCTTATAGAAATAGATCTTATTATATTACTACAGTGGGAAACAACGTCCAAGAATGCTCACAAGATTATAGACATTCGCTATTTTTCGAATTACTATATTTCCATCTTTAACTTCAGACTAGGATGCATTGAAATATGAATTATTCAGCTGAGCAGAGTGCGTAGCTTAAGTAGAGCACGTTGGAAGTTCTATAGTACTCTTTTCGGTTCTAGTTGGAAAAAGGGATGTAAGAAGCATTTTTTAACTTACTTCATTTTTAAAACTGTTTCAATATATGTAGGTTGAATACGACATCCCATAATGATGACACTGAACATGATTATAAGATTTCGAGGTATGCAAGAAAGAAGACAAGGTGGTAGATGACGCAACAATTTGCAATGGATAATTTGGGTTTTATGAAAGTTTTGCGACTGCAAATATTTGAAGGAAATAAAAATACCAAATTAATATTTCGACCATCCCGGTTGTCAACTTTGATCTTTTGGTTTGTCAACTTAAATCGCATCCGAATATGAAGCTATTCAATATTTTCTCAGCGGTTAACACAAAAGCTACTCGTAATTGTTGGCTGCTAATCTTATCAAAATATATCGTATTCTACTGTTGAAAAAAATATATAGAGCACGTATGCTGCCTGACAGAAAAAAAACTTAACACCTACTTATCTTTACTAATCTGTTATCATAAATTTCAAAGCCGATCTTACTCCCAAACGAATTTTTATGCTCCTTCTCCAGCGTAGCCATATGAAGATATCGTTAATCCTTTCACACAGGATTAACTTTTAAATAAGTTTAAACATTGCATAACTGCAAAATTTGCTGTCTTTTTGACATAAGTCGCAGCGGCATGATGAAACACGGAGAATGTGTGCTATTGGGATGATTCGCTGTGGACGTAGGGTATGCGTAATGTTTGTAAAGAATGAATTTATCGTATGTAGGCTAGCTGTTAGGAATTGGTGGATGCGTTGGTGAGAAGAAGGAAAAGTTGCACGACAAGAAGAAGTTGCAAGACCAAAGAAAACAGATAGAGTCACATACCGAAAGCTGTTGATTGCAGAGAAGATAAATGATGGTTTGAAAGCGTTTCGTATCTAGCAATAGGCTGGAAATCTACTGCTGGTATCTGCTGTTGGGATTTATATAGAACTGAGGTCTGCATATCGACGTTTGATAGAAGAGGGATTTACATCTTACAGACATAGTGTACGCATGCACCTCAATAATGTTTTGAATCTTAATGAATTTACACGATCGCATACCCAATGAACATTTTACAGGTCTCAAACACAAGAGAAGAAATTAGAGCGATGTGAGTGACATTCTAGAAGGAGCGCTGACGACTGGCATCGCGTGATGTGGACAAGTCATCACGGTTTACCCTCGATTTCCACGACGGACGAGTTTCTGCTCACACTGTCTCGTCAGATTAAACAGTCTGCAGCATTTCAGAACATGGTCGCTTCAGCGGTGGTAGCGTTAGGATTTCGGACAATATTTGGTACGCTGAACGAGTCAAGGCTGCTATTATCATCAAGGCATCTTGTTTGGCTCATGTAATCTCTCGGAGACTCCAATAGTATAGAGGCACCATCTCACCATCCATGATGACAATCTGCAGCTGCATAGAGCACACCAGCCAGGTGATAACAGCTCAGATATTGAGTAACTCTCTTCGCCTTCTGCCGTCCTACTGATCTTTCACCAATCGATGCATGGGATGACCTTTATGAAAGGTGAAAAACACGCATCCACATTCTCCTACCAATTTCGAACCAGTTTCCGAAAGGTTGGTTGAAGATCCATGAGAACACATTGAGCAAGAGAGATCGGATGAACTCTATGAACAATAGAATTTGAGCTTGCATTAATGCTAGGAGGGCATGCATGTTGCTGTATGATATAATTTTTCATCATTTAAAGTTCAGTTTTGATGTAACTTCAATAATGAAAGTAATGTTCCCTATGTGTTAAAACTAAGTGTTAAGATTTTTTGTCACGCAGCATATAGCAACAAAATAGACATTGTAATTTTAGCGAAAAAATGGCCGATGCCCACATTGCCTGCTTCAGCTTAAACTTAACTTCTCAGTATACACAATTAACCACATTACAATAGCTTCAAAATATGGACTCAGTGAGTCGAAAGTCGGGGCAATTCCACAATTTATAACGATTATTAAGATAAAAAGATCAATTAAAAAAATTGTGAAAATTGGACTTTGAATGGTCATTTGTTGTACAAAGATGACACGACAATAGAAAAGAGCTCTCACCAAATATGTTAAGAAGAAGAAACGTCTCAGTGCTCACTGGATAAAGGTATAGTAGAATTTTTGAATAGATAATGGATAATAAAAATGATTCATTGGGTTAGGATGAAAGGACATGCTTTTTATGTTTGCATGATTTATCAGACAGGTTTATAATTAGCATCTTACGGTTCTTTAGAGAGTCGAGTTAATCAATTGAAAGACGATTGACACAGCTTAGTTCACATTTTATTGCTATTCAAGTACAATTCAACCTGCTGTGAATTGTGTCACAATGTAGATGTGTTGAATGAACTTGTCCATGAAATTTTCTCTTGAGTAGTAGACGCATGTAGGAAAGATAGTTGATAGATAGATCTCGGTCAAACCAAAAATCGGAAATAACCATTCAGTAACCCTATTTTACTCGGGCCACTTTGAACTAAAAATGATCCGCGGAGCTCCTGGAAGTCCCTCTAATTTTGATGTTCTCATGATTTAATCTTTCCCGCAACTACACGGTAAATTGTGCGCTCCAAATTGTAAATTGTGCGATGAAATGTTTGCTGCCAAATGTCCTATTTCCTTTCATTTGGTAGCGCTTTTTCTGTCTGGTAGCAATTCTGACAAATCTGTGTAATATCTACCGGATGCTTCATTTCCTTCTAATCGCAAAACATGTCAAAAACTGTATGTTGCTTTTTGGTATTAAAATATTAAAATTCAAGGATCGAACTTGCAATATTGAAATTTTTATAAATGATTAGCAAGTTCACAGAAACAAACAATAAGCATTAAGTAATTCTAAAATTAAAATCAAAATAAATCCGAAGTGATAGTGCATGTTAATTTCATAACAAAAATTAATTTATGTTTGATATTTGTAAAGGAACATGCTTCCAGAACAATTATCGTGCAGTTGAACTGACTAATGATCTCAGTCACTTCGGTAGGCCTCCTTAGACTTAGGTAGACTCGGGATCGGGTCGCAACATATCGAAAGAGCTGATTTTAATGTCACCTGACTAAGAAACAGTTGCATGTACATCACACGCAAAATATGCTGAAAAGGTATATAAATGCTGCACAAAAACATTCAGTAAATCTACTACTGTTGAAGGCACCTATAAGTAGCACTAAAAAACAAATTTGATATGAGAAGTTTCAGTGAAATTGAGACTGTGGGAAACAAATCATTCAGACGATCGCTATCAGATGAACGCGGTCTGGTAGCCCATTGATAGAACAGCCAATTAAAATGCCAAACCATTTTCATTTGGGAAGAAATGTTAGATACTTTTGATGGGTAGGTTTGGCAGCTAAATTTATTTCATTTGGTAGCTCATGGTTTACTGTGTATGGTACAACACATTTAGCGGATGCTCGTTCCAGTGGTGGTGACAGTTTGCACCAACTCAGTCATCTTGTTGCCATAAAGATCAATTCAAAATTTAAATTTCACTGCTGGTTCAAAAGTCTTTTGAGTTTCTGTTGGAAATTGAATGCAGATGCCTTTGATAAGCGATGCGTTCTGGTCAGTTATCGCATGAGAGCGTCTTAAGATGATTTTAGGAGTATTAGGATAGCCTCTAATTTAGCGGCTCTAAATACAACTCAGATACAGATTTTTGAAAATGCGTGCATGTGGGATATTTTGCTGGATGATGGTCGCAGGAACAGAAACGGTGGATGCAGCTTGTGATATAGACGATGTAAATAGCTGAATATGATTTAACAGCTGTGCGATATTCGACCAGCTCGCACAGTTATACTTTCCTAAGGTTTGGTGATTATTGACAAGTAGCCATTTCGAGCGCTTGCAGCAGCAATAAACAAACTTTCGACACATGGCTTTATCATTAGCGCAGAAGTGTGAACACCAGCCTTTTCAATTGTTCGCTTGGGTTCAAAAATACTTTGGAATTTTTTTTAGTCGTCTCCATTGAACGATTTACTATCAGCCATGCACGTTTAACACAGGAGAGAGCACTTTTCAAGGTTGTATGTTTGCGCCATTCGGCATGAACAAAAATACTTGAATGGATGCCAATGCGCTTGCAAACGACGATGACTGAAGTCAGCCATTATCACCCATTTCCATTTTGACCTCGTTCTCAGCCGTCAATGGTTTGCTTTTGATGATCCACACACCAAACTGATCCTCAGAGTTTGAAGAAGCTGATGGCGCTCATGACCTCCATGATGGACTAATATTAATCCACCGTAGTAATAGTAACATATTCTCGCCTTCGCAATCCCCTTTACTTGGAACAATGGCCAACAGAGACAATTGAAAAGCTATGTCATGGAAGACAATAGCATAGTCGCTCGGATTCCAGGGTTACAGCCTATGGAGCCTTTCACATATGTCGCGTGTTTTAAAAGCAGATAAATTGTCGCAAGAATTCTCCGGAAAATTTCGCGATTTTGAGTTTTGACCGACTAACGATCTGGTATGAATACGCGCGACATATGTGAAAGGCTCCATAGGCTGTCATGTTAAACACCCGCGCGACTTCCGCGCTGCAAAAAGTCGCATGTGTGAAACACCCTAAGGCCTCAGCCATGCTGAAAGCAAAGCAAAGCAATGCGACCACGAGCGTCCCGAGCAAACGTTGGTCCGCAAGTTAACAATTCCCATGCTTTGATTTGCTCGCTGTGTGGCGTCTGCAACTGCTGCGATGATGACTTTAAGTCCAGGCAAAAGGTTGGAAACGCTTCAAAAAGCTCACATTGTGGCCGAGGCCTTATCCAAACGTAGAATTCGCCGTCCTCATTAAGCACAGGTATCATGGTGGCAGCGAACCGTAACTTTCGCAAAATAGTTGTCTGTATTACACAGTCGGACAAGAACATTTAAGGCCGTGATGATAATCCATACAGATTAATGAACGAACACCAAAGCACATTGATCTGGCACAATGACCATGCCTATTCGGTCTTCCAAGCCATCTTTGTATAATTTTCCGATCACTATTTTTACACACATATTCTGTACATCTCTCTACTTTTTTGAGAATTTCCTCACTTTTCGGCACATCTCTTAGCTTAATCGGAGTATCTCTCCGTTTTTCAGGACATCGCTCTGATTTTTCGAGACATCTCTCCACTTTGTCGCGGCAACATTTCACCTAACAGGACAACTCCTCGCTTTAACGAGGCATCCTTTCTCTCTCTCAATTGAGACACTTCCGCACTTTATTGGAACACTTTCTAGCTATATCGGGACATCTCATCTCTAATCGGAATCCATTTGACATCTAAAGCCTGAACCAAGCTTGTTCCAGTCTTAAAACTGGTAGCTGCTTTCTTATAGTATGCATGTAGATGTGTGTCGTGTACGTTGGATGAACTGAAACATCTGCCACCCACGCAGTAATCGAATGTCATGGATTTTCAAAGATGCTCGACAAATCACTCGATGGTTCCGAAGATCGTTTTAGTTTATTTCAGCCAGTTTGATTGGATTTGATTGACTGAAGTCGCTTAAATACTACAAAATCAGACAAATAAAAATTGGCTGAGAAATCTTGCTGCCACGAGCTTAACCTCTGAGTTTCAGTAGGCTTAAGCAAGTAAAGACATTTGACACATTGAAATGAAATTAACCAAAAAGATAATTGATGCTATAGAAGTAGGCATGATGCTCAGTTTGCTTCATGCTGACATCATAATGATGTGTAGAATTTCGAATAAAACCAAACGCTACAATGACATCATCATTAGTAATTGCAATTGTAGGGATTGCAATGTTGCCCCAAATTGATGATAAAACATCAAACGTCGGTTTCTCCTCATTAAAGAAATTTGCTAATGCTACTTTGATGCGAAACTCCTACTCATGCTGATGTGTTTATTATGCTGGAAACCTATAAAATGCTTTATTCCGAAATGTATCGAATCATGCACAAATGAAAATCAGCCATTCAGATTGTTTGTAACTATTAAATAATGCATCTCTTTGAAATGCTCTCTGTAAGTATCATCTCACAAAGCTCATTAGATTAATGATTAAAATGACATTTACTATCGTGTGCAAGTAATTTCAGCATAGAAATGTAATCGAATTCAATCTATTCTATTTAACGAAAATTGCCAAAAATGTAATGCGTTTTAATCGCCACCTAATGTTTCACTCATGATCAAATCAAATCAAGTATTCTTTATTGTTCACAAAAAGGCAGTGAATCATTGCAAAAAGGTAGAAAAGAGAAAACTAAATTGCTACAAAACAACTCACATCAAATTGTGGCTTTCCAAACTGGATAAAGGAATGGCTAAAACGTTTCTTGAGAGCTTTAGGAACTTTGATAGTCGCGCCGTTCCTGTAAGTCGGAATTCTCAGATCAAGTGTGATCGCGATCATGTCAAAGTGTGATCGCGATTGCATTATGTCTTCTTAAAGGATTTTATACATAGTCTTTCTGAGAATATCTATGTATCAAACTTTGCATAAGGAAAGCACCTTGCAGTATGACTCTCAACACGAAGAATTTTAGAAAATAGGTACTTTGGTAAGTTGCAAAATGCATGAAAACTTTAAAGGCGCACAGACCTAATTGATGCGGTATAGCATTGAAAAGCATTTCTTGAGAACAATTAATAAGTAATTTTTTAATTAAGAAGAATATGCAACATGTTGTCAGATTTCTTTGTAATGGTTGAAACGTGCTTATTCCACATCAAGTTGGAGGAAAACGTGATGCTAAGTCAATATAATAAGACTCTGCAGATTCTACAATAACACATTTTATATTAGGAAGTGATGACATAACTTAAGAGGGATTAGTAACGCAATGCATCAACACACATTTTTCAAAATAGATGGATGAACCAACATTAAAATACCATTCTTTAAAATGAGACCACTCTTTGACAAAATTGTCAAGAATACAGGAATTTACATGATGTAGTATTGTAGCATCATCAATACATTTTACATACCCACGATTCGTACAACACGGCTTAAGTGAACCTATAACTAGGACAAACAGATGAGGACCTAACGAACTGCCCTGAGGGACACCACTTGCCATCAAAGATCACTTGGAAAAATTGTCATCTAACTCTCATTTTTCTACAATTCAAATAGCTTTTAATAAGATAACATGTAAATTTAGATAGTTTAAATTTATTAAGAAAAGTAAGAGCAGATCCAAAACTTAGTTTTTCAATCAAAAACCTTGCTATAATCAGCAATTGAAACTCGAACAACTCCAGAGCAAAGGTCTTCGATTTGTTCAACGTTCCACAGAATTGATCTTAAAAAGCGGACTGCCTAACTTACTCCATAATTCGGTGGATTCAAATGAGTTATTACAAACGCGCATCGTTTAACTTATTTTCAGGATTTCGGTCAAATTTTGGAAACCGCTGAATTTGCAAATCCTAGCTGTCAATGCGAAAACATATTAGTCTGACAATGAGTCAGGTACGAGGACAGCCATTATTTTCTAAGAATTCCTTTAATATACATACATGTATTGCTAATGGAAAATCATCACAAAATCGTGACGCTTAAGGCTTTAACATATTGAAATTTTATTCCCAGCATTTTATTATAGAATAAGATGCTAATGCTTGATATCTTGAGATTCCTTACGATGCAAGGAGCAAGAATAATTTATTTAAGTTCTATTAGAATTAGCTCAATGGACTTTCCACATAACAGTTAGCAGTTATTTTGCAATTATTGCAATTCAAATTACATGTACGAGTACAATTTAGTGCTTTTATTGAGTTGCAAGTCTTTAGGCAGTAATTTCTAAATGCTGCATAATTTGCGGACGACACAAATCATCATGCCATGTAACAATTAATTGCCTGGACTTAAATTATATCAAAACTTCAGATACTCAAAGTCTGCAGCGTTCACTTCAAATATCAATATCAACTGTGACACAACCAAGTTTTAAGCTCTTCATACGTGGAGGGTTTCCGCTTTTCTCATATTTTTCTCTTTGCTTATATGTAAGAGATAGACATTTAACAAGGAAATTGAATCCAGATTCTCGCATCATCCATGATAGATCGTGCAATCTTTTACTTGAGCGTCTTTGTCGATTGTCTCATGGTTGATTCTACGTGAATTTTCAAAGTGAAAAGCAAGTCGTGTTCATATACAGTGGCATCTTGTGATGTCCTAAAAGTGCTCCATTTATGCAAGTAGATTTACAAAATGGATGCTTATCGAATTAAATTCATACTTTTAATTTTACCCTATCCTTGTAGGAAATGCGAGTTTTACATTGATTGAAAACAGTAAATTAAATGTCAACAGTTTTTGCAGTTAAAAATATTTGAAGAAGGACGATGGATTTATTCGTAAGAATGCTGCTTATTAAATACGTTTTAGTGAGCTTGCATTATTATGAGCATATTATTGTGAGTATATTATTATTATTACCTTTATACTATGCTTTATTACCATCATTCTACAGCTTAGTATTTTCTTATAATAATCAACCTAATGTTTCGGAAATAACTTGGATCACAATATAAATTTGTTGGAGATTCTTGTACGAAGATATTCGTGTTTAACTACAGAATTTTTGTATCCTATAATTCTCAACATAAACAATGGAACGCTTATGTTTCGGAGCTTGAGCATCTCTGAATCTGAAGCTGTGCATTTTAACTCTGATGACTATTATTCTAAATGAAAAATGAACACGACGCATCATTTCCCTCTAATGAATCTATTTTAAACATACGTGTATTTTGACACAATCTGAAGTAGTAAGTTTGTTCCAATTGTTTATCCTATATCTTTTCATTTGAATATCTGATGCCCTCTATAGTATTGATCAAGTTGTAGTATCAAATCTACCAATATCAACAGCTCATTGTTGAAGAATGAAACTTTGTAGCCATTTTGATCTGTAAGGTCATCTCCGAAAGTCACACTTTCATTCTTCATCAAATCTTCCAATCTTCAAATCATCAATTCGTAATAGCGATAACTTCGAAATGAAATTGGGATGTTTATCATTAATTCTGGGATGGCGGTTATATGTTAATTTCAACATCTAATCATTACTTTGTCCACCATCGTGAATATACTATTAACAAGAAGAGTTAGAAATGAAGCTGAGAGATAACGTACGGACGATTGTGGTTATGTGGTCAGCGATGGTAGAAGATCGCAAATTCAGTGAAGAACTTATGTCAACGGAAGTCTATATTTGCTTTTCCTTCTTATAATGGAAATGTTATCGAGAAGAAATCAGAAGGAATAAAAGTATGCTGCAGTTATACACGAGTCAAAGATCTCCGAGTTTCGAGTCATAGCTGGAGTCAAGAAACCCCTAGTTAAAGTTCGAGTCCGAGTCACTGACTTACATAATTCGACAGTAAGTAAAGGTCATACACCTCCGAATTATGGACCTTGTACCTCGCGCTCAAGTCCGTCCGAGTCGTGGATTTGTGAGTTTGAATTTCAATTCAAATCACATCGTGGAAAAGGATTTGAGTTAGAAATTGCTATTTAATTGTGATTTTCAAATGGAGCAATTGCATTACATGTACAGTCTGCGACATTTTATTAGGACCACCCTTATTTTTTAGACTTTTACAGCTAGCTACTTGTTGATGTAATATTATCTTTCACCCTTGTCAATACATTAAATAGGCATATATGCCAACAATATATCATAACATAGACATCGATTAATTAATAGCACAAACATCAGAAACTCAAACACAAAAATTGACCGCGGCATATTATTAGGATCACCTTCGACATTCAGATAAGAAACTTTTCTTTGGACATGATAACACTGCGTCAATGTTTTACAATTAGCAACCCAAATATCTTTTGTAGCCGACGCTTCATAAAAGCCCATTAATGTTCTAAAAGGCTTACGTCGGAGATGGCCCTTCCAACAAAGTGGCGCCGATGTCATGAAAATCAGGCTTCACAACACAGACGGTGTGGCAGACTATATATCAAAGGTTTCACTGTGTGTATTTTACAAATTTATGTATAATCATTGTATACTACATTCAACAGTTGCATAAAATCATCGAATTCATATCATATATGCACTTCTAGGCTTCAAACGAAGCGCACAGGCAATCAATAAATTTTTCACTCGACTTAGTGACTTTGGACAGCTCTAACCTTTTGCAATAGATATTTAGAATTGCCGTTTATCTTTAACAAATATAAAATACTGCCACATGTGGCAGAAATATTTTAATGTTTCGAAATTGCATTTAATTTCAATTACATCAAAATTCGATTTCGAATGAAGTAACTTTGCTATCTTTCCTCAGATTAGCAGCTAAGACACATAGATATTGCTCTATAAGGCACTTTTGATGGATGATTTTACTTGACCTGAATTTAGGAAGCCCACTTCACATTCTGCATCATTCATCAACAGTTTGCCTATAATTGGCCACATTAGGCCTACCTTTGAAAATATGTTTGCCAAAAAATGATGCAGACTGAGCTGTTATCTTCTATAGCTACATGGTCGGGCTGATAACTTTGGAACGAAATAATGGAAGGGGTTGACCCTTTTCTATAACACTTTTTCCAATTTGATGAAAAGTCTGGTGAATATGATGGTCATCCCATGGTTGCAAAAAGACATCTACTGTACATGTACGTAAGAAAGCTTGAGAAGAGCTGTGAAGCGTGGCCTTTCGTCATCCTATTGAAGAACAGTGAGAAGCTTGCATGTTCCGTCGTCATCGTATTAGTACTGTCAAAAATTTGATGATTGACTATGAAACACGGTACAGCCGCTTTCAAAGCTTCACCTTTCAGTAGTAGCATGGCCATGAATGACGAACTAAGGAGTTTTGCAATAATTTCAGCAATTGTTCTACCGAGCATTATGTGATTTCGGTTTATGCATATAGATTTTTCTGAATACCGCTGTCCTTTCCACACCTATTTCCTTTATTTATGCTACAACACCCAAATGCGACATTCGTCCGTCAAAAGCACACCTCGAATACAGTTTGACCACTGAATTCGGTCACGAGAGGTCGAGCAGAGCGTTGGCGACTGCTTATTTATTATTCTATTATTCTTGTCAATTTCCATAAATATTGGTAGGCCTACACTTAAATGATTGCAGTCAATTCTCACTGCAACTCAATCCCGCTTCAATGCTAAAGTTGAATCCTAGATTGTTGTGACAATCTATCCACTACTTCGATGATAGGGTTTATGACTTGAATTGATTGTGTACCTAATTTCAAACATACAACGTTCTGCATAATGGGTTTGTGCCGTAACGGCTGTCACTTAAAGCATTCATAAGGGAATTTCCAATTTCAATAAACTTGGCATTAAATGAAATCTCTCATCAAGGCAAATCAGAATTTAATCTTGGCTTTGAAATTTAAGGTCATAGCAGATGTCAAAGGCCAAAAAAGATTTAAATTTCCATTTCATATTCATTTCTGCTCCAATCTCAATTTTATATCTCGGCCAAAGTCATATCAACCATGCTGAAATGGACAGAATGATGCACTCATAACACCGAAGATGCATAAGTTCTTCATTAATTCTTTACAAGTAAATGACATGCAAAAGGTATTCAAATTGATTTTTGGCACCCAATAATTCAAAGGATCTTTCATTTGTGCATTTAAAGGCCATAGCACACATTTGTGGATGTATATGCACAATATTGGAATAGAATGCTGAGAGAATTACAATTTTACATGCGTCTGTCGATCGTGTGCCTTTGCAAACACTGTGTGTTGCTCCCATGTGAATGTGTAAGCGCCTATATACAAAGTAAAATATGCACCAGGTGCGGAGTGGGACCCAGGGTAGCAACAATCTAGCCCAATCCACACAGTACCAAACTAACAGCAACCGTGCACCACCCTTGGAGGCCCTGATATGTTGCAAAGGATGCAGACAAACAGGGACACTCCATTAAGCCGACAAGGGACATAGCTGCTCATAATTAAGTGAATGGTCCCATCAAGCTCCTTAGCCCCGGTTCGTTTGCGCATGTATCATGCTGGCTTCCAGCAAAAACAGCCCTGCCAGCAATCGTCCATATTATCAGGGACGTCCTCACTTGTGTTGACTCTGGCGTCTCAGGGACACATTGCCAGATACAGGGGTGTCTCCCTAAGTCATGAGCACTAGCTCGTAGAGGCCAGGAATCCAACAAGAACCAACCCTGATACCAGATAACCAGACCAAGCTATCGTCAGACATAGCCGTCAAGCAACCGCTCTCGAACTTACGTGCTCCCAACAGGAATCCCGGTGTGCGGTCTTCGCCAGCTGTCAATGGAACTCTTCTCCCCGGTCACCAGATCTATTCCCTGGAGTCACCAGACTTTCCCGTGAAGCCAGAGTTAACTCAGGTTAGGTAAAAGATACACCCGAAGGTGCGGAATGGGACCCAGAGTAGCAAACAATCTAGCCCATTCCACACAACATCAAACTAGCAGCAGCCCTGCACCACCCTTGGAGACCCCGATATGTTATAATTGATGTAGACATACAGAGACACTTCGGTAACTAATTAACGTTCAATCGTGTAAGCCAACATTAAATTTTAATAGAAGCATGGAAAGGGTGAATATTTGTATGAAATATGATGAAAATACGAGTATGTAAGACGTAAAGTACAAGCAGTAACAACTGTTTCCAGGTGACCGCGGAGAATGGTTTTCACAATTCAATGCCACCGGTTTTCATCAAGTCGAAAAGATACTTCCATGTACCTTGTTATCAGCCTCCAGGATATTGATTGACATTTCAACCAACATGAAAATGGCTTACCTGCTGGGATTTGAATCCATTTCTCGGAAGGAGAGCGCAGCACGAAGATCGAGAAGACTAGTGAGGCACATTCTTCGTGCCAGGAGAAAGTGTTGCTTTACACTCACATCGCGTATGAAATCGATTTCTCGAGGTCGCCACGAAGCAGTTGATATTGCTATTGAGGCAAATCAAGAAGATTACATGTATGAAATTGTGTGCGCAAGTAAAGCTCTTGGCACGATCTTGCAAAGTGTATTTCTATGGTCTTGATGATCTTCGCTGGCTTGCACTTCGACGACAAGGATCGATTGTCAGCTGGCATCAGTAACGAGGCGCATTAAAATATCTTTTCTACTTAGTGAAAGCCAGTGGCATCGAACTGCGAGAGAAGAAAATGTTGTTATTAAAAATGCCAATAAAAATATGGAGTTGGATGGCTCTTTGAAGTCCGCTCGAATTGCGGAAATGTCACAATTTTGAATTTGTAACGTTGAAATCTCAATAGAATTTACAAGGAAGATGAGTATTCACTGCTCAGATTGAGAAATGAGTTCCTTTTTTCAATTGAAAATTTTGCAAGATTAATGGAAATATCTGAAAACATTCAATCAGAAAACATCGCAACATTCGACAAATCTATTGAACACTCATATTTTCAAAAGCTAGCTTTTCTACAAGAAATGGATGAATTTCAATCTCGCTTGGTGACAACCTTTGGAGACGTAGAAAATTAAATGCTGAAAATGTGAAGTTCGGTGGATGCGTTCAGCGCCCACTCAGTGGGGCGAAAGTTGACGTTCGTTCTGTCATTTCTGCTAGTTAGATTACGAAATTGAATAATTTCTAAGTGTTACAAATACATTGCTTACCTTGCAAGTCTACCTATTGTTTATTTTTTGTATCTGTCAGATTTGGATTTGTTTCGATTCAGACAAACTATATAAGAGCAATTTGACATGCTTCACGATTTTCCGAACACTCGGTCATCTTCTTAATTTCGATATTTTATACCACATAAAATGGATTACATTTTTCTTCAGGCACTGATGCAGTAGCATATATACCAGAGCAATCTCAAGAGGAAGCCATGCCTCAGAAGCGCCTGCTATATCGTCTTCTGGCCTCCGTCAACCTACGATTAGGTAACTATGCAACTTATGTATTATTCTGTATTATTCTTTTGTTTATATTTTTTTATGTATTAGTTGCAAGTACGTGGATCATTTCACAATTTGATTAAAATGCACAGTGAGTTTCAGAGGTTGTCAAAAATTAGTTAAAAAACAACTTCATGGGGAAACAGTAAGCTTTTGTCCTATATCTTGGCTGAGAAGAGTGCGGTTCATCTCCCTTAACTTCATTTTCGGTTGAGCTTTGGTATACTACAGATCATATATTTGATCACATGTTGATCAATTTGATTCTATTCCCGTCTTGTCAAAGATTCCAATCAATTCAAATCGTCGCCTAAACAATTTGTCGACGAACTCATCGACTGAAAGATGGCATGCTCTTCAAGCACTTTACCGCAACAAATCAAACTATACTGGTCCTATGCGAACATGCTTAATGCTATTGTTTAAACTGATGTATTTCTTTGATGAGTAGGAATTCCCACAGGATTCCCATAGAAAGCTACTGTGGTATGGTAATGAAAATCCGCGTCACGCGGCAGATCTGTCAATATAGCTACACATTATCTCAGACGAGCACTTGCGCATAAGTGTGCCTACACACATGCTTCAGATTTCTATTAAGTGCAATTATCTCATAAAAGATTGAATAGGGAATATAGCCTTCTTTTTTTTCATCAGCCCTTTAAGGGCTATTTTGTATGTTACCGACATTTTAGCTCTTCAAAGGGCCTGTGAAGTTTAATCTTAAAGAAAGTGCGTTAGAGTAATTATCTGAAGTCATCTTAGCCCTTAACACATAGAGCATAATCAATTTTCAAAAATCATCTCCTTTTTGGCATAGACTAATCCAGAAAATGAGTAACTGATGGCAACCCCAATGCCTATTTTGAGAATGAGACAGTGTGCTTATAGTTAGACCCGTTACCATCATGTGTGAGGCGCATGAGAAAGGATTTGACATAAACATTTGATTTCAGTTCTGCTTCTTGTAAGTCGATGGCGACGATGACAGCCTAGTGGCCACTCAGATCCTGGTGAATTGGACCGCGAACGCAAAATTATTCTCTCTGGCGACGCATAGTCTAAACATTGTTGATCTTTCTCTGTTGTGTTCCACACATGATAATGTGAAAAGACTGCATACGTCGAATGTCCACTTTCTCTTATATGTATTCAGTTTCTGACTATTCCCACCAGCAGCAATTATTTCCACTATTCAGTGTCATGTTATTAATTATTTTTTTCTAGATTTTCTGAAACGCATCAATTTGATCTGATTTCCTTAATTTCGTGTTCAGTTTGATGGCCATTAGGCCTACTCTCTGGGTAGGCGGGTTTCTGATTTTCTCATATCGATTTGTTCTGCATTGTTCCATTGTAACATCTATTAATATCAAGACAACATCGCCAATCGAAATCTTAAGATGCTGATTGTCAAGAATGTAAAAAAATTTCAGAAAGTATCACATTGTTTACATGGTATCTGCAATCTCATTATCATCTTTCGGTTTCTGGATTGTTGCTATGCGTTGTAGCGGTTGGTTTTTTCTTAACTGAGTTGTTGATCAGCTGTTATCAACCGCTGCATGCAGTACTGACACCCTGTCGCGAAATTTCTCAAATGTCGATTATTTTCACTTGACTAAAACGTAACACCGCTGACTTTGATATGACGAATGTAACTGTGGCATCAATTTCTAATGGTTCTGATTGTCTGACCTTCGACAGCATTCGTCGCATGTCATCTAGTGCATTGGGTAAATTGTCTAAACACAGTGTTGAAAGATGCCCTAAAGACTGCTGATTCTCCACTGACTCCGTCTGCTATGGATACCCAATTGATCAAGACTGCTATTACCAAACAATATCTGAAATAAAAGCGGATCTTCTACATTTTACAAGAAAGCACGTTTGATTGCGGAAGTTGAAAGCAATACAAGTTTCTGAAGAACATAACTGAATTAAGCAAGCATTTATTTAAACTTTGAAGCTAACATGAAATCTGAGATTGATGAGGTTCCCAATCGTGATATGAAGAGAAATAATGGGGTTTCTGAGGTAGGTGGTGATTCCGATAGTCGACCTCATAATAATGATGACAGAAGGAGATAAAATGAATTATTTTCTGGCGTGGCTGTAAGTAATGAAATAAAAATTTAAAGGTGTTTTCGTTTGGCCATCAAAGGTAGAAGACTGAGACCATTAAAGTTAATCCTTGACTCAACTGCCAGTAAAGAAGCTGCTATGATGAGAAATTCATCTAAATTAAGCAGACTGCCTAATGAACATGTTTTCAAGATAGTTTGCATCAAACACGATTAATGCCAAGACAACAAAAGCACGAACGATTCGAAGTACAACTACGTCGAGAAGCTGGAGAAAATGTTTTCCTGCTTCTTCTTCCTCAACCATTGTCAATCCACTGCTGGATGAAGGCCTCCACATGAGTTTTCCAAGTTGTCCTGTTCTGGGCTGCTCGAATTCAGTTGGCTCCTCCTACCGTCTTGATATTGTCCACCCAACGAGTCTTCTGTCTTCCTTTCCGTCTCTTTCCGTCTCTGGGGTACCACTCTGTCACATTGTTTGTGCAAAGTCCGTCCTTCTGCCATGCAACATGCCCCGCTCATCTCTATTTTTGTCTTGCTGCCTCTGTGAACACATCTTGGACTCCATTTCTTTCTCTTATCCGGGTGCTCCTCTTCTTGTATATTCTCGAAATTTCAGCATCGCCATGTCCATCGCTGGCTGTGTAGTGCTTAATTTCATCCTTTGCTTCTTTGTTGCCCTACACTTCTCACTCCGTATATCAGCATCGGTAGAATGCACTGGTCGAAGGTGTTACTTTAAAGGTACATTGGGAGATCGCTTTTAAATATTACATCGCCTCTGCTGAAAGCTTGCCATGCTTGAGCGCATCGTCGGGAAATTTCTGCTTCCACTCCTTCTTTCATGCTCATCACTTGGCCCAGGTACACGTATCGATCCACCTCCTCTATTTCTAAGCCATTTATCATAATTCGGTACGGTGTCATGAATTTGTTTCTCATCACCTTAGTTTTTTCGGTATTGAGTTCAGATCCACTTAAGCTGCTTGAATCAGAGAATTCATCAGTCATTTTTTCTAGGTCTTCCATTTTGTTGGCGAATATTGCGATGTTGTCTGCAAACTTGAGGTGGCTCAGGTATCTGCCGTTGATTGCAACACCTTTTTGGTTCCAAACTATCTTCTTGAATATCTCCCCCAGAAGGGCCGTGAACAACTTCGGTGATATTGGGTCACCCTGCCATGCTCCTCTTCAAATGTTAGAAGGCTTGCTTTCGTCTTTCATTCTTATCACTGACTTTGCTTCATTGTACAGTTTTCTTAATATGTCTATGTACTTGATATCAACTCCTTGTTTCTCCAGGGCTTTGAATACACATCTATGTTTTACAGAGCAAAAGGCTTTTTCAAAGTCAATGAAGCCAATACAGAGTGGTTGGTGGTACTCGTTCGCATTTTTGATCAGCTGGGTCACAGCATAAATATGGTCAGTCGCGTTGAAAATGTTTTGGAAAGCCTGCTTGTTCAATTACTTGATTTTCATCTAGTATTTTCGTAATACGTTTCAAATTATCCTCGTGAACAGCTTGTCGTCGTCGTCGAGGGTCCCATATTCCACCGGAACGTTGGGGATCATAAAAGTGACATCCATCGTCACTCAGCTCTTGATGATGTTGCCCTTATCAGGGAAATCGCGAAAATGTTGCATTCCTCCGCCAGCACCTTCACGCACGTCCTACGTTGTCTCCATCTTCCTCTCCTTCCTTCCATCATTCCTGTTGTTAACAGATGTTCTGTGGTGTCTTTCCTTATGATGTGACCGAAGAACTCCATCTGTCGTTTTCTGATGTTGCTCAGCAGTTGAGCCGTGGTGTTTGTCCGCTGTAAAACCTGGTGGTTGCTGACTCTGTGTCCACGAAATCCTCAACATTCGTCGAAGAAGCCACATTTCAGCTGCGGCCAGCCTGGCTTTCATTGCATAGAACTGCTTGTACAGATGCGAAATCTTCAAATTTCTTCTATTGCCTTTCTTGTGAAAGAACATTATCGTCCCAATTTTCCAATCTTCTGGCACTTCGTGGTTTTGGAGTATTCTGGTGAGGGTTTTTGCTAGTCTTTCTGCTACCACGTCATCAGTTGCTTTGAGTAAGTCTATCACTAGTCAGTCGTTACCACTGGCTATTACCACTTCATATTGCTCAGAGCAAACCTCACTTCACTTTTCAATATGGGAAGCACATGATTTCGGCCTTTCTCTTCAACTTCGTCGCTGTTGACGATTTCTGACGGGTCATACAACGATTCATAGAAAGAACGACACTTCTCCAGAATCTTATTTCTCTCCGTTATTATGTGTTCTTTTGTATCAATGATTGACGTCATCAAATTCTTTCTTAGACTCATTGCCTTTAGCGCTTGCCGGTAATCTTTATTCTGTTTTTCCGAGCTAATTCGTCGCTAAATCTGCGTAGATCATTTCTGATCTGTTTTCTAACCAATTTGCACAAGTCTGCACATTCGACTTCAGTTCTTGCCGATAGTTTATTGAGCTTGAAGTTCTTTCTTTCTTCCATGAGAGCTTATGTCTTTTCCGACTATTTGTTGTTTCTTCCATTTTTTACTTGTTTGATTAGCTATTGATCATGCAGTTTTAAATACGACGTCTTTAAAGACGTTTTAATCAGTTTCCACTTTATCTGCTTCTCTTTCTAGATCTGTTAATTCAATGAATCTGTTTGATTGTGCTATTTTGAACTATTCTCGCTTTTTTTGATAACACGTGTTTCTATCTTCTGTTGTCTTTTTGTGGTGACCAGCTTGACTGGTTCCCATTTTTCATTCAAATTTATGGCTGCACGAACAAAGCGATGATTTGACATCTTCATGCAGTTCAAAACTTCTAAGTTCTTGACTATCTCCGGCCTGTTAGAGCTGATGAAATCGATTTCATTTTTTGTTTCCTTATTGGGGCTTATCCTTGTCCATCTAAGGCCTTTCTTCTTTTCAAACATGCTGTTGATATTGACCAGCCTATTTGCATCTGTAAATTCCAACATTCTTTTACCTCTGCTGTTTTTTTTCTGTTTATTCCGAATCTACCGATACCCTTTGAAATCTGCCACATGTTCGCTTTTTGTTCCTATCTTTGCATTGAAGTCTGCCATCACTATGCTATAATGCGTTGACTTCTTCCGTTGTACCTGTGCTGAAGTATCACATACGTCTTCAACATCTTCATTGTCATATTCTGATGTAGGCATGTAAACTTGCAAGATCTTCATTATATTCATTTTGTTGACTCTGGTTATGTTGTATGAAACCCTCTCACTGCATGTATCAAACCTTCTATTCGCTTAGCCATTGACTTGCTAATGAGGAAACCTGTGCCATTTCTACCACGTTGGTTGACTTGTGATGTGTAGAGTATACTGTCTGATTTCAAGACAGTAGCCGTTTCGCTTCTTCTACTCGTAGTTTTAGACAAACCACTAATGTTCCATTTCACGTTCTGGAGTTCGGATTCGAATTCTTCAATGTGATTATCTGTGCTAAGCGTGCAGATATTGTAAGCACCTATATAAAACCGGTGATTCTTAGGACCCTCTTTCCTCCCTAATGGAGGAACGCAAGGAACTGAGGGGCTTGGTATGGTGTTCTTTTTCATGTGGGATTTGAGGGTACCCACCACGCTTGCACATGACGTGTTGGTGGGGGTTTTTAATCGGAATGTGCCTTCTCCTAGCCTTCGCCTGATGAGGCATATCGCACAAGGCAGCACGGGGATTTGGAGTCAAAATATTTTCCTTAAAGGTGGTAAAATAATTCTTCGATCAATGTGACTCCCTTCTGCCTCTGCTATCCTCTTGTTGTATACACGGTCTATTGCTACAATAGGTGAAATAGACGATTTACGACTCGCGAGCTCAGCTTATCATCCAGACATTGTAATTGTTACCGAATCTTGGTTGACTGACGCTCATGATGATTTCATCATACTAGGTTCTGATATCTTCAGGTGTGATCGAGCGTATCATCGAGGGGGGTGGGACAGCTGCCTGTACTAGTTGTGGTATTTTTGTGAAACGCTTAGCTTAATGTGACTGATTTTTGTAAATCCTTGTATTTATACTTTTAGTATAACAACGAAAATTCATTTTAGCTGCCTTATACAATACATTGACCCGAGATTTGAATAATTTTGATTAATCTCACGTCAACGCTCTTTTGATCTCATCGATTAAGTCTTAGAACCTACACGAGGTTCTGCTTTTTGGACCAAGTAATGGTCAGTCGTAATTTGAATGACATTTATCAGAATGCATGTGTTTGGTTCACCTCTATTTTCTCGTCGACGTGGTTCCAATAACCAAGCTTTGATGCAACCTGTGTGCAAAGATGATGAGTCAATTTTTGAAACAAAGTTTTGTGTATGATAGATATGACACTGATAGATGTGACGCTAGTGATAGATATGTTGCTACTTTTCTTTGTAAATTGGACAGTGTCTCTTTTTGTGAACTCTATCGTGAAACCGACATAGATAAAAAAAGCTAGACATTTTCTATCGCGCACTTTTTGGCTGTATTTCCATGCAGTGTTGTTACAATGACATTCCGTGGCAAGCCGTGGATGACACCTCGCCTATAAAGTATCTCATCAACAAAAGATGGCAAGCTTTTCGTGATAAGAACGTTCCATTGTACGATCACTACAAGGATAAATGCAAATTCGAAATCAACAAATGCAAGGAAAGATGGGTTCAGGACTCCAAGACATCAGCAAAGAATATATGGGATGTTGTAAACGATGTAAAAGGAAAATTCATGAGCAATCCCTTTTCACAAATCTTGATAGATTATCCGAATTAATGAACATTTTGTTAATTTTTCCATTCAGGATGATGAGTCTTTAAATGTGGATTTTGATGATGATTTTTTTATCAAGTGGATTTGTTCTTATCTTGATGACCGTTGTCAACGTGTTTGCACCGGTTACATTTTAAGTAATCTTTTGCCTGTCACTAGTGGCACCGCTCAGGGATTTCTGTTAGGTCCTCTACTGTTTGTAATCTACCGCCGTGATATTGAACCAGCATCTCGTGAAACTATGACAACATATGTTGATGATGTTTGTGAAATATGTCACATTAGAAAATATAATGTCTTGATCACTACTGAAGTAATTACTGCTGAATTTTATAATTTTTGATCATGGGCAGAAGCAAAATGTTTGCAGTTAAATGAGTCAAAGACGAAAGCGCTATGCATGTGTAAAAAGAACTTGAGCGTGCATTTTCCTTTTCCTGTCATGATTGTGAACGAAGTCAAGATTCTATGTGTTTTTCGGTCTTGTGATTTAAAGTGGGAATCTCGTTTTGATGACGTAGCCGGACTCTGTACAAGACGTCTTTTACGTTCCTAAAGTTATAAGACAAATTTTTACTCATGACGACTTATGGCTTCTTTGACAGCATTATAAGAAGCATTATGTTGCATTGTACGACTTTGTTCGGTGTGCTGAGTTTTGAGACTTGCAACATAACAGAGAAATTGTACAAGGAATCACGCGAGGTTATAAGTCGAAATAATTGCAAATGGGCAAATGATATCTCTGACTTCCACAACATGCGCTTCAATAGCTAAAAAAACTTTTTGAAAAATGTCAAGATGTGAAACATCCCTTGTATAATTTTGTTTTTCACAAGAGAAGCAACCGAGTGTTGATTCCATACTGTAGAACAGCTAGGAGACAGAATTGTTTTTTTTGTGTTATCAACCTCCATTTTCAACGGACTGAATGATCTTACGACCAGACTTGTCTAATTTCCTTGCATACTCAAGATTTCTATTTTGAAAAATATGTATCTATTCTATGTAGATAACGAAGGAAGGCGATCAGCGATAATAGACCGCAGGACAACTGGTAAGTTCATCATGAGACGAACCTTCGCCTTATCGGGTGAGGAGAATCCCATGGAGTCCTAGTATTTTTCGGAATGGGGCAGAGGACTCCGTCCCATCAGCAAGCCTGCATATTACTGATGCTGTTAGCTTGATGTGCTTTTATAGCTTGGGGATTTATATTACAGTAGAAGCGAAGATTCGAAAACAATCGCCTCAGTCGAACATTTACTACAACCATTATGCTGAAACGTTCCTAAAACACCAATCGATAACAGTGGAGTATTATTGAATGTACCGTATGTTGTGAAAGATATCTATATATATTTATATTGTTATGATATTCGTTGCTATATGATATTACTACATATGTGTTACTTCATATCTGTGTTGGCAAGGCAGTGTATAAATCGGCAGATAGCCGATATACAGGGAGAATTTTGAAATTTGTACGCATAAATGAGATTAAACTAAGAGGAAGTCAAAAGTGTTTTTGTCGAATTACAAAAAAGGACAAAAGAAGAAGATTTATAATTTTCAATTTTGTCATATGTTTCATATACAAAATTTTGACTTCGAACCGTCTGAAAGCAATTGGTAAAGGCATCGAGAATAAGATAAGTAATTTGAACACTATCCTAAGCAGTTGGCAGAATCAGGACGATGTCGAGATCGCTGATATCAATACTCTTGAGGAGTACATTGATAAATGTGAAACTCCACGCATCAAGATATTGTTTGTAGTATCGATGAAATCCCAGATTTGTCCAAAGCAAAATTGTATAAAGTTGAGTCTTGTTGTATCGCCAAACCACATTCAGAAGTAAATGTAAATCTACCGAAAATTGAAATTGAGCCATTTTCCGGTGAGATTGAGCATTTCGATCAGTTTGACTGTTGATGCATCAACTCGATGTCATGTTCGAAATGATTTATTGCATGTACGCACACGTTTGTCGAGTGTATCAAATATATCTCAGTCATTGATCTTACTTCCAAAAGATAGGCGGTTTACCATGATCCCTAGTAGTAAGGAATCCTCCCAACTGCGCACAGCGCCCTGGACGATTTGGACTTTTTGGCCAATTTTGGGTCTAGGAGAGTTGTTTCCAGAGTCATAGGACTAAAAACGAAAAACTTCGACCCCCCCCTCGGCAGTGATCTTCCAACTTTGGTTCTAGAAATGGTAGAGAGTCGTGCGATAGCTCGTTTGAAAGCTAAGAGTGCTACAAATTGATTGGAAAGCACAGTTTGGCCCTATCTTTCTTGGCTGAGGCTTGGGAGTGACATTGAGACTTTTGGCCATGTTAGAGAACCGTCAGAGGGTTTTTGAGTGAGAAAGTGGCTGTAGCGGCTAAACGAAGCCTCGTGCGTAAAAATGGACGGTGGATTTGGACTTTTTGGCCAATTTTGGGACTAGAGGACTTGTTTTCAAAGTCGTAGGCCAAACAACGAAGAACTTCGACCGGCCCCCCCCCTCGGCAGCGTTCTTCCAATTTTGGATCTAGAGATCGTAGAAAGTCGTGCAATAGCTCGTTTGAAAGCTAAGAGTGCCACAAATTCAACAAATTCATTGGAAAGCACAGTCTGACCCTACCTTCCTTTGCTGAGGCTTGAGAGTGACATTGAGACTTTTGGTCATGTTAGAGAGCCGTCAGAGGTTGAGTTTTGTGTTTTGGGCTCCAGCGGGTGAACGAAGCATCGGACGAGAAAACTAAGACCAGATTTGGAATCAGCTTGATGTCATTGGCCAATGAGGAGCACATCCAATGAGAATCCAGCATTTCTCTATAAATAATGAGGTTTTCAGAGTGACAATCATTCTATCTTTGAGTCGCACAGGTGTCGGACGCACGTTCTCCCTCTACCGGGTGTCACACAGCGAAACCCCCCGCCCCCCAAACGATTTCCATCATTATCTCAAATTATAATATAGCCTACATTGATACGTTGTGATCAAAAGGTCATTATTCCCTTATTAGAGTAAATTCTGCAGTTCATGCAAAGCACAGAACGCGTCTTAATTAAACTTTTATAATTTATGTTCAATATGTTGACCATTTTCCTGCACGCAGAGTCGAATTCTATTTTGAACAGCTTCAGAACATACTTTTCTACATAAAAGCTCGTCTATGTCACGAAACACAGTACGAATACAGTCTCCCAATTCATCCAAGGTTTGAGGATGACTCCTGTATACAATCTCTTTTACGTGTCCCCAAAGAAAAAAAATCACACGATGTTAAGTCTGGTGATCTCTGAGGCCATTCCAAAAGGCTACCACGGCGTCCAATCCAGCGGTTGGGAATATTACTGTTTAAGTAATCTATGACGGAACGGAAAGAATGCGCCGGTGCCCCATCCTGCATGAAAATGCTCCCAAGATCGGTGATTCGCGGCAGCACGCTTTGCAGCATACTAAGCTAATTCTCTCCTTTGACAGACTCTCGAAAGAAGAATGGCTCCGTCACACCTCGGGATGAAATGCCAGCCCACACTGTTACACCACGTTGGTCCATGGACTTGGTGCTTAGACGAATGTCGTTGTGATCTGACCAATAAACTGAATTGTGGCGATTCACAGTTTCGTTTAAAAAGAACTTCACCTCGTCTGTCCAGACAACTTTATTGATCAATTGGTGATCTCGTTCCAATAAACGCAGTATGTCCTCACAAAAATTCAAACGTCGATCAGGATCGTCTTCATTAAGTTCTTGATGCAACGACAAGTGATAGCTTTTCAATCCCAAGTCGACTTTCAGAATTCGATGAACAGTAGATTTTGAAATGTCAAGATCAGCGGATGCCTTGCGGATAGAGAAATTATCACCCATTTCAGTGATAGCACCGGCAACCGCGGCTACCTGTTCACTATGGCTTTCACTTGATGGTCTACCATGTCCCTCTTCGTCAACTCTTCCAGTGGACTCAAATCTCTTAATCAATGATGGAATCGATTTCCTATCAATTGGTCTTCCATACGTGTCTTCAAAGCGTCGAACTACTTCACGATAATTGCCAGTTTGATAATAGCTTTTCACAATGAACACGCGTTCCTCAATCGTGTGGCGACGTGGCATGACTAATAGTAAATGATTAAACATGAAGCAGCATTTCAGTTGGAAATTTGAATTTGAATTTGCAATTATTGTTTGCGAAATGAAGACAAGCGCTATTCGATATCCTAATGATAGCATACACTGATATCTAACAACAACCCAAGCTGCTCTTACCAAGCCGAAGTCACCAAACTTCAAGTAAATAATCTTGATTTTGTGTTGGGGGGGGGGTTCGCTGTGGGACACCCGGTACATTCCTGTTATATTATCCATCTGAAATGGTAAGTCGGAACCTTCCTTCCTCTCCTTCCTTGAGTGTTAACTTAATAGCATCTCTTTTATTTTCAGGCATCTACTACATTTACAGGACAAGATAGTGTTCAGACGCTACAAGGATCTCTACAATCAGATCGTCTTATGTTGAGGCCAGTAGAAGAGACAACAAAGGTACATAATCCTACCCCACTACAGCGTAAATTTAGACAAGCCATACGTTATTACGATCATAGTATAGTATTGCAAACGGGAATGATTCCTTCCACTGAAGTGAAGATATTGAACAATCAGTATAGGGACTACGTAGTCATTCCTGTGAATCCATACATTCGTCGCCAACTCGATATTATTGAAGAGTTTGCAGCATTAAATATGGACATCCCTACTCCCCTTAGCAAGGAATGGAAGGCGAGAGACGACAATGATACTCCATATAGAAAGATATGGGATGGTAAAAAGCTTTTTTTACCACTATCGCATTGGTGCTCATACTATAAAAAGGAAGGAGATGAAGTGACACCCATCAGATGTGAAGACCTCGCAGAAGGCACTTGGAATATTGGTTTTGCTATCAGTGGAATATATTATGGCTATCACCAGAACAACAAATTAGCCTCTATATCGATGCATGCTCAATCCATCCTATATATGCCAAAGCAACCAGACGTTCATGACATTATTGATCAAATCCTCAACGAGAGCGGTACAAAGCGCAAGTCAGAGAAGAATACTGCCGCTAAACGCAAGCCAAAGAAGGAGAATCGGTAGTCCTTACCTATCTCTACCTTATGGCAATTCGCTCATGTGCTTTGAGTGTCGTAGACGTGGACTTATCAGATACATTTTACTTCTTCGCTGCCATCATGTTATTTGTGTATTTTGTCGTGAACAGCGTCAATGTACTTCATCATTTTGTAATATGTTATTGGACTCTTCATCAGATGAGTAAAAATTTGTAATTTCCTTTTTAGTCATCTATCATCATTTTTATGGATTGTGAGGGTGAACCTGTACAGGAACTCAGTGCTATTGCTATGGACAATTGGTCGTATCAAATTGTTATTGTCTACCATAAACATGCCAAGTGTGATCCCAACGCTGATAGCTGGGCGAGAAAACACATCCATGGGCTTAATCAGCAATACTTGCAAGACTATGGCTTTTCTAATAAATGTGCTCTTCTTATTGACTTTAAAAGATGGTTAGCATCTTTTAATGTTGTATGTATCTTTTGCAATGATCCTACTAAGGAGAAAAACTATTTCCAAATCTAATCATCAATGATATTCTACTTCCACCTTGGGATAGTAGAGTTAATCAACACTATCATGAAGTCACTAAACGTTTTAAGGAATTGAGTGTTCCTATTTTAAATGTTCGTTGTAGTCGCTACATTCATAATCAATGCTTTTTTCCTCCATATCTCAACACTGCTAAAGTAATGTTCTGTCATCATTGCTCTTTATATGATAGCTACCAACTGTATATATTTTATCTGTTTCAAACCCAAAATTTGTAATGCATGCTTGTTAAAGTCGTTTAACAAATGCTTTATGAAGAGATTTGTTGTTTTCATGCAACGGGTGGGATAGTTGAAGGATGATAATGTCTTTCTCAAATGATTGTGGAAAATTAAGTTTTTATAGACAAAGCTTAAAGGGAACTATTCAAGATTATGTGATAACTTTTCATAAAGATGAGATCAACATCAAATTAGTTATTGGTGATACTAGCACTCTATTTTTGAAGTTAATGGATACGTTTTCTAATAGAATTGTAATGGCGAGATTAGTTGCAAAAATTCATTTCAGCCATTTTGGGAAAGAAGAGGTAGAAGATCGTTTCTTCCACTTTGCTTCTTATTCGATGGAAGTTGCAGATAATCCCGAAGAATTTTTTGGAAAACATATGGGAAAAATTGCAACGTCTTGATGCATTTAACCATCATGGTAGCAGTTTAGTGATTAAAGCGATTTCTCATATTCACATTCAACTTTGTATAAAAGAAACTTAAAGATGCGATGTTACTTGATCGTATCACAATTGGTTTTCGAGTTGCGCCTGCTTACTCTCGAAGTACATTCCTTCTGCACACGTGTCTATTATTTAGAGTAAGGTTAGCAAGTTCATGTCTTAAAAAAGACTTGCTTTAGAAGTTGTTAGCAAGAGTGAAAATATGTGCGATGTATGTAAGCGAAAGGATGGAAGTGAAAAACGCATCTTTAAGAGATGTAAGCATATTTTCTGCCAGCGCTGTTTCATACGATACTGTATTCAACTTTGTCAATGCAGTCACTGTGATATAGCTCATTTTGAGTGTCACTTCTGTCATTAAAGTTAGCACCTATGCAAATGTGGAAAAATTAAGTTGTAACAATGGTTAAGAGAAAAATGGCGAAACGCAAAAGTCGAAAGTCTTCAAAATTTTCTGAGACCATTCGAGCTCTTCAACGAATGAAAGGAAATCTGCGATATAATGTTATTCGACATGCTAATGATGAATTTATTCGAGAAATTGTTTCTCATGTGAGAAGTTTGAGGACAAAGGAATTATCACCACAACAATGAAAGTTACTTAAGCGACATACTACAAAATTGCGATTCATCCCCAATCCTAAAGTTACCCTTCAAAGAAAGAGGAAAACTCTAACACAAAAAGGCGGTTTCCTTTCAGTGTTACCTCCGCTGTTAGCTCCTGTAGTAGGTGACCTATTGGGTAGGATATTTAATCCTAAGCGTTAATTATGCAAATATTGAACCCCAAAGTATTAAAATGGATTTCAGACTTCAATGTGATAAAGTTCTGACTGCATCAGGTCCATCCCATGAAGGTAAAACTGTTTTCACTCTGAATGTGCTAGATAAAAGAAAAGCGTTGTTTATGGAACCTATCAATCGAGCGATTTGGTGTTATGGCATTTATCAACCGTCACTCTTTCAGGAATCGCAACGTCGTAACTTTATTCGAAATGAAGGAATTATTCCAGTGGATAAGATTCAGTCCAATGATGTCGTTGTATTGGACGATCTATTAAAAGAAAGCAAGAATTCTAAAGATGTTACAGATATGTTCACCCGCGCAGCACATCACAAAAGATGCTTTATAATCTATATCACGCAAAATTTGTTTCCTGATAGGAAAGAAGTCCGCACACGAAACCTGAATACACACTATTACGCTATTTTCAAGAATCCACGAGATAGAAGTCAATTTGAAATTTTAGCGCAACAAGTTGCGCCAAGAGGTTCAAAAGCCTTAATTGAAATTTTCAAGCAGCAACTGAAAAACCACACGGTTACTTATTTATTGATTTTTACAGCAGTGTCAGGAAGAATTTAGATTTCGAAGTGATATTTTGAAAGAGCCTATGATTATCTACAAACTATGAGTTTTTATTCTCGCATGGTTGTTATTCCTCAGGATGAATATGTGCAATTGAATGCCATGCAACAAGTAAGACAACCTCTCGCAAATCAAATTTATAAGAATGAATTAAATTATCAGCAAAATGCGCATATCAAAGATCAACATCGTGCTGTAATACTACAATCGGTAACTGTCGAAGAATTAAAAAGTTTGAAGAATAAGATGCGTGACTCTGTTTCAACTGCTACACCTTTAGCATCTCGCGCACATGCAATGTCCCTTTTCAACAGCATTGAACCATATCTCACTGTGAATGATAGAGGTGAAATCATTTCAGATGATGATGAAATTATTAACGCTTCACGTTATGAAGACTTAATTCAGTATGCAACACGCAGAAAGCGCCGTCAAGGCTATGTCCCACCTGGTTGGTCATACTTTCTTTAACTATTGCAAAAGCACAATGTTCCAAAATTTCCTTTGAATAATGAAACATTGAAAGAACTTGATTCTATTTCAGCAGTTGATGCTACTTCATCTACTTCACCGGTTAAGAGTAAAATGAAAATGCCAAGGAATTGGTTTAAGAGATCACCTTCTATATCTCCTCCCGCACCCATCAAGCAAACAAGGGGAAGAGAACGACGTAGAAGAACTCCTCCAAAGAAATACATGTTCTCAGACTATTAATATGAGGCAGATGTGTTGCTCACCATGTAATGAGCCGCCGGAAGTAAATGTAACTGTAACTTGTACTTGCTGTGCCAGCTCTCACAATGAGACTCTTAAGCAATGTAAACGTAAATCCCATAAATCCTGTGGTTGCTGTAAATGCAAAAAGGTAAGAAAGCAAAAACATGAGAAGAAGGAGGAAGACTCAGTCGTCATCGGATGAACTTTTAAAGTCAATATACTAGGATGCAAAACATCCTGCAGGATTTGCATCTATAAAGAAATTGTCAAAAGCGAGCGGTCTTCCACACTCACAAGTTAAACAATGGTGAAAGGGTCAAGCTACATAATACACTCCACAAACAAGCGAAAAAGAAGTACCGGACCCGTCATTATATTGCTCATGACATTGATGAACATTGGCAAGCAGATTTGTGTGACGTTGCTACTATTTCAAAACATAACTCGGGACACAGTTTTATCTTAACCGCAATTAATATTTTCTCACGTTATGCGTTGGCTCAACCTTTAAAAACTAAAGAAGGCAAACGAGTAGCAAAGGCATTCCAATCAATTTTCCGAGAGGGTCGTATTCTAAAGAGAATTCAGAGTGATCAAGAAAAAAGAGTTCGAAGATCAGCATGTGGGAAGATTATTTGAGAGATATGATATTGAGCTGTCTAGTGTAAAGAGTGCTTAGAAGGCTGCACTAGTTGAACGTTTTAATCGCACATTAAAATATCGCTTGTGGCGACATTTCACTCCAACTTAACACAAAATTGGACAAAGGTTCTACAAGATACGCTTTATGCCTACAATCACTCTATTCATCGTTTTATTGGACTCAGACCTGCGGATGTGAATGCTGACAACGTAGATAGAGTGCGTGAAACATTCCAACTCAAGCGTAACAATGCAAAAAAGTGATGTGAAAATAGGTGAGAAAGTTCGCATATCAAAAGTTAAGAGTGTTTTTGCCAAAGGTTATCTCCCGAATTGGACAGAAGAAATTTTCACAGTTTCAAGTATCAATAAAAAAGACTCCCCAACAACTTACAAGTTGAAGGATTACGATAATGAAGAAATTGATGGTAGCTTTTATCTGGATGAGATTGAGTTGGTCACTTAAAGTGAAACATATTTAGTAGAGAAAATCATTCGAAATAAGAAACGACAAGGTGAAGAATGGTGTCTTGTTAAAAGGGTCGGTTATCCATCAAGTATGAATTCTTGGATGCGTCGTGCCGACATCTTTCATCTACGCGATCTTCAGTGATTTATGCAAAGATATAACTTGTAATGTCAAGGTCTAAGTGATGAATCCGACTGCATCGTTTTATTCACGCCCCTCCGATCTAAGTGGCGTGGGTGCAATTTACAGCGGCACTAGGGTGTGTCACAAAAATTGAAAATTTGAATTTGCTATGGGAGACCCTCCTAAACCGTTCCAATGTATCTCAACAGAGATGAAATTTTCAATTTTTGGTTATTTTTTGTATTTTTGTGGTTGCAATCATTTTTTTGCGGTCATAGTTTCCAAATCAAGTCAATTATACATATAATATGTAATTTTACTCGATTTTATGATGATATTCATTTGGTATAATGTCTGATATCAGATAGCATTTTTGAGAAAAATAGCTTACATCTGAACACCTTACAAATCTACGTATTTGATAGCTTAATAGTAGTATTTAGCATGATTCTTTAAATGTATCCCATTTTGATAAATAAAACTAATACTTGAGCAAAAACTAATATTTACATCATGGTAAGTCACTATAACAAACGTAAACCACTTTATAAGTATGTTATGATTTATAGTATGCAAACAAGATCATGTTATGCGTGATTGAAAATGAGTTTTGATTCAAGTTTTGATTGAAAATGACACAATTTGAAACCATAATTCAATCAACTCTTAACACCTAATTTTAGAAAATTGTTATCCATGAGTTTTGCGTCGTGGAATTCCTGCTTATGAGGTGAGTGTTATATTTAATCTTTTGGCTTCATACATTTGTTGATCGATCTAACGTCCAACTTTGAGAAATCATACTGTTGAACCGAATGAGTTACGAAGAGTTTTCTGAAAAGCTTGATATTTTTAGTAGTTTAAGTTTGATACTGATAAAAAGATTTTATCGTCATCAAAACAACCTAACATGTAGTTGTGCTATAGAACTAACTCAAAGACATTGAATGGTCATGTCAGTGTAAAATAATTTGAATTGCTAAACATTTTTTTAAAAATCAATATAGTTTTCCTGAAAAAATGTTGCGGATTTGAATTTCATACCTCTGACCTTATCAGGTCGGATTGCGGCAACGCAACCTACTCGGCTACTCTACCACACGCTAACGAAGAGCTTTCATACATGTCAGATATCTACAGATACACTACTGAAATACTATGAATAGTATGATGACATGTCTAAACGTGAATCAGTTGTGTAGTTAAATTCATATGGCACTTGCTTGACACACCTATACTTAACATGCCTCTTTTTGCAGGTTATGGCGGCAAGAACAAGGTCTCAGCGGAATGTTTGGTTAATTGGAGCACCAAAAATTGATATGTCTTACTCGTCTTTGCCTACAGTTAGAGATGTCCTCAAGGCTTTCTTCTACCATCACGAAACTCGAACAGTGGCAGAAAGTTCTAAGCTAGCAGCACAAGAAGCTATCTACATTTGGAGGCGAACTACGATACCGATAAGATTTCAGTGTGATATCATCAAGTTGATCAAAGAATGGTTCAAAAGATATCAGCTTTTGTCGAAAAACAAGGTGCGTACATCGGAGACTCAAAGAACAAAAGAATTGCTATTTTCCAATGAAATGGACAAATTGTTTGATATTGCACATAGAGATTCTGAAACCATGACGGGTGATTTCAGAGTTAGTACAGAAGACTTGAAGTTTCTTCATGATCAGAGAACCGAGAGGAAGATGATCATAGCAGGTGTTGACAGAAAACTGACTTCAATTGAAAACCGTAAATCTGTTCGACATGCTAGAGAGTTAGAACGACGGGATAGAGAAATGAAATGACTGTCAGAAGAGAAGGCGGTATGCTCAGGAGTACAATTAAATGATACTGACAGTGACAATCAAGTTGAAAATGACAGTGATCATTGTGATGACGATACCTTTATTCCAACATCTCTTATGTGCAAAGACAAAAGTCAGGCAACATCAGAGGCTATCACAGTTACTTTGAAAAGGAATATTTGCGATTCCGCTGAATCACGGAATCAGCTGACCGACATGGATCATCGAACCGGCAGTTGTTTGCTACTGTTGCCTCCATCATTAAATCATCTAATGCTACAATTGACAACTTTGTTATATCTCCCAGCTCTGTCCAGCGTGCTCAAGTCAACAATAGAGAGATCGAAGCATCGAAAATAAAAGAACATTTCTCTCAACATTGCTCTACCCAACTGGTGGTGCATTGGGATACAAAACTGGTTGAAGAATGGTGTCATGCAACTAAAGAACGTTTTGGTGTTATCATGACTGATCCATTATTTACTCAGGATGAACATAAACAGAAAGTTATTGGAATGCCACATGTCGATAGCAGAAGCGGTGTGGATCAAGCAAATGCTGTTTTCAATGCTTTGGTTGATTGGAAACTCCAAGATAGAATTGTTGGTATCTGTTTTGACACAACAGCAAGCAATACGGGAAAATACAAAGGCGCTGCCACAGTATTGAAAAGACTGTTGAAAACAAATGTTTTGTGGTTAGGATGTCGACATCACATGTTAGAATTAATACTGAAAAATGTCTGCACCAAGCTGTTCGGAACTTCCACTGGGGCCGAAAATACAGAGTTTAGGGCGTTTCAACAAGCCTGGGATGATATCGACAAAGACAACAGGAAAAGATTGGAGGTCAATGGTTGGTTGCAAATCCAAAAACAAAAATGCCTTGAGGAGCTCGAAGAAATATACGGCAACGGATGTTTTATGAGGGACGATTATCGGGAAGTCGCCCAGGTGAGCTCAAACTACCGTATAAATACGCGTAAATCTTTTTCATGCTTAAACATTTACGAGTTAACATACATGTAGGCATCACAAAAATCAATAACATTCTGCCACAGTATTTTAAATACTTTTTGTACAAAAGTTTCACATTTATTCATTTCTATCTTAGTTGGATATTCCGTTAAATGACCTTAATACCGTATCATCGGAAAATAGTTTATGATATCGATAAGGGAAGAATTAAATCTAAATGTTTAGATAAGCTGTACTATCGTGTATGATTTAATTAATTAATAGAAAATTACTGTTGAATAAGGTCACAGAATAAATTAATATCATACGTGCATATCAATCCTAAGGTTGCAAACAGGCCTTATAATAAACAATACATACATTCATTTACAGATTTCAATCATCCTTCTTGGAGGATCAGTCAGATCTTTGCTTCGAAAGCCTGGGCCGCTGGATCATGCCCGCTGGATGTCCAGCATTTTGTACTATGGCAAGATGTTCATATTTTCTCAACAGATAAATTATACGGCTGACAAAATTGAGAAGCTGAATAGAGTGAACCTATTCATTTGTCTGTTTTATGTTCTTCATTGGTTGAAAGCCAATTCAGCTGCAGATGCATTATACTACGATCTGCAATTGTACTCTGACATGGAAAGATACGCTTTTACTGATTCTTAGGTTTCGGCAGCAGCCACGAGCGTACTGGACCGACATCGCTGGTATATGACCCCCGAATTGGCGGTGTTTGGTTTATTTTCTAGAAAGTTTACAGACTCTGAGAAAGAAACAGCGACGGAATCATTTTTACAATTCCCTAAATATCTGTCGTCTGGTAAACCCCAGTTTCCCACACGATCTGCTGGAGTGGGCAGCAGACTATCCGATTTCGTCGATGGAAGAACGTGGCTGCTATTTCATTTGATGAAACTAGGCACTCCACCATCTCACTCCTGGCTCTCACTTCCAGCGTCTGAGTGGTCTAGCGATACAAATTTTCGTATCATGGCAAAATGTGTTCGACAGCTTCAGGTTGTGAATGATCCCGCAGAAAGATCTGTGAAACTTATCGATGACTTCGCGAGAAAAATCACGATGGACGAAAATCAAAGACAGTTTCTTCTACAATCAGTTGAGAAAAACAGACAAGAAGCACCTGTCATGAAAAAAGGTGTTTTTGTATAGAATTTGTGAGGTATAATGTTTGTTATAGTGACTTACCATGATGTAAATATTAGTTTTTGCTCAAGTATTAGTTTTATTTATCAAAATGGGATACATTTAAAGAATCATGCTAAATACTACTATTAAGCTATCAAATACGTAGATTTGTAAGGTGTTTAGATGTAAGCTATTTTTCTCAAAAATGCTATCTGATATCAGACATTATACCAAATGAATATCATCATAAAATCGAGTAAAATTACATATTATATGTATAATTGACTTGATTTGGAAACTATGACCGCAAAAAAATGGTTGCAACCACAAAAAATACAAAAAATAACCAAAAATTGAAAATTTCATCTCTGTTGAGATACATTGGAACGGTTTAGGAGGGTCTCCCATAGCAAATTCAAATTTTCAATTTTTGTGACACACCCTAAGCGCACCCGCCGTCAACGTGGAGGTAGCATATTTGGTGCGCTGAAATCTGTTGTAGCACCTCTCTTATCTACTGTCGGAAGATCTTTAAAACGAACTTTTTTCAATAATGCTGTTGGCTTTGCTGGTGATGTTGTTAATGATATTACCAGTGGTAAAAATGTAAAGAGTACTTTACTAAATCGTGGTAAGGAACGCGGTTTAAGAACATTACTGCAAACTTTTAGTGCTACTCAACAAATGATAGCACCTAAACGAATGAATGTTAGAAGAAAAAGAAAACAGGGCGGAGGTGGTAAGAAGCGAGCTTCAAACAAAACTAATAAAAGGCATTCACGCAAACGTCGCGCGCGCTGTAATCCTTCATCAAGTGCTAAACGACGACGCTGTTATAACTTCTAATCATGGAGTGCAAAACTGGAGGCTTTTGTTTGTTTGATCAACAAGCAATACAGGCAGATATTCTTAGTTCAAGTATTGTAGATTATCATCCTCGTACAGCTGAGAATACTGGTCCTATTGAATTTGTTATTCCTGGCGCTAGCGATGATTACATTGATTTGAGTTATGCGATGGTTGATGTGAGGTTTAGAATTCAACAAGAAGATGGATCTAAAATTGAAGATGCGCATTGAGTTGGTCTGAACAATTTATCGCTGGCTACTTTATTTCGCGATGTTTCTCTAACTATTGGAGAGCAACAGGTGGAAGGTGGTCAAAACGATTATTCCTATAAAGCATATTTGAATGCTTTATCACAGTTTCATCCAGCAGCTCAAAACAGTCATATGGAAGCAATGGGATGGTATAGAGATCAAGCAGCACTATTTGATAGTGAGACAAACACTAGTTTTGTAAAGCGATATACTTTGATTAAAGATAGCAAAGTATGCCAGCTATATGGTCTACTTAATTTGGACTTCTTCAGACAATCAAAATTTTTGCTCTGTAATACCAGTATGCGACTCAAACTTACATTGAATAATCATGAATTTTTGTTGAATGCATTTGCTTCAGTTGTGAAATTTAAAATTCATGTGGATGCCATTTATCCCATTCAACATACAAAGATTCTCACATTTACTATTCCTAAAGATCAAAAGAGTTTTATGAAAGTTGGTCTTTTTCCATCGGAGGCGCCAAAGCTCCTCATGGTAGCAATGGTTGAAGATGATGCATTCAATGGTGATGTCAAGAAGAATCCTTTCAACTTCAAGCACAACAATTTAAGTGAAATTGCTTTGCGTGTAAATGGTGCTAGTTATCCTGGTCCGCCTATAAACCAGATTTTACTTCTTATCAATTTCTGCGTAGTTATGTTGATTATATGAATGTCTTTGGCTTTTACAACACAGACGATACCAAGGGACTCTCAATGAAAGAGTTCAAAAATGGATATACTATTTATGCATTTGATTTGACTGCCGACAGCAATATTTGTGCACCTTATCGTCAAGTTAACGTTCCTCATAATATTCGCTTGGATCTGGAGTTCAAAACAGCGCTAACGGAGACGATCAATGTACTAATTTATGCAGTCTTTGATTCAAGTATTGAAATTACAAAGTATCGTGACGTGATTCTTCACTATAATCGCTAATGAGTTGGTTGAATGCTGACGATATTAAGACTAAAGTGCAGGGCAATGCAGATGAAGCTACGTTGAAAGCTTTTGATAATTTCTATTCGCTAGATACCTTACCGACTACTGTAAAACAGTATCCCATCTTTATCGTATTGAACACTCATTCACAGAATTTAGAAGGTGAACATTGGAAAGCTATCTTTATTGGAAAAGACAGACGTGGTGAACTATTTGACTCTCTTGCTCAACCTCCGAATATACCAACACAGCAGTGGTCGAGAAAGCATACTCGTCAATATCAACGAAATGAGCGCAAACTGCAACATCCAGTTTCATCAACTTGTGGTGCTTTGGTATTGTACTTCATTTTAAAACGTTTACATGTACACCAATTTAAATCTGTTATTCAAAAGTTTTCATGCAATCCATCTTTTAATGAAAAGATGATTTGTATGCTCTGTAATGATTTGAAATAAAAAGCATGATGTTGGAATAAAAACTGTTTTTATTTCACAATCCATTGGTTATGTACATACTCGATTAGATAGTCTAGGATCGTATCTGCTTGCATTTCAGATTTCAGTCCAGTAATGATAACTTTACTATTATGAAAGATTGCAACATGTACAGGTAACCAGCAACTAATGAGAGCCGCGGGAAAAAGTTCTGGTTCATAACACAAATTGAAACTGCTGGTATGAATCTTTAAAAACGATACATCTTCACTCAATTGAGTAGAGATCACCATATTGTCCACAGTCAGATTCCACATCACACACTTCTCCCTCTTCCATATCCGTCGTAGTAGCTTCTGCAGATCTAAGCGCATTAACCGCGCTGATGAATGAGAAAGGGCGCCGAGAATCTGAACAGCTCCATTTGGGAAGAGTTGAAGATTCCGTAAATTGCTCATCTTCACCACTAACATTTGCGGTCGACCCGGATAATACTTGCTGTTTGGAATTTGTTGATGTAATGTTGCGAGATCGATTTTCGTGTAGAGTCTGATACATCGGAGAATGTTGACGATGGTGTAGCGATGGCGTTTCATGATGAAGAAATGAGTAAATAGAGCGATGTACCTTCCTTTTATACTTTTCCCAACTGCCTTGATGAAATGTGAAGTAGGTAGAAAGTTGTGAATGATAGTTTTGAATTCGCTGTTTGTTGAGTCGCAATGATATGCGATTTCCTATGCGTGAGTGTTTTTTCATATAGAAGTATTTTAAGTCCTTCATAATATGATTTAGAGACTGAAAATGTCGATATGATAAAGCAAATACTCTTCTTATATTTCCAGTATAATCTTTGAAACATACGTTTCGTTCATGATCATTCTCAACACATTGTAGGAAATCCAATTTCCAAGTCTTCATGATGGAGTGTGACATTGTGTTGAAGATGGTGTCTGATTAAGATTTGCGTAGCAATGCGATGAACTCGCGTCGAATGAATGACATAATGGAGCGATGTACACATCTTTTATATTTTTCCCAATTACATTTGCAAATTGAGAAATAGATGGAGAGATGAGAATGATAGATTTGAATTTCATTTATGTGATGTTGAAGCCAAAGTTGATTACCCAAGGAGATGAATTTCAACGTTTTGAAATATTCCAAATCCGTCATGATATCATTAAGATTGAAAAATTGTCGCCATGTTAATGTAATTCCTTTCGATGTATTTCCATAGGAATTCTTGAAATGAACGTTTCCATCGCGATCAACTTTAATATATTGTAAGAGGGTCCAAAATCTAAGTCTTCTTGATGTTATGCAAATTGGTACTGTATAGATTACCGAAATGAAAATGTCATTCTATCATGTTTTGCTTAGCAATGTGGCAACAAATAGATTTGTTGGCAATCGAACTTCTATCTTTTCTACTTCCATTGATAATACACAACAGCTGAATGGGAAGTGGGAAGTAGGCGTCACCCAAGTTGTTCACAGCAACTATGTCTATACTTTTGATCATGAAGTGATGACTATTTATATGAGACGTACAGATGCCTATCAGTGTGAAGAGGGATGTCGAGTTTACATTCCGAAATGGCAGAAGAAAGATTTCTCAACATGTAAAAAATTCGTATTTGATTTCCTGAATAAAGCATGTAGACACATTATCGAGTTAACTGCCCACAATGGTGAATATGATCATTAGTATCATGCAGTTGATAAAGATTGGATTGTTGCTTTGAGTCCGAGTTTAAGAAATGATTCAAGTTACTTTGCTAGCGCCTTGACAAGCTATGATAATTATAAAGCTAATTATTATCCAAGAAATTGCAAAAATTTAATTTATAAAGAGAAAGCCTATTATGTGGATCTTATTCCGAAAAATGAAAAGAAGTTGGTGAATAAGATTGTGATTAAGGCAAGAAAGACGAACATGACTCCTGAAGCATTATTGAAGAAATTTAATTATCTCCTTCGAGTAGATGGTGAACAAATGGCAACATTAACTTACAACAAAGGGTCTAATAATATCGTAATAAATAAACTAAAGGATGCTGATTTAGTATTGGTTTGTTCAGAAGATTTTCATCTGTTCTTGCGACGTCGTTCTGCAGCTCTTCATGGAAAATTTAATATGCGCCATCTGGGACATAATGGTTCAAATCAGTTTGATACAGAATGGTCCGCATCTTTATACAGAAAGTGTATAGATCCTTTAGGTGGTATCTTACATAAAACAAGAGTGTTGACACCTCGCATTATCACTTCAGTGAAATTGGCTATAAATTATTTGAATGAAGTGATTATTAATGAACAGCATATTTCTTTTTCTGAAAAAGAAGGTGTTCTGTCTCTTAGTGTAAGTAGGAAAAATATTGAGCTGATTATGGACAATACCCTAATATCCTTTTGGGATTTGATCAAAATACTTTTAAAAGTGGTACTGTAACAAAAACTAGCGCGAGCATATCTTTATCGCGTCGTATTAACTATTTTCAGATATATTCCAATATTGGTGAAGATGCACGTGTGGGAGATGTTGAATTTCCACTTCTAGCAATGATACCATACCAACCAAAAAGCAATAGTACTCTATCTGAGCATACTTTTCAGAAAGTGCATTATACAAACTTGAAATCAAACTATATACCACAAATTGATATTGCAATTCATGACGATGCTGGTGCGTTGATTCCTTTTCATAAAGATGCTGTGACAAGTATCACACTCCATTTTCGAATGAAGAATTAATGCAAAAGTGTGGAAATATATGTTTCCAATGTGAATGATATGGAAAGTGAAAATAAGGATTCGTTTCTAATTTACTTACCCAGTAATGCTTCTATGAATAAATTTCCCAACAATAAACCATCAGACTATCGAGTAGAATTAAATCGTCCATTACTTCTAGAAGGTGAATGGGAAGTAGGTGTTTCCAGCATTTGTTATGATAGTAATATTCAGAATGTGAATGAATTGGAAGAAATGGTATTGACTCCTCGCACCCATGATGGAATAACGATGAATAATGCATTCAAGTTTCCATACAATTCAACATCAGATGGAAAGTGGAATTATGAATTGAATCAGTTAGAATCAGATTATTATGGATCATCAAATAAAGATAAAATCATTAAGGCATTCAATAATGGCAATGCTTGGAAAGGGTCAGAAAATAAGGGTCAGAAAGTTTATGAGTTTACTATCCATGAATGGCACGGGAGACACTTCTACCGTTTTCACTCTTTTACTAAAGGTCTTACATTGAGGTTGCATAATGAATTCTATCCACATCTCGGTTTTGGACACAGTCTGCATCTGACATCAATGGCTATTGCAAATGTTACAAAAATCTATTCAAACCGAATAAACAAATTTCATTAAAAATTTAAAATATTTGATGAAGATGTTGTAGAATTTGAAGAACGCATCATTTTGAAAAAGCGTGGTGTGAAGTCTTTGACACTTATTGAGTTAGTAAAACGATGGAATGAGACTGTGGGTAAGACGTATGGAGAGAAAGTCATGGCTGAGAAGGATAAGTTGGTTATTCAGAAATATAATGACAAACTTACAGTTTATTTCTCTCCAACCGTGCGTCATTTTGTAAGACATGGATCGCCTATTATTGGAAGCGGTTTGGTTTATGCTTCCCATGAATATCACACTAAAGCTGATTCAGTTAATGATGAATGGTGCGTGGACATCTATGGTGATCGCATCAAGAAAATTTACCAATCTTATCAAGAAACTAAAGTTAGTATCAATACAATGCCGCGTCTATACAATACAGTTGAAAACTTTATTCGTGTCATAAATCCATATATACAACACAAGTTAAAGCAAGTGTTGAAAAGTGGATATGATGCAAAGGCACATCACATTTCGTTTTCAATTAAAAATCAAAGTGCTGTTCTGAAGCTGGGTGATCACATTCAATTTCATTTGAGTAACAATTTGAAAAAACTCTGGCTTTTCATTGCTACAAGATAAGTTTGCTACTTCATATACGATTGGTGTAGGAAATACAATGACACTTGATAAACATGAACAACATCTCTACATTGAAAGTGATCTGATTTCACCTATTTCTGTCGGTGAGAAAAAAGAGAATACATTTTAAATAATTTCATTCATGATAAAAACGCTTCCTATGGAATCGTTGAAAAGATGTTTAAACCTATTTTCTACCATCCTGTTATCAAACAAACTATCCCGTATATTTATATCAAAATTACAAATGGTTTACATGAGTGCATCCATGTGAAAGTTACTAAATTCCTCATAACTTTAGTGTTTCGGAAAACGAAGTAAAGTCATTGTACAATTTTATTGAAATAAAAAGGTACGTATGAAAAAGTGTTTTGAAGAAGTGTTGACAGAGTGGGAAAGTCTTTTCACAGATATAGTGGGAAGGAACTGACTGTAGGCATATATTCACAAGAAAGTGTAATCTAAAGCGATACATAGAGCAACAATCAATATCAACAAAAAACATCATCAAAATACTGATTTAAGAATGAATCTATTTACACATCTCCTGAATGTGGTAGAGTGAGTTTAATTCTTTTGGGTGGTGATATGTTTGTGTCAGGATGGCCATGTGGAAGAGATATGTTATGTCCTATCCAACACCTTTTATCCTCCAACGCTGAAAGTGCTCGCTTCCTAAATGTATTAGTTTTCACCTCTTGTGTGTTTGATTTTAAGATGGTCATGCTGACAAACGTTATGTTCTTATTTATGTAGGCCATCTTATAGGCCCTATGTTTCATATTTACAAAAATCGATTTAGATATGCCTTTTGCGCGCTTAATACTGTCACTGGAGTCTTTTGGTTTCATAGAATACATTTTAGGACGAAGAATAATCATTTCCTTAATTTCCTTTTCTGCCATTTCATCTTTAAAGCATCCTAACTTTGCTTTGTTTTTAGTAGAGTATAGTGGATGATCTGTAGTATAATTTGATGTATCAAAATATTTTTCTATAGATTTTCCTACTTCATTGAAATTTAACTCTTTCTGAGCAGCGATACTGAAAAAGAAACTGTCGGCATCACCGCCCAGCAAACGCACGTCTTTAATTAGAGGGCATGGTTTTAATATTCTGTAGAAGAGTTGATACATTTTAAGCTTGGAATAATCTGACAAAGCTTGTCCAATGTAGATGGGCTTGCATAACTCTACTTCTGATTTCATCATTTTAACACTAACCAACTCATCATCTATAATATCTCTATCAATAAAGAGAGTTGATGTCGCTAACTTTTGAAATTTATCATTATGATTCACAAGTTTAGAGTTAATGCGCTTTCTAACGTCCTCCATCGTCTTACCAAAAAGACTATTATTCTTATATTTATAGAAATCCTTTTCAAAATCATTTTGGGCTAGTGCACGTTTCTGGCTGTTACTATCAATATAAGGTTTCAGAAAGGCTTTCTATCTAAATTTGATAATGCGGTGAACTGTTTCTAAAATCATCCCCATTTCTAAATAAAATTTTAAGATAGAGAAGTGGACTAAATAATTTTCTTTATCAAATTGAGTAAGCAAAAGTTTACGGGAAGGCTTACACTTTGGCTGTCCGCTCCCTTCGAAATCTTTATGAAATTGTTTCATAAAGTCCGAAAACATATCTTCAGTCACTTCGCCTGATTCGGGTGGAAGTGGAATATCCACAGTTCTATTTTTAATGCTATTTGGATAGATAAGATCTATTTCAAAATAATATCCCCAATCACCATTATCTGGAATAGCTAGTATGTTTGAAGGGTTAGAGAAATGCTAAATTTCATTATCACCCAACCAGCTAAACTCAGAGTGAGGTAGAGGTTTGGACAGTGAACTACCATATAAATTATTCTGGTCATAGTAGTTAAGATGAATTTGATCGTCATCTACCATTTTTGATTTTATTTGATGCCTATTTACAAAATGAGACCACCGCGAATTCCTCGTTCAAATAAATTATACATCTCTGGATCTTGTAAAAGATGGATGCTCTCTCCAGTCATTTTAAAAGCAGACTGGAATGACATGGCTGGAAGACTGACAAACTAATTTATCTTATTCTAATGCCATTTGTCGAAACTCTTGAAATACATGAGCCAGCAAAAATACATCTAATTTTAGATAGGCGATCATATAATCGCTAAACTTTTGACAGTCAAATTTTGTCCATGCAACTTGAGCATGATTGTAATCTTCTACCCTGCATTCTACACCAGTCAAATCATTTTTTAATTTGTCTATTGATGGAAGAGAAGTCTCACTAAGTTTAGAAATGTTATCAAAGTATGCATATGGAAACACTCCTTTGCGTGTGATGACTTCATCCGTCAAGTTAGGATATTGTTTTGAGTTAGTGGAAGAGACTTAAGATTTTAAACGAGAGATGCTAGTGATGAAGCCATGAATTGATAGGAATCTAAAAATTTCATATCAAAATAGACTGTCTTATTTTCTTTTGTTTTGTCAACTGCTACTTTCGTTGTCATGGCCATGAACCTTTCTCTCGTTTGAGCTATTACACTTAACTTCTACTCTTTCATTTTTCCTAACCCTCCTTTTACTATCATGTGACTGACATAACCTTTGAAGTTATTAAAAAAAAATAAAGGATAGAGTACGCCGTTTCAGTCTCAGTGAAAAATTACATCTTGTAAATAGCGCGTTTCTAAATTTACCAGTGATGTGATCATGGTCGCGCACTTTCTTGATTTTATCTTCATCAAACGTTTTATTACATTTTGGGCAGACTTTACAACTTTCAAATTTTACTTGATCATCTGCTGACATATTCAATGATCTGCGTTGGAGTTCACTATCATATTTTTGCTGAAATTTGACAGCGCTTTCGAGGAATTGTAAGAACTTATGTATACAATCCTCACCTTGCCAGACGTGCATTCTATTATTTTTATTTTTGAAGTAATCATGCCATACCTCATAACATGATATGGCTGCCGCTTTATGGGTGTTATCATCAATATAGCATTCGATGTCAGCATAGATGACACGAAGAGGACTTAATTCATTACCTTTCTCTCTATATGAAACTCTTTATCTTTGGCATGCATTTTATTTGCAGTTTACATCGCTTACACCATTCATAATGTGTTTCAAGTTTATCTTTTGACCAGAAGGGGCGCATACAACGGTCACATATGAAATACTCTCCTCTTCTAGATGTTAAGTGGGAATATAGTCGAGTCATTTTAGGAATACCACAGTAATGCCAATTTTCACTATTATTTTGATATACTAGCAGGAGATTGACTACCCGATCACAAGTTGATGAACGGTTGTTGTAGCGCACACCCTTAAGCCCCTCTTGCCAGATGTGAACAACTATTTTAATTTCATTTAATTTTTCAAATTTATCTATGTCTTTAAACTTCATGTCTTCGCTATTGCAGTCATCAAACTTCAATTCATTCTCCCATTCATGATATTTGCTTCTACGGAAACGGTTGTTCTGTACATCATGATAGTGGACAATACCGCATACTTAAAACACTGTGATTCAAAATCAACAGAAATGACTGCATTCTTAGCTCTTAACGTTTTTGGAAGATTGAAGGAGCCTCGACCACGGTAATTTTCTAATAGAGTAATTTTAAACTTGGCATATTCTATGCCATCAAATGTTAGACCGCTATCGCGCTCGTTAAATTTATCAATATTTGATTTTAGTCCTTGGATGTGAAAATTTAACCAAGCTTCTTTATCGACTACCTCTGTAGCAGGAGAGGAGGGTATGTAAAACACCAACCTCTGTACTATTTCACCAGTATGATAATCAACTTTAACATATTTTATTTTAAGGTAGATGAGCGCTTTTATTCTAAACTGCTCTAAATTATGAAAGGGCGCATTTATCAATGTTGAATTTTGATGGAACCACTCCGGAAAATCAGCAATAATTTCTGAGGATTCCATATGGTCATTTCTCACTACATTATTGAGCGATACTTCAGTTAGTCGAATAGAGGAGGTGCTGTTGCTATAACTATCATTTGTGTGTGTGTGGTGAAGTCTATGTGAAGATAATGCAAAACCTGTTTCAAAAGATTGGAAACAAAAGTCACAAGTAAAGGAGATATGTTGAATAGAATCATCCTCACCTCGGGAGATTGATGATGGTTTGGGTTGACACACACGTTGTCTGATGTGTCGGGTGAGATGGCGCTTCCTCGTAAAGATATGCCCGCAGTCAGCACATGTTTTGGATGCTTCCCGTGACTGCGCACTTGAGTTGGAACAGTCATCATCTGGAGGAGAAATCATTCTGTCATCTCTATTGATGTCATAGTTTTCTTTCTACAACCTACCTTCACTCAACAGTTGTAAAGCTTCCTCGAGAATGGAGCGCTTTGATGATGAAGTAGATGCCTGAAATTGAGGAAGATCCTATTAACCTAACGTTTAAGGGAGATGAGTGATGAAATCCTTAACTTACCATTTCAAGGAAATTAAGCCAAAATCTGATGCTTTGATAGTCAGAATGTAGTAATTGACTCAAACCAAAGTAGGATACGTCAGCAACGTTAGATGATATTTGAGTGGAGAAAAAAGCTCACTTAGTGTTAAGATATCTCAAATATGGAATGAAATCTAGTCTATTATTCCCTGTTACATACTTTCATACTCAACATTCATTGGCTATTCATTTTGATTGGTTGCTTGCTCATACTTAAGGACTAAGAAATCAAGTTTATGGCATACATTTCAAAGTCATGGATTCACCATCAACTCAATCACCAGTGTCTGCATCAAGCATGCCAACTTGCCCTCCCGCTTCGAAAAAAGCAACGGTGGAGAAGCAGAGAAGGCTGGATGATATTCCAAAGTTGGAATTACCAGATCTAACGGAGCAAGAAGAGTTAGAAACGATTTATGTGCGATGGAAATACCTGCTCTACAACCAGGAAGATGTAAAAACGGAAACTGACATTAACCTTCTCCATGATATACGGAGATGGTACAGTCCATCATCCCAACCCCGGAGTGAAGTGGAATGGAATTACATCTACAGTCTGTTTCAATTTACTTCTCACACTCAATATTTTTGTTGCTAAAACGAATTATAGTATAAAAGCTATTTCCAGGTCATCTAGCGGAACTCAAACGTATACGATTAAGATAAATTGTGCACAGTCAAGCCTTGTGGTAAGGTGGCGAGCCGTGAAAGAAGATATTGGCCCTTACAGTCCACTTTTTTCCAATGGAGACTTAATGCGAGATTCCAAGATCGGCACGTGAAAATGTTGATTCACACTGTGCTAACATGCGCTGTTCTCGAACACTGTTTCGACTTGTTATCTTGTCTGCAATCTGGCTCACGTGATTGTCTACGGTAATCTTACTCCAAGCTGATTGGTCAATTTATATTTGATGTCTCTTCAGTGGGGAGATTTCAGAAAAATCTCATCACACTGGTGATTGAGGTGATTCAGGCAGGTTCCGCCTCTCAAACAGCAAAGTTGCTGAAATAACGACCTTGACTTGAAGAATACGGACTATTCACACGAGAAATAGCTCGTAGATTAGCAATTTTACAGTGTCGAGATGCTAGGATGAAGACCAACGGACATTAGTAGGCCATCGAAAAGGAAAAAAGCCACTAGTAGTGCAGATCTTCTTAGTTCGTGAACTAAAGAAAGACTATGGTGTTACAACTGCCAAGCTTCGAAAGCAAGATGTCGAACAACTGTGTGGCGGAGGTTAAAGGAAATGAAGTGCGATCCAAGCGATGAAACAAAAGAGACATCAGTTTGATCACGCTGGTTGGACTTCTGAGGATTCATTTTGTTCTGAATTTTCATGAGAAATATTGACTTGAGAATTTTTCCAATTTTTCTTTCTTTCTTTTACAGCTCAGGTGGCCTTTAGCGATGAATCGTCTATTGAGGGCTCGTCAGTCCGTCCTAGGAGAGTCTGGATCATCGAAGATCCCTCAGAACCACGTTTGAAACATCCAGTCAAAGTTATGATGTGGGGTATTGGAGCCGGACGACTTCACGTATGCGAGGGGAGCATGAATCAACATTCGTATCTGCACGTCTTGGAGTGAGACCTCAAATGGAGCAATGGAGTTCTTCCGGGGTTAACATCTTTATGCACGACTCGGCACCGTGCCACAAGGCTAGACTGTGCACAAATTATCTGAATCAAATCAATCTGGATGTTTTGAAATGGCCTGGAAATTCGCCAGACCTCAATCCTCTGGAGACACTTCGGGGGATACTGAAACACAGTGAATATGATTTGCCTACTGAACAGACATTAATTGCAAAAAATTGTACACATGATGTATCCTTACCGAAACATGTGAAAAGTAGTAGATTCCATGCAAAAAAGAATTCAAGCAGTGATCAAAGTACGAGGAGGACATACCCGGTTTTAGCTTGAAATCTGTTCTGCCTTCGAGTCTATTTTTTCATTTACAGCAATTTGTGGCATTTAATTTTAATACATGAGTTACATCAGTTCTTTTTATTACTCGTCTGTCGACATAAAACACTATAATAGCGCCTCAAACTTCCAGGAATAGTTTGGATATAGTTTAGATACTGTGACTTGCATGAATCTGCAAAAATATGTTGTGTGAGAAGTAAATTGAAACAGACTGTATGGTGTGTTGGTCGCGGCACAGGAACGATTAAGGCATTTGAAGTGCAACTGCAGTTGTTGTGAGAATTTATGGGACATTGTGACTTCCGAGGAACTTTTGAATTATTTGTAAATTTCTTAATAAATGTTTATTTGCTTCATCTGTCTATTTTCACTTATTTCTGAGTAACGTTGCATACATAATCATTAACGTCATAGTGAAAATCTGATCATTTGACAGCTCAGTATAGATCATACCAGTTGATGATAGATACAATCATTTTTTCCACAGTACTACCTCTATCACTGAGGATAAATGATAAAGGGATTGAATATCAAAAACAGAGACATGTAGTTCCTTATATTTATTTACAATTGAGGCACATATACTTTATAGCGAGGAAAAGTCAAGCGGAAGAACCTTTAAGTCATTGTAGACTCTGTAGCATCTTGGACGTTTAGGGGCATCGGGCGCTCTTCTCACGCGCGTTGTTTTCGGTGTCCACTCTTCATCTATCCAGAGAATTTTTACAGTCTTGCCTTTTTCGCAAGTCTCATTCTGATCACACTTGTCTTCATCACACCACTCATTGACGATCACAAAATTACATGGTGTTTCTGAGTTTGTCATCTTGGCGTGCTAGTTCGTATAATGTGAATAAGAGTGCTACAATCTTCCGACTTATGTAGTCTTCATCTAAATTAGAATCATTCTGATTGGTTGTTGAGGAATTCATTGTTGAAAAACAAATAAAAGTCAGAAAATTGAAACACTTCTCATTCTCATCTATCTCATGATGGAAGGTACATCTCCCGCCTTAGAGATCTTCAACAAAATCTTTGAAGTGGTCGACGAGTGGGATGAAGACTGCGATCAGAAGGAGATTTGTGATAAAAGCAAGATTGTGCAAGTTGTGTGGAGTAATGGTGATTTTACACCAAAAACAACGTGCGTGAGAAGAGCACCCGATGCCCCAAAACGACCAAGGTGCTACAAAGTCTACAATGACTTAAAGGTCCTTCCACTTGACATTTCCTCGCTATAAAGTATATGTGCTTCAATTGTAAATAAACCTACATAATACATGTCTTTGTTTTGCAATTTATTTATCTAGAAATGGAAATAAATGGAGGAACTTAGATATGGGGTTAGTTAACACATTTATTGTCGGTCTACTTTTCTATCAAAAGAGATCGCACCATTAGAGAAGATAGAAAGTGGTTTTGTATACGTATGGCGTAAGAAAGACCTCCCATTTCATCCCTTCATCATTTAGCCTCAATGATAGAGGCACTTCTTAAAAAACTCATGGCTCATTCTCAGATAACGTTCGCAATGGAGAATTTAAAAAGTAACCTGTGGCAGATGGCTAAGACTCAACCGATTGGCGTTCAAAGTGCTACGTTGAGAACTGTGTCAAATGCCCAACATGAGTTTCCCCAGAGGTTTCGGTCTAAAATATGACACACTCCCTTGCCACACTTATCACTACGATATCATTCGCTGTCTCAAGGGAGATCGCCCACCAACAGGAAGAATTATACCGAAATCCTCCTTAGCATGCAACGTTTAAGTTGACTGATAGCAGATACAACTTTGTGATTTTATTTTTTATTTGTATGATAGATTCAGTCAGACCGAAGTCTGTCCAGGGCAAACCACCTGGAGGTACTATCATATTTTGCCCCATGGTGGTCTTTAAAAAGACCGTTGGTTCGTTCTCGGGAAATGAATAGACTTAGGTTTGGCCGATTCCACTGAGAGAGACTTGTAATCTCTCTTTGTCAGCGGCATCGACCTGCTGTACTATAAGCTGACTGTTAGAGGGCGGTTTATACCCCCACTTTGTTGAATTGGCATCATCGTCAGTTGTTGATGAGCCAATTCGAGCAAGGTTGTTATAGACTCGCTCTCGCTCCTCCATCTCTAGCAACTCAATAAATAAATTTTTCGGTCTAAGCCGAGGCTTGTCAGGAGAGCTGACTGTCGTCTTAGGTGTTTTCATGATGGAGTATAGAATGAAAATGAAAGAGAGGCAATGGTTTATATACCTCTCTGATACAAAGACATGACTCAGTCTTTCTAATTATGTGATAGATTCAGTCAGACCGAAGTCTGTCCAGGGCAAACCACGAGGAGGCACTATCACTCTTGCTCCGTGGGGCTCTTAAAAGAGCCGTTTGGGGCGTTCTCGGGATCAAAAGATCCTACGACAGATGTAAAAACTCTGAAAGGAAAAGAATAGGAGATTAGATGCGGTAAGGAAATGATCATGTTGAAGTAACTTACTGGGAACTTTCTTCCGGACTTTTCGGACGACGAAGTCCTGAAGCTCGCCGGTGATGTCCATGTTCATGTGGAGACATCGGACTCCGTCGCCCTCGTAGCATTGCTGCGTCTGACTGGGGTCACTTGTGATGGTTAGGGCGTCCCACACATTATTTTCGAAGAGGGAAAGATGGACTTCATACACTCTTCCTTTTCTACACTTCTCACGCTCATGCAATCGCTCCACTTCAGCCACAAACCTCTTGTTCACACCCTTCACTTCCTCTGTTTCCTTCACCACGCTTCGCATCCGATCTATTTCATCATCCTTCCTCAACAAATTCGCCTGCAGACTACTCACCAAACTTGCTTTCTTCATCAGCTCACTCCTTTCCACCATCAACTCTTTCTCCTTCTGCCTCATACTTTCCAACTCTTCTCTCGTCACCTTATACCCTTCAGCCTTCGCAGTCAACTTCTCATTCCGCATCACTAATACTTTATTCTTCTCCTCAACCGCCCTCAATCGATCCTTCATCCTTACATATTCATCCCTCGTGTTTCCTTCCTCCCTCCGAGGCGATGATGCCGCCGACTGCTTACCCAGTACCTTTCCCTCATCCTTCCCCTTCTCCTCAAGATCACCAATGTTCCCAAACAATTCCTCCAAAACGTCATCCAAATCAACATCAACATCGGGCTTCTTGATGTCCTCTCTCAACTCCACTTCTTCCTCACTCAAACCCTCATCAGTTGCCTTGGTAACACCTTTCTTCCCCACAGCACCCTCAATCGTCGCCACTCTTACCTCTTCCATATCTAACAAAACTCCCTCAGACCACGACGTAAACCCCTGCATACTAATATTTCCACTAGGGCACTGGCTATAGTTCCTAATGAACTCTACATCACTCCCATCTTCACATACTACCCTATGATGCACACACACCCTCAACAACACTTTCCTCACATGCTCGCCCACCGTCCCCTCTTTGATGTGCTCTTTGAGCTCGCTGCCTCTGGCAATACGGCCACAGCTACACTTGCCGATGAGCATCCTTGCGTTAATCATTTTAGTCATAGTGACGATTCTGTAAAGATAGAGTAAAAATTTGATAGCAGGTGTTTATAGGATACTACTTGCTGATATGCATTGAAAGATTAAGTCCAAAAACATTTGATAGCAGTCGTCTAGGCGTTAGGCTCTTGAATCCGTTACAGGCATTACTCAGAGAGGATGTTATCCCAGCTCCAAGGCGTCGACCCACAAATCCAACCTCGTGCGTCATGTCACTGTGTTGGTATCCGGCCCCGATTTTGACATGAAAACCGGTGGAGTTATTTGCAAGAGAAAACGTCCCAGGTCGAAAAGACTCATAAACGACTGCTTTTTATTCAAAAACTTTAATCATCATCATTAAATACGAATTTAAATTTTTCAGTATTTTAGTGCTACTCACAAAACGTTTATAAGTAGTCTGTTACCTGCAGCAAATCATGAGCTGTCAAACGTTTTTTGAATCAAGTCTAAAGGACTTGTAGAAGCTAAGTTATAGCCGTTTGAAGATTTCGGCCTACTATCATCAAATGGTCAGTCATGCTATACTGACTAACCTATAAGTCTGACTCCTTAGCTGATATCAGCAATGAAAAGTCAGAAGTCCGATATCGGACCTCAAGAGAAACGACTTACCTGTAGTCAGTTTCTCAACTTAGTGAGATTCCTCTCCCGAACTCGTATTTATATATCCTGTGAATATGCAATCGATAAGAGGGGGTTAGACATTGGTTATAAAAAGTTTGACGCTGAATCCAAAACTGGTCTTAGTTTTCTCGTCCGATGCTTCGTTCATCCGCTGGAGCCCAAAACACAAAACTCAACCTCTGACGGCTCTCTAACATGACCAAAAGTCTCAATGTCACTCTCAAGCCTCAGCAAAGGAAGGTAGGGTCAGACTGTGCTTTCCAATGAATTTGTTCAATTTGTGGCACTCTTAGCTTTCAAACGAGCTATTGCACGACTTTCTACGATCTCTAGATCCAAAGTTGGAAGAACGCTGCCGAGGGGGGGGGGTCGAAGTTCTTCGTTGTTTGGCCTACGACCTTGAAAACAAGTCCTCTAGATCCAAAATTGGCCAAAAAGTCCAAATCCACCGTCCATTTTTACGTACGAGGCTTCGTTTAGCCGCTACAGCCACTTTCTCACTCAAAAACCCTCTGACGGCTCTCTAACATGACCAAAAGTCTCAATGTCACTCCCAAGCCTCAGCCAAGAAAGATAGGGCCAAACTGTACTTTCCAATCAATTTGTAGCACTCTTAGCTTTCAAACGAGCTATCGCACGACTCTCTACCATTTCTAGAACCAAAGTTGGAAGATCACTGCCGAGGGGGGGTCGAAGTTTTTTCGTTTTTAGTCCTATGACGCTGAAAACAACTTTCCTAAACCCAAAATTGGCCAAAAAGTCCAAATCCGCCGTCCTTTTTCACGTACGAGGCTTCGTTTAGCCGCTACAGCCAGTTTCTCGCTCAAAAACACACCTAAACCACACCTACACCCAAGAAACACAACATGTACACTACACTAAGGATAGTTGGGAGGATTCCTTACTACTATCCCTATCTTTCATTATCATTCTATCGTTTGCCATGCTGGAGTTTCAATAACTCTAGCAAAGATTCGTGAAACATTTTGAGTAGAATGTGACAGACACCAAGTCAAGAAAGTGATTTCAAAATGCGTCTTCTGTAAACTAGTCCACAGTAAAACTTACCCATATCTCGCTCCTCCTAAATTTCTGAAATTCAGACTTCATGGTCATTGTTTTTTGTCTATCGGAATAGACTTCGCTGGTCCTTTTAACACAAAAGAAAGACGATTGCATGTTCTTCTCATGACTTGTGCAGTTACCAGAGTGGTATATTTAGAAATTCTTCCGAATTTGACTCTGGAAGAATTCCTTCTAGCATTCGCACGTTTTATTTCTCGTCGTGGAATTCTTCACTCGTAGTTTCTGATAACGCACAAACATTTCGAGCAGCAGCTACATTTCTTAATACTGCACAACAAAATATTCATCAAACCGCATTGTTTTGTGACAACAAAATCAATTGGTTGTTTAATTGTCCTCGTGCTTCCTGGTGGGGAGGATGGTTTGAGAGACTGATTGGTTTGATGAAAGACCTCATAAAGAAAAGCATGCCTAAGTACGCTAGCTTGTCATCTACTCAATATTCGACGTATGTTTGTGATGTTGAGTAAGTTTTGAATTCGAAACCACTAACTTATGTTGAGAGAGATTGTTTTCATGGTATTGACACCTTTCCATTTGTTGGGTCAGTTTTATGAGATAGACTCTTCCAAGGCTTCTTCGATGGACACATTGTACAATTCGCAATTGTCTTATTCAAAGAAGTTTTGGAATGACTTTTATCATCGTTTTGTTACATCGTTGAGAGAAAAAGTCAAATAAGCAGTCTTCGCCTTCCACTCCTGCAATTGGAGATGCTGTCTTGGTCAATAACCAACAGCCAAGAGCGTCATGGCCACTCACAAAAGCAGTGGAATTGTTGCCGTCACAATATTGACCTGCTCGAGTGGTAAAGATAGGGGCCTCAAGCGGATCTATTCTTAGCCGCGCAATTCGACATTTGGTGCCACTGGAGATTGCCGGCAGTGATTGAATAAATTGTTGATTGTTATTCATATAGTATGGATTTATCTACCTGGCTCCTCTCGGCGTGCGCTCAACTGAGATCTCAAATGCGGGTCAACTCTTTTACTCCCCTGGGAGTGTTGTGAAAGATATCTATATACATGTATTTATATCGTTATGATATCTGTTGCTATATGATATTGCTATATATCTGTTGCTTCATATCTATAACATTGGATTAACATGTGTTTTTCTATGATCGTGACTGACAAGAACAGGAACTAGTTAGAACTCGGAAGACACACATATTCGTGGTAAGCATGTGAAAATCTGTCTACATCAATCTTATTTTCGGCCTCGTTCCCTGCAGAAGCTCGTTCTGGCTGCCGGACTATATACTATTCCGCTGCGAAAATATATCATAGAATGGATGTGTAATTGATTTTTCGACCGCTTCTTGTAAATCACAACATAAGCTGATATTTCTCAATTCTGTAGTTATCCAAATAAGTCTGGAGTCTAATAATATGACCAACTTCATTCTTATTCATTTCATGTACTTACCGATATTCCATATTTCGATAGCATTTAGTCGATCGAAAAACATGTGATGGTGATTAAGAAATACTCGATTACCAGAGCGAGACCCGATTGCGACAACAGAATTATTCTTTATCGTTGATCAATGATGCTGTTCAAAGATAGAGCAGAATCTAGCAACGGAAAAGTGCGTCGGGAGTAACGAAACTGATTAGAAAATTATTCGGTCTACAATAAGTTTATATTGAAGCTTGCCCACACATTCTCGTGAAAGTCGTTAAGAGGAAATTCCGGCACCATCGTGATTATCAATTCTCTTAACTTCTGTGACTTGAGCACTGCTATCTGTTAGCACTATTCCTCAATCGCTATTCCTTTTAAGAATAACAGAAAATCTCGTCCCCTCTAGTCAGCTTTGTAATTATGATTACCTGTGAGATTTGCGAAATCAGTACAACCGGTGCTACATGCTCTCCGTCAATTTATTTTATCGGTAGGAAATGAAAGTTATATCTGGCTAGACTGCCATTTTTTGAGATTTTTCATATGAAGCGCTGATAAAGTGAGCCTTCAATAAACTTGGTATTTCTTCAAATGATATACTTGCTATTTTCCTCAATCAAATAACATGGATACTAACATGACAAATATTTCTACCTTTATCAACATCAAAAGTTAGAGCATTGGAACCCAATTTGTCCACTTTTCGATCATCTCCTCTCTTAATTCACATTAGCACTTTTCTCCTCAAAGGTGTCTTTTGTTGGTTCATTTCGCTTCCGAAGATTCAAAGAGTGGAGTTTTTTTCTCGTTTTAATCTTGACCGTCCAGTATTCGCGCGAATTCTGTAGATGCCATGGACTGATTATGAACAACTCGAACCTCCTGAGCGGAGTACAGAGGAAGCTTTAGGTCGTTTCCAAATGATGAATGGCATGATGAAACAGCTAGGAGATTTGACAGATGGCATTTTAGGCCATCTTTGCTCCAGGATAATTTTGATTCCAGTTCCCAGCAAGTCCCCCTTCATCAGACCGCTTCCTCAGAGCGATTCAAGTGTCTCATTGAAGCGTTCCACCTAAAATGGTATAATTAGAAAATGTTGATGTTAATGACTAATTCATGAAGGGAAAAATAACAAAGTACATTATGGGATGAAATACATAAAGAAGCTAATTCATTGTGATCTACTTCATCCATGGTTAAATTCCAGAAGCTATCTGCATTTCCATTCCGATTCTGAAATTGATTTTTTCTAATTTTTTAAGACTTGTAATGCTATTGAAGCTCCAATTGTGTGGCAAAATCCTTATGACCGCTTTGATGCAAATTAAATATAGGGTGTAGAATACTTAATCGCAGCAAACTGCGACATATAGGAAGTCTGACAGTACGGTATTGTCTAGTCAAACATGAAATGCGTCGATAATCACAGGATCCTTTGTGCTCTTGCATGTAATTTGAAGCATGCGGAGTTCTCAACAATAATCAAAACTTTGCATGTCCTCCATAGAAGATTCACTTCAAAGCAGTAATTTCTCTATGACTCAATAGTAATTCCTCTAATAACTTCCTGAGCATAAAAACATGAGTTTTGTATAGTTGATCAAAGGTCGACCCATATGACCTACGAACCCCCCCCCCCCTAGAGACATCCTTCACCAATGCTATTACATTAGCTTATGGGAATTTTTGAAAACTCTTGATTGATGGTTAAAGCTAATACGTAATTTGGACCTATTGCCTGTTGAATTCCCAATAACTATTTAAATCTGTATTGTACTTTTCTTCACATTGTGAGATATAAAGTAAATATGTTTTCCTGAGAATGCGTTGATAAGCAATAAAAGGTTCACACTTGATATTCAAAAAGTATGCATAGATACCTAGATTAATTCAATTGAGTGACATTTAGTGTGGGAATATATTAATATAAGTAATTTCAAAACAACTGTAGCTCATGGTGACATATCCAATAAACAAAGTGACATGCACGTTTAAAATACTTCCACGGATGAAGCGTGAGGGAGAAATTATATTACTTGGCTTCCACGCGTAGACCGCCAAAACACTATCCTTATTGAGACTTCTAATATATTGCTCGTGAACCAAATCAAAAGCACAAATAGAATTAGCTTCACTATAATTTATATTCCTCGAACAATGCATTTTGAATAAAGCCATGACAGCCTTTTCTTTACTTCAAATTATGATTATCAAACATATTATAAATCATTATTGGATTCATGCTCAAGTGCAACGAAACATGCGTTCTTGATGAAATATATATATCTATATTTGCATGTATGTTTGATGAATATCAGCATAAAGACTATTTGAGCAAAAGGAATCCTTCAATTCATTTATTTTGAGTTCCTGTTAGCGTCATTATATTTGATGAATCTTATCTGCCTCAGACAGATGAATGTGATATCATATTTCAATTGACGAAACGACTATTTCACTTCATCCTTGCCTCAATGCAAAAATAATACAATATTCTTGTTTCGGTAGAAATATATAGTTGACATTTGCCGTCTTTTTGAAAGTTGAAACGATCTGAGAAAAATCAACTAAAAAAATGTGTAACCATACTTCGATGGGATCAAATGATGAGCTGAAATTAATGTGGAGGGCAACAGGAGAAGTGGAAGATTAGAGTAATAAGAGAAAGGAGATGAAACTTATTGCCATAATGCAATCCTGCAATCTTTTATTTACCCCTGCTCGTCATCTACTGAATCTTCACTCGAGCACTCGAATGAAATGCATGTATTTATGTGACTGTAGTATACATGTACAGGCATTCATTTTATGTGATAATATATTTTATTCATGATAATACATTTTATTCATAATAATACGTTCAATTCAAACAATTATTGACATAAGCTGACATGTTTCTATGCAATGCATAATTTTCGAAGATTTACATTTGATGCTGATTTTGCTTTGTTATCAAAGCAACAAAGAGACAGAACTCGCCTTTTTGTTGAAAGCCGATTTTATAAGAAGTTACTTTGTAAAAAGTTGAGTGGCCTTCGGCGACTAGCATCAATTTGGTCAATCTTTCAGAATGGCCTATTTTACAATGCGACAAAAAAATGGCATTCATGCCCACAAAGTATCTGCCAATTAACTGAGTTTCTGTTGTAGAGTTATTGCTAAAGGTCCATTCACACCAGACGCGGCGCGTCTCACGCGTCCAGAATTTTCGTTCAAAACCTTAGCAAACCTTTAGGGTTGTTTACACACGGACGCGTGTCCAAGTAATTTCAGAAAAAAAAAGAAATGACACGCGGTTTGCTTACGAAATAGGAAAATCCAACCCGCGCCAAGCCGCCTCGCAGCTTAATCTACCCCCCCCCAACTCCAACCTGACACTACAGGTTGCCAGATGTTCGTGCAGAGAAATGAATGACTTTCGACATAGCTATCCGACAATTCTGACCCTCTGTGAGGACAACATGACCAATTGCACATCGAAATTACAATGCAATTTCATGCTTTATCAACTATGAATTCGAATTCATGAATGTAATTGGAGACAAATGGTATTTTATTTGCTACAGAATAAGCATCGGAAGCGAAGATAAGAAATTTGTTATTGTTCTCAACTTATGTGATAATCTTCAATAGAGTGATACTCCCGACTACTAGAGAATAGATAATATAAGTTAACAAAGGTCATTTTGTGAGCTGAGCTGTGGCTGGTTATGGCAATTCTATTTCATGGTCTGTCACCTGTGACTTGTTGTCAACCTATCACTTATTATCGCACAATCATGCAATTTATAGCAATGCTCATATCCCAACGATTCATTTGCAATGTCAATCACTGAAAAGTATGCTGTAACACGTACCTCATTTGCAATTGGAAAAAATAACTTTAGCAATGTCAATTTCTTTCATATATCTGCAATTGTGCGCTACTCCCTCAAGCATTACGATGAAGTCATCAAAACGTTGCGTATCGTTTATATGATGTAGATCGTAGAATTCTTAACCAAATTTGTTAGAACACACTTCAATTAAAAGGAAACTTCACGAAGAAGATAATGGTGGTGTCTATACTGCAAACAGCAGCAATTTTTTCTAATTTGCAATTAGCAAGTTAATGAAATCCTCATTTTTCACCTGAGGATGCAACTCGATGTTTAGTTATTCTATCTACATTGTGTTTGCAAAAAACAGCATCTATCAATTATTGCAGGCGCACTAACTTAGGCGATTTACCAGTAATGTGCTTAAGGCGATATTTAAAGAATGTCCGTTGAAATTTCGCTAACTTGCTAATTGCAAATCACGAATTATCGTACAAATTCACACGGAAAACTCTTTCAGGGTAAATGCTACAATACATGCTGCATTTTCTGATCGACATGATCTTGCAGATGCAGTCATATAAGTTACTAGGCGCTACTGAAATTAAGGAATTATAATTTGTAAAGGAAGAAGATCAATGAAATAAGCTGTTTGAAATGCCATGTAGCACATCTTACATGTCAAATGAGCACTCACGGTGCGTCTGAATGAGGTTTTGGATTAAAAAATATATCATCGCCGAAACCAATTTTTTTGAGCTTAGTGACCCTCTAGGAATGGGAAATGAGCAAAAAGAAAATCTTTTAAAGCACAGATTTTTATGTACGGCCTATTTTCAAAATGGCAGCCATTTTTGTCGTAAAAATCGTGTATCTGATGCACTTATTAGGGCTTAAGGCATGCTACGTCACATGAATTAGCATTGTCTGATCAGAGAAGAGTAATTCATGCAATAATCAATATCCTAGAAGGATACCATGCAGTTAAACTACTGTTTATAAGTAGTATGTCGTGTCTTGAATAGTATTTCTTAACTTCGGAATATAATGTCGATTAAAATGTTTTATTTGCTACTTTCGTTTGAAGGTGCATTTATCTCGATAAGACAAAGCAAAAAGTCGCAAATTTGATTGAAATGCACTGCACATAGCTCGTGTTCAGGGTTGAGTAGCTTTCTATGTTCTAACAAAATAGACATTCGCATAAATTCAAATATTAGCTTGCATATTTCTATGGTACATATGACGCAGCATGTTGTTCATGTTGCAATGTATTTGAATGGGTGCTGAGAGCTATGAATCATTCATGCAACATCCAAGCTTAAATCAGACGTGAAGTGTCGAAATTCATTTAGTACACCAGTAAGATGGCTGCGGCAGGTGATGAAACTGCGATAGACGCCGTTGAAAGAAGTCACAATGAAAATGCAATGGATGTTATTTGCTACTTTCCAAAATGCGAAACAGACATGAAGTGAGCTTACCCCTGTCTGATGATTATGATCCTCGTCGGCCGATTATCCTTCGTTCATCATCTGCGTGTTCCTGCCGAATTTTCTTTGTTGCTAGAGTTGACAAACAGGACGCCGTAAGGATGAAGAAGTCTCCTGGTCGTCCATCGAACAAGGAATCCATTCCAGCAGTATCGAGTTTCAAGGTATGTGGTCTTTGCTTCTCGAAACTTTATCGAGGATGTCCTCATTCAAGAGAATCTTGTCTATCAAAGCGCCAAAAGATATCCAACATTGACAATCTGTTGAACTCCCCCAGCAAAGTGACAAAACAACGAGTTGCTAGCCGAATCATCGACGACGTGGGTACATCTCTTGCAACATTAAGTGGTAAGATCAAGAATACAATGATTTTGAAATCGCCTACTCAGTTGTCGGCCGACGATCTTTCTCACATTCAAACTGATTTGAGTTTGAGTGATAGGCAAATGTCTAAGCTTAGTAAGGATATTCATTATGCCACCGAGTCTCGAACTGTTATTGAACCCGGGCTAAAATCCAAACTATCCAGAGCAACCCACGAGTTTGATGACCTGTTTGCTGTGGAGGAATTGGATTTCCTCTGCCTTGCTAAAGATGAAGTGAGCGATAGATGCACGAGATCTGCAGTTTTCTGCAAAGATGTCGATGAACTAATTGATCGAATTGTGACCAAGAGGAACTTGAGTAGAGATGATTTGCTCATTCGCATTGGTATTGGGGGTTTATCAAGATCGGTCTATCAGTCTTTGAATTAGATGAGCAAGGTCCGACTTCTCAATCCCGCCGTTGCCTGTCTTCAGGATTACGTTGCACGTTCAAAGACTCGGGTGTCAAGCGTTGCATGATAGTAGCATTATAGTACCAGATGTTCAGGAAAATTACAACAATGTCAAATTGCTGTGGATCAAAGCAGGATTGAATGCTATGCAGCACCAATTTTCCATTGCATGTGATTTGAAATTGTGCAACATGCTTTTAGGGCTCAAGCCACATGGAAGCAAGCATCCATGTAGCTGGTGCACTGCGGAAAAAGGCAGAGTAGGAGTTATAGGTGCTCCACGGACAATGGATTCTCTGAGTGATCAGTTCTGGAAATATTTTGAGTCCGGTAGGGACAAACGAAATGCAATGAAATTTACTAATGTCATTCATCCGTCCATAGTGCACACATCAGATTCTTCCACTCCCATTATTGAAAGCATCCCCCCTCCAGAGCTTCATCTGCTGTCTGGACCCACAGCTACACTTTTTTGTGGTCTTGAGAAGGAATGGAGTAGTGCAGAATTGTGGCTACGTAAATGCAATGTAGTGCCTAAGGCAATGCATGGAAGCAGCTTCACTGGAAGCAGTGCCAAGAGTCTCTTGCGCAATGTCGATTTACTTGAGGCGATGTGTCCAAATAATCCCAGTGTCTTGAAATTTGTGAGAGCCTTTCATTGCTTCAATGATGTTGTGACCTCTTGCTTTGGAGCTTCCCTGCAGCCGCAATTCAAGAGATACATCAGTGAGTTTCAGGCGGCATATGAACAGTTGCCTCTGAATGTGACTCCCAAGATCCACGCTATCATATTCCATGTATCAGAATTCTGTGAGCACACACGAAGAGGACTCGGCCAAGTGAGCAATGCATTGAGTCCCTACATCACAGTTTTGCAGACACATGGAAAAACTTCAAAATTTTTGAAAGTCATCCCCATTTTTCTGATCGATTGTTGCAATCTGTTTGTGTTTATAATTCCAGACATATTTGATGAATTAATTTTTATGATGCTTGTCCTGTTCGTGTTTTCTGAATGAATACATGTTTATTTCAGTCAAATTTGTAACTTTTTGCTTTGTCTTATCGAGATAAATGCACCTTCAAACGAAAGTAGCAAATAAAACATTTTAATCGACATTATATTCCGAAATTAAGAAATACTATTCAAGACACGACATACTACTTATAAACAGTAGTTTAACTGCATGGTATCCTTCTAGGATATTGATTATTGCATGAATTACTCTTCTCTGATCAGAAAATGCTAATTCATGTGACGTAGCATGCCTTAAGCCCTAATAAGTGCATCAGATATACGATTTTTACGACAAAAATGGCTGCCATTTTGAAAATAGGCCGTACATAAAAATCTGTGCTTTAAAAGATTTTCTTTTTGCTCATTTCCCATTCCTAGAGGGTCACTAAGCTCAAAAAAATTGGTTTCGGCGATGATATATTTTTCAATCCAAAACCTCATTCAGACGCACCGTGTACTATGGTCACATGAATCAAGATAGTCATATATTTTTACATGTTGATTTGTTTAATTAAATGTACATCCTTTTATTTCAGCACCAATGTCGAAACGGCGCTATCTCTATCGACGAAAATCTGCAAAGCCTGTTCATATTCACTCACGATACACTTTGGTACTTAAAGGGAAATGATTCCCATTGTGTCATTCGGAAATTGTAAATAATGAGGTGCTCAGTTAATAGAAAACTTCTATAGAAACACATGATTTGTTTGAAGAAATATTTTCTAAGAAATTCCATTCTATTAATTTCAATAAAATCTTGATACTAATAAAAGAAAGGACCTTTGATTGACGACTAACTTTTATAGAAGTGATAAGATGCCTAGTAATCTAGTAGCTCAGGGGTCAATGGCTTGGATTTTCGACCTGGAGCTAAAGGGTTCAATGCTGACAAAAAATGAGCTATCAAAATCAATAAAATCCGCATTATTGAGCGGATGTAAGACAACAGAATTACTCGCATCAAAGTTCACAATAGTCTTCCTCCCTTGAAACGTACATCAAACGATCTGCACGTTTTCCAAGTGAAGCGACAAGTGCCGCAGACAGTTCTCTTACAATTGTTGGCTAACCATTCATTAATAACACCATTTGTTCTGCTTTACTTGTAAGAAAGCTGACTGTGACATTTGTAGCATCCCTGTAAAAGTTGTGACAAGTTTTATTTACGAAAAACGGGGAGATCGCTTGATATACGTTTCATAGCAAAACTTATTGTGAATGGCTAATATGAGAAAATCTCTTGTCTAACATTCTCTCAATACCATACCTGACTTATGATCGAATATGACAATTGCAAAGTTCATCTACTTCCGAAGAAAGTTATAATACAGTCCGTTTCATAAAAAGTGGATCATCCTAAAATTTGACTAAATAAAACATAAGTATGATGCAGAAAGCATTTTTCATGCTATTTCATGTCCCTAATATATTTAAATGTCCTTATATAATCTGATAAGCTATGATACAGCAACGGTTCTTAAGAAGCTAATATTTTGTGGCCCTACCCTTATTGTCAATGACATTACCAATTCGTCTAGGCATTGATTCGATGATATCGTTGATTTTTTACTGATCGAACTTTCTCCACTCTCTTTTTAACAGTGACGTAAGTTGTGATAAGCCATCTGTAGGTAGCAGTGAACGACGAACGTTACGTTTTAGAATACTCCATACATTTTCTATGGGATTCAGATCAGGAGAACGAGCTGGCCAAGATAATGTCCTAAGCTCTAATTGAGACTTGCATAAGTTGACTCTACTACTCCTGTGACACGTAGCATTATCATCTATAAATAACCAAGTCGATGGATCACCAAGTTGATCTGTCATTTGGCCAATGTTCATTCGTAAAACATTCACATAGAGTTCTGAATTCATGGTTCCTTGCTGTATGTGAAGTAGTTCTAGCAAGGCTGACACTTTGCCTTTTGTGAATGCGATCTCGTTATTGTTCATTTGTGCTTTGTATTGTTTTCAACCGGTAAGAGATAGATTTCTAGCTGAAAGCAATCAGGAGTGCTGCCAACACCACCGCAACGAAGTCAGGAAGCTATGGAACATGAAGTCCAGTTAATCACATGTAGCAGTTACATTATTGTTGATGAATAATGGTGCTATACTGGCTCTGATTGACCGATTTTCTTTATTTTTGTTTTGCTTGATAGCTGTTGGCTTGTAGAACAACATATTACATAACAAAGGAAACAAATGTAATTTTATAAGAGTGAGGTATGATTTTGTGTAACATTGCTAAATGAAGATCAAATTATCTACTATTTCTATGTCTATAACAGGAAAACAACTCAATATTCATGCTTGAAATTTCCAACAATGATATTAGTAAGCACAACTGACATATCTTCCAAATTTCAGAGAAATTCGTCCAAGTTTGGCGGAGTTAGACAAAGTTGAAGTTAAGGCGATGTTTGAGGGTGATCCATTTTTTATGAAACAATCTGTACATGCGGATGCTCGTGCATCAAGTTTCCCTGGGGAACTAGCTCATGCCTGTTTCTTATATATGTGTCGTCAGATGTCTCAAACTGGCTATGTACATTATTGTGAGCAGCATTTGAGTTTTTTATTTGGAGAACGATGTACCACAGCCTCACGAAACCAAAGCGTCGCAACTTACTTCAGAAAGTAGGCTACTACCGGCGATATAATACCAATAAATTTAATATAAAATTTATAAGATTAATATAATACCAATAATTTTTTACAAACTCCTTCAAACAATGCAACGGTTTCAAATTGTAAACGGGAAAAAACTCGCATTTCACAATACCTTTTATTTAGAATGAATACCTTGCAGTCAACAATTGCAATTGCAATATAATGGCAAAAGCTACAATCTAAATCTCCTAATCGGAATGATATGCGTGTCTAGCGCACTACGAATGACCTTATTAAACAAGAAAATGGTGATCAAACAATGCCAATGGTAGTCTTGTCAAAAATCCTATTAAGAACATGCCTGCGAAAGATGGTCATCTATAAAATTTAACATAACAAAATGCAATGTTATTCACGTAGGAATCACAGTAGCAAAGTTGCACATCAGAATATCAGAACATTTCAAACAGAAGCAAGCAGTTATTAATATTCCAAATATCAAATCTTGCAAAAATTATGCAAACTTTACACCGATGAAATGTTGAGGTTATCGGTCGTATTATGCAACTATCAAGAAAAGTCAATGCTACTGTACTTCATTATTGTCTTTTCAAAACATCTTGATCTGTTTTGACAATTCACTCTTTCATATTCAGGCTATTTGTTTATTCATAAAAATGCTTCTACAAACTAGGCGTAGTAGAAGATGCATCTCAAGGGATCTTTACCTGAACTATTTGAGACTATATTCAATGTCATCAACTCTCGCATTGTAGCTGCATTATTTCCTCTTTTTGTCGTATGACAACCTGATTGAATGAATGTTAAATTAGCCACGAAAGTGACATACATTATTAACTAAAAATTCACTATTTTCATCATGAATTTTAAAATTTGTAATAATGGTCACAACCAAAGTCGCAACATTGTGAATCCTAGCTTTTGTTCGTCGATTTGCATGTAAAGTTTTGACTTAAATTTTAACTTTTAGCTGCTTAAAGTCTGCAAAATCTGTGGCAATTTTTAAGTTATTAAAATTCTTTTTTTTCCGGTTGATCAATTTAGGACTTTTTGAGGGAGACACCCCTGAAGTTGATACAAAAATTTTAGTAGATGATTCCACAAGCTCACTCCGTTGATGTTTATTCATATTCATATTCATAAAAAGCAAGCAAATAAAATTCAGAGCACAAGTCTCCGTCGAAATGTAGAGCACTCTATCAGTGCAGAGAAAGCTGAAGAACGCCATTTGAATATTTGAAAACACATTATTGCCTGGTTGTGATATAGCAATCGGTAGCGGTGATTTTCGCTGATTTTCGTGGCTCTTCTTTCGTGCTTTTGCATTTTAAGTGTAGGAAACGATTCTAAGTCGCAGGGGCTGGGGTCTGGTGAATATGGTTGAAGTGGAGTCGTTCGTACCGATACCTTGAAGTTTGGAAACCGAACCGTTTGCGCATCGTGACCATGCAGCGTTGGCATGGTTGAAACCGGCCGGGTTTTTGGTGACCGCGGCCGGGCGGTGGCTGGCGTCATCAAAACCGGCCGGTCGAGGATGACTGGCCTCTCTATACCGGTTGGTTAAGGCCTTGATCGTCAGACATTATTTGGTCTACCTATGCCGCTGGACATTATTTAATTTCCACATCGCTTACGCGAAATGCATGAATGGCAGGCCATCCGGTACCTCGGATAAGCGAGAGCTACCTATTACAACACATTCACATTATTCACACTTCGATATCATGCTTTGTGCGATGAGCAGCAATGCACGCAGTGACTTATTTACTAATCAAATGAATTGTAGGCCTACTTTATAATTTAAGATAATGTTAACTGCATTTTCAAAGTCAATCACAAAAATCAAATTGAAAACAGGTAATCAAAATAATGACCCAAACGGATATTGATATAATAATAATATATGCGCGTATCAACGTATATCCCGCCTCCACAGGAAAGCTTTTAGAGGTCAATAATTCTAAGTTCCAATAAAATAAAAATTCTAAGTTCCAGTAAAATAAAAGTTATTTTTGGCAATAAAAGCTCCGAGATGAACAATTTGATCACTGACTGTGCTGATGTTGCGAAATGTTTCGTTTGCGACGTGGAAACTTGATTTAAAGTGATTCACTGAAGTGAGATTTATTTCTTCACTTGTGAAGGAATTGAGAACTCTCTCCACTATGCAATTTAAATTCATATCTTTTGAGTTTACATTGATGACCGCGAGTTGACGTATGGAACAATGAGCTTTCCAAACTTGTCTTCAATTTTTCATTTTAGTGAGTGTATCGAGACCGAGTGAAACAGTTGGTGTACATACGTCAATCAAAATTTATCGCGTGCAGATAGCTTATTAAACAATTATCCACGATCCACTGTCAAATATCTGGGTAGTAGGCCCTAGGTTGTGTTGAAGTCCATCAATCATTGCACCTCTAAGCCCCAGGTGTTATAAAAACTACCCCTTGTAGTGAAATTATTCAAGATCTGGAGTAATTTTACAGTAGATAGGCCGATGTATACGCAATGTTTCCAAAATTCATACATGCAGGCTAAAATATGGGATTCTGGAAGCTACAAAATAGATAAAGTATGGTATGTATAAGTTGCTGGAAATCATTTTGAACTGTTTAAAGAAGAGTCCGCAATATTTATGTTGCAAAACATACGTGTAGATACACTCTAAACCAGCACCTCCTAAATCACACACTGAAGCGAGACACTATTCGTAACTAATAAAAAAATCCTAAAGCAAAGCGTTTTAGGAGGCTAGCGCACTAGCGTTATTGTTCTCTTTAGTATGTCAGCATTCTTTTTCACGCAACCTCCTAAAATTCTAGTGTGTCGCGCTTTAGGATGCAGATTTCTTCGATTTTAGGAGGTGACAGTTTACAGTGTACTCTCAAATTATGCTACATTTACATGCTCTCAATGTTGTATTGATTGACTAAGTAATTTATTCTAGACTGAATATCGTCACGGTCGACATAGGCCTTATTAAATTAACCGGCCGGCCGGTCTTCAAAATGTGCGGCCAGGGCCGGTTCCAACCCTCATGGATCTTCGCCATTTGCTTGCTAAATTACGTCAGTTGTCATTGTAACATTACACACTTTGCTTGAGAGAGCCAGAGCTGCTTGTCACGGTCCATCATTCAAGTGACGACAAAACTGTCTGTGATTCACTTTCTCAAGATTCCTGTGATCTCTAGATTCTCAAGGGTCCTGTGTCAAAGATAAAAAACAGAAATGTTTCTTTCTTGTCTCTGCCCTACACTCGCCCTAATCAGACTGAGACACTTACATAATATGCAGGTCAGAGTCTGGGCAATCGGTAAAGCTTACAGATGACTTCTAACAGAGATAAACATTGTTGAAAAATCTGAACATTGCTTGCAGAATGAAGCATACTTCTTTCTATAAGACTATGCTGAAGTCAGATTGTTTCAAAAATTTCTTTCGCCATTGAGAAATCCATCCAGTGTAATGAATTTCAATTCCACTGAGCATACATCGCATTATTTTTATGTGTAATCATAAAGAAGCGCAAAATATTTTAATTAAATGTATAGATACACTTGAGAGATGTCTTTGTGCTTTGTAGTTCATCAAGTTTACTCAGTCAAATATATCTTCGTGCAACAAACTAGATATCAATTACCAGAATTAAATAATCAAATGTCATCCTTAGCGCTTGAAATCCAAAAGCGTGTTATGAAACAGCATGATTCTTACAGAAGCGCATACTATTAGTTATCAACGCAATGATGTCCAAAATCGTTTTCCGTCACAAATGGTTTGATGGGTTTTCAGAGCTTCAGTCTAATGGGCCTGAACGGTAATTGACTGATGAATTAGCTGATGAATGAGGAAACAGATAGGGGAGGCGTGTTCATACGAAAATAATGAATGTGATGAAATACACAATATAATCCTATTTGCCTCAGTCCTCAGTTATTTCTTTCCCTATACTTATTGAACCTATCTTCGAAACTAGAAGAGCCATGGTAAGAGCCTTAGTGCTAAATGCATTGATGTACAGTTACTTTTATCATTGTGATCATCCATTAACGCATGCGTGTAGGCCTTATGTAAGACACGAAAGGTTCTAGGCAAAAAAAAAATTTAGAAATCATGAAAAACCAAAACAAGAAGCATTAGTATTTTCAATTTACTTGACCAGCAAGAGAGGTTCCATTGTATCCAAACCCACATCATTTTTGATTGAGATCACTTATCAATGTATCAATTAATTTTATTAATATCAATTCTTCGCTCTACTGCCCTGGTGCTTTGTTTCCGAGAAGAGTTGCAGCGCACAAAGACGAATAGCAGAACTTCTCAAATATTTCTACTACATCATTATAAATATTTCATCTAAAGGAGAAAATTAAATAACAAAAATGTCATCGATTTATATTTTCCAGATAATGAACCTATTGTGATTAATAGATAAAATTTGTTTTTCGATGTGAAACATGTAAATTATAGGGAGAGTAGGTGATAAATTATTACCCATTGCTAGTCCAGAAATTTTTTTATAGAAATGACCATTGTTAAAGAATGATATCAGAGGTGACTGCCAGTCTCAAAAGATTAGAAAAATCGCATTGATCGATTGGTAATAAAAAAGTGGATTCTTTGTGTTCAATAAAAAACCTCGTAACTATACAGAAAACACATCATTAGAACCTTAAGTGAATCGAGTCATACAAATTCTTCACATCATAAGATCCAAAGTAAAAAACATTATCAAAATCGAACGTAATTTCGGAAGCAGATTTTAGAAAAGTGAAAGTATTTTTCAAATGAGTAGATACAAATTTCAAAATAGGTAGCAAAAGATGGACCAAAACCGTGAAAGGCCCGCACATGGCGTATCTATTGCTGATATCAAAGGTCTTCCCTGCATGGGAGTCTTGTGGTCTTTGGGTGAAATTGTCAGTTGACTGGGAATAGGTTCGCTGCTTTTTTGTTTCAGAAGTGCATTTTTCAAATCATCACTTTGCTTCATTGCAATGTTAGACAGTTCTTTATTAAAAGACTTTTGAGTAGTACAAGGTAAAATTTGAGGTTTCTCTACATGATTTTGAAGATGAGGAGTAGCTAAACTTTCATATTTTTTTGTAACATCAATAGCAATGATTCGCTTAGTTTTGTCTGATGGGAATAACTTAATATTGTCAATGGATTTGATATCTTTGGTGAGCTGTGAATCATTGGATTTTGGAATTCTAGCTTTTGAAGTTATATCTTTTGTTCTATCATGCACAGAAGAAATACATTGTTGTAAATCGCAAGAGAGAGAAACATCAGTGGAAAAGGGCGATTAGCAGGTGAAATGAAGGGCCAGCTTTCTTGCATCAATGGAAAGTCATTTGTCAACTACAATCGAAACAAATAAGAAGTGAGTTGAGAAAGATCCCTGTCCTGAATGTAAAGCCTGTTTTTGTTACTCCTCCTTCTCTTTTTAGGCAAATCAAAAAGAAAGAAGCCATTCCATGTACCAAATACTGTTTGTGCAACGGTAAAAGTATTTGTTATTTTAAAAACATTGTGGATAGGATAATTTGTAATAGGTGCAATCAGGCATACTTTGGTGAGACACAGTCACTATTAGAAGGCGTATATTTGGACATCTGAATAAGAAAGACAGCCTTGCTTTCCAACATTTTCATATGAAACATAAATTAAAACCTGCTAAGGACGATGTGCAAATTGAAATTTTACAAGGAAACTTTGTCAACGTTAATGAACGCAAAATGTGTGAGCGCAATTTTCTTCCACACAAAAAAACCTGAAATCAATACAATGTACAATTGAAATTTAGATATCTGGGGCCTATTTCAATTTAAGGTGCACTACCTTAAGTGCCTTAAGGTAAGGTAGCAAAAGGAGCTGCTTCATAGGTGGTTAAGTCTGTTTCAGTTTTAAGGTGGTTAAAAGACGACATTTCCCTTAAGGTACCTACACCTTAAAACTGAAACATACTAAGGCTGTTTTTAAGGTACCTTAAGGTACTTAAGGCTCAGGTGCCTTAAATTGAAATAGGCCCCTGATCTGTCACTAACTTGCATAATCTCTACAGTGTTACCATCATAAGCCGGATTCACAATGGCGTGTACGTACACATGTGAGTTCCACACACATCAGTGTTGTGTGTAAGCATAAGAATCTTTAAAAACACACACAAGCAGTTGCTGGTTCATAATTGAATGTGCACACATAAGAGTGAAACCAATTAGATTTCTCCTGACAGGTAGCTAGAGTCCTTATTTGTAACTAGTTTGACATTCATTTGTATCTCATCATGGTCCCCATCACATCATACACCAAAAAAGTCGCTGCTGTAGCTTTGATTCTGCACCGAGTCAAGTAATTGAGCAAGAAAAAGTGCCGTCGATGGATAAGTCGTTCAGCGTTTCAGCTTCGCATGGAACTCAGTGAATTTAACTAGCCCACACTGACAGTGAATTTAACACCAGTCAAGCTAGAAATCATTGTAAATGTATTGATGTTCTGTACAGACTATGATGAAACCATGAACACAGAATAATAAAAGAAAAGAAAATCAGTTACCTTCACTAAGTGCGAGAGACGTGGCAATTTCCCGCCAGGCAGTCTGACGCCTAGCAGCATCTTTGAAGTCTTTCAAAGTCGTGTCGAAGAGGAGTCGGTGTGTCTTTACCTCCTCTATTAATCGCTCATCATCCTTTAATTGCTGTAACTTTTTTTCTTTTGCTTCCAGCTGCTTGGGTGTTAATTTCGCTTTCATCGTGATCAGTCGGTTATTGTGGAACAAATAATGTTGGCCATTAGACATTACAACTCCTGAACTCGAGAACTCGCGTGGGTTTGACATGGGGATTGCATTCTCGCTTTTAATTGGCTCAGTGCCTTGTACGCAGACACAGAGGTTGAAATAATTTTAACTGCTGCAAGTACACACAAGGAAGGCTTGTGGGCGTCCACAAGCTTCTACTTGTGAGTACACACAAGATCATAAGGTTCACGCACAACAACCTTGTGTGTGCCCACAAGACAGGCGTAACTACACACATGTGTACGTACACGCCATTGTGAATCCGGCTATAGCTATTCTTTTTCCTACTATGTCATACAATTTAAAATCTATATGTGATACATTGATTGTGCACTGTCCTTTTTCTGTGGCCTGTGTTAGACAGTTGTTTTATGAATTGCTTAAGACTTTTAGTCCAAAGCGTTTCATTATAAACTTTTGTATGTAATAATAATCCGGGTCACCCGGTGAAAACGTTAGGATGATAAAAATTCTAATTTGAGATTCTCTTCTGGTTTTCACTTATTTCATTAGCCGCAAGTGAGACATTATCTAATGTATGTGACTGGGAAGTTCATCTGTATACATGTGTTAGTTGAAACATATGATAATGTTTGAAAAATTGTGCTTTTAATTCCTTATAGTTTTATAGTCATTTATGGAAAATTGCATAACATATTGGCAAGAGAGTTCAGGGGGTAGGCAGTTCAAAATAGTACGAAGAAAAACCAGTCATTGTGAAGTTGTTTAATCCAAACGCGTTTCAGAGCGTTGCAGTCTCTTTTGTCAATGGATTGATGTAAAACAAGGTAAAATCATTTTTATATGAGATGAAATGAATTGAGCACAGCAACAATGGCGCAGATGGCAATTTACAGATGAAACAGGAAAAGGACAGACATGAAATTGCGTAGTTTGAATCCAATGACATAGCTATAGATTCAACAGAAGTGGAAAGGAGCCGAATCTATTCTTAAGCAAATTATTATTGTTTTTAATAAGAATCGATTCGAGAAACTTATGATTGTTGGTGCACGCAATTACTTTAAAATTCTTTCTCTCGAGCGTGTGTGGATGAATCGATATTTCAGTGGGTACTGGATACCCCTTTAAAATGTCTAGAAGTCTCTCCGATATAGACACATTCACATTGTCCACAGGTGTACGAATATGTACATTTTGTTTCAGGTCGGAGGGAATAACATCTTTATTTCTAAAGAACATGCTGGTCTTCAACGTTTGAAAGACCGCTCTGATTTTTACATTGCTGGGTAACACTTTGTTTAATTCGTGTATTCTGCTTTTCAGAACAGGTGCTTTCTCGCAGACAAAATGAAACTGCCAGATAATGATTTTTAAATTCTCAGGTTTAGCTTCTTTTTCAACTCCAAACTGATTATCGACTTTGGCCTCAACTTTGTTTATGGTATGCTCATCATACCCATTATCAATAAAAATTGATTTTCAAGCATCGTGTATATACGCATATATACTGTTGATGATGAACTTCGCCCTTGGCCGGCTGAATAAATAAATAAAAAGAAAGACGAGGCCAATAAATAAAATCCTATTGCGACAATATTTCGACTGTCTCTTTTACAAGTCTCATGGTAAAATCAGACTTGTAAAAGAGACAGTCGAAATATTGTCACAATAAGATCTGATTTATTGGCCTCGTCTTTCTTCATATATATATATATATATATATATATATATATATATATATATATATATTATATATGCATATTTAAACTTAAAGTGCCCAATTTCAGTATATTTTCAGAGTAAACAATTTCGTGTTTTGAATCAGTCGAGTATGTTTCAGAATCTCGAGGACTCCATCATCAGCGGTGCAAGGGATCTAGAAACCCACACAGAAGTCGGTTTTATATACAAAATGTACAAAATCGTAAAAGCAAAGTCAGAGCATGTGAACAGAGATCTCACGATGAAACCCAAGGTCAAAGTGCATAGAAATCTTGAAATTTACAGATTTAGGTTCAAAGGTATGGAGCCATTCCTTTCATTTGATAATAGATCAGTATTGCTTTTAATTAGAATAGATTCTAAAACAAAAGGATGGTTGGACACTCCCACAACCGAGAAATTTTCTGGTTTTGGGTAATGGTCATGCATAGAAATCTCAGTAGCCACCGGAGAGGCTTTAAGATGCTCATTGACACGCACGCGTGGCTAAGTGACGCTTAGTTGCGCCAATGTATCGCATTGTGCGGCGATCACACCTACACAAATACGCAACATTAAGCCAGTCAGAACAATGTCTTTATTGTTGAAATGATTCAACACTTTGCAAGATTTGAAAGCAGGGCAAATCTGGACCTTTTTGAATTTCTCATCAATATCGGCAATCCGCCTTTTCAGATAACTATAACCATTGTCAATGAAAGGGATCGACCAATAAACCTTGTGCACATCACTCTCACAAGAATCTGATCGTGGTTGCCGACATTTTTTAAAGTTGCACTTTGAATTCTATTAATAAAATTCTCATCGTAGCCGTTTTTCAGGAACATAGCTTTTATTTGTTCAGACGCTTTGTCCAAATTTCTTATACTAGACCAAAGTTTGTAAGATCGAGAAAATAACGATCTCATAGCCGCAACTTTCTAGGAAGAAGGGGTAGGATAAGAAGAAGCAGGTACATAGATACCAATGTTTGTTTCCTTAATATGATGCGCAATGTAAAAAGTGCCATCAGAAATGTCAACTTCACTGTCAAGAAAAGTAAGGCTACCATTCGTGTCAACCTCAATAGTAAATTTAATATTGTCTTCAAGACAATTGAGAAAGTTGAAAAACTGTTTGCCGTCTTCTTCAGATTTAAAAACCTCAAAGCAGTCATCCATATACCTCGCCTAAAAAAGAGGTTGATGATTAGTAGTAAGCTCAGAGAAACGACTTTCGATGAGGTTCATGATAAAAGCCGCCATTGATGGCACTAACTTTGAGCCCATCGGCATACCATCATATTGTTAAAAAAGTTTTCCATCAAAAGAAAACAGAATGTTGGTGCATGCTATTTCAAGCAAGCTCTTCAACGCGGATTGAGAGACAGGACAGTGAACAAAGTCAATCACAGACAAAATGTGATCAATGGTCTTCTTAACTGGGATGGACGTAAATAAATTACAAACATCGAAGCTAAATAGCTTGAAACGTTTTAGATCAGGAATGCTAAGAGTTTCTAACTGTTCAGTACTGTAAATTGAAAAGTACCTGTAACAATCTAGCATTTCGGGATATAAGGTTTCAGAATATTATCAAGCCAGCCAGATAAATTGGAAAGATACGAATTCTTCATATTTAATATGGGACGACACGGAGGGCTGTTTTGATTTTTATGAACTTTCGAAAGACCATATAATCTGGCAGGTTGTGAACCGACAGACTTGATTTGATCAATGACTTCATCTTTCAAGAGGTTCTTAGATTTCATGTTTTAAATTTCTGATTGAACCTATCCTTTTCGGGGATGAAAGGGTCATTTTCGAACGTTTGTCGAATTTGTGACTTTTGAATTTGGAATCATCCTCAAGAATACTGTTGAGTTTGCTGACGTACCGAGCGCGATCAATCATCGATGAAGATGCCGTTGCCTTTGCCAAAACGCCAAATGACAATATCTCTGTTTTTAGCTAAAATTACGGAGAGATTTGAAAATGGTCAGACCATTTTTTCGAAAACGTTTGTTTCGAAAAATAGCCTTTGAAAACACAGCGAAATTTACAAATAAAATCTTCATCGATGACTTCATGGCTCTTCAGTCTATAAACCACAATATCTGCTTCAGCCGTGTGAAAATTCATATTTCATTTTCTGATGGGCAGAGACACCGACGTTCCAAGAGAAAGAAGTTCGTCTTCTTCCTTCGACAACTTATAATTGGAAGCATTAACTATTGGTGACAATTTTTGAGAAGGCTGAACTTTTCTTGAAGCCTGTTGATTAGTTAGACTATTCAACTTTTTTGAATTTATTTTCGTAATGCGCTTCTTGATTTTGATCAACGTATGATTCATAGTTGCTTCAGTCAGTGCTGTGTCTCTATCATTTAACCCTTTAGGGCAGAGATCTCTATTTCGCAACTAATTTATCTTTTCTTTTAATCAATCGCTGTTTTGGAGTCCCATTAAGACATATAGTGTTTTATATTTGAGACAAAAATTAGAGGAACATGCTTTTTCAAGGTGGTACATTTTTATGCCATTATGCCCTAGAGTAGGCATAAGCAAGCATATTATGGGAGATAAGACATTGATGTATTTCTTTCATTCGAATTAGGATTTCTATTGGATTTGAGTCCCATATTTCTGGAACCGAGAATGATGGCCAGAATCGTGATCACACAGTCTAAGACTTCGATATCAGGGATGTTTCCACAAGTATTTCGATACATGTAGGTCAGTACATGTCGATGATGGTGACTGGAACTTCATCGATGCAGATATAGATGCGTGATTAGATAAAATAATCACTGAGACCGCTCCAATTGAAAGTAGGCCTGCTAAATGTGATTCTTCAAAATTCTATTCCAAAACTCAAATTCAGTCCAATCCTTCATTTGCTGATATGCCATCGTATGATTCGACCCGACATATTTGCTTTGAATTGCCTACAGGCCAACGAAATATTTCTGGAAAGTTCTGGACATGATTGAATCATTGCTGATATTCTGATTCCACAATCTGCACTATAAACTAGACAGAAAGGAATCTCTAATTATGTTGATAAGGAAATTATGAAAGTCATTCTGGAACAGCGGAATTAATTGGATTACAAGTATATTACAATGGGTTTGCAAACTACAAAAGAAAAGGAAATTTGCAACATCGGCTTACATTCCTCAACATGTAGGTAACGCACCTTTCAAGACAACATAAAACGTTGTAGTGTATTCTTCAAAGAACAAAGCATGTCGAAGCAATATTTTCTGCCGGAGTTGTGATACTGCTTTTTGCCTGAAATTTCAAGGAAACTGATTCTCCCATTGCCATAAACAGGGATATTTCAACATTCATTGCAAATTAATTGATTAGGAATTCACAAAAATGGGTGCATCGAAGTGCACTAAGTGCATAGAAGCTCCATATGGCACAGTTTTTATTTTGTATAGGCTTATTATTAGCTGATTCACTGCAATCATTCATCCACTACCTAAATTTAAGCAGTCATTGATGAAACTAAACATTTTCAAAAATTAGAGCAAAATTTCCTCTAGGGCATAATGGCATAAAAATGTACCACCTTGAAAAAGCATGTTCCTCTAATTTTTGTCTCAAATATAAAACACTATATGTCTTAATGGGACTCCAAAACAGCGATTGATTAAAAGAAAATATAAATTAGTTGCGAAATAGAGATCTCTGCCCTAAAGGGTTAAATGATAGAGACACAGCACTGACTGAAGTAACTATGAATCATACGTTGATCAAAATCAAGAAGCGCATTACGAAAATAAATTCAAAAAAGTTGAATAGTCTAACTAATCAACAGGCTTCAAGAAAAGTTCAGCCTTCTCAAAAATTGTCACCAATAGTTAATGCTTCCAATTATAAGTTGTCGAAGGAAGAAGACGAACTTCTTTCTCTTGGAACGTCGGTGTCTCTGCCCATCAGAAAATGAAATATGAATTTTCACACGGCTGAAGCAGATATTGTGGTTTATAGACTGAAGAGCCATGAAGTCATCGATGAAGATTTTATTTGTAAATTTCGCTGTGTTTTCAAAGGCTATTTTTCGAAACAAACGTTTTCGAAAAAATGGTCTGACCATTTTCAAATCTCTCCGTAATTCTAGCTAAAAACAGAGATATTGTCATTTGGCGTTTTGGCAAAGGCAACGGCAACGGCATTTTCATCGATGATTGATCGCGCTCGGTACGTCAGCAAACTCAACAGTATTCTTGAGGATGATTCCAAATTCAAAAGTCACAAATTCGACAAACGTTCGAAAATGACCCTTTCATCCCCGAAAAGGATAGGTTCAATCAGAAAATTTAAAACATGAAATCTAAGAACCTCTTGAAAGATGAAGTCATTGATCAAATCAAGTCTGTCGGTTCACAACCTGCCAGATTATATGGTCTTTCGAAAGTTCATAAAAATCAAAACAGCCCTCCGTGTCGTCCCATATTAAATATGAAGAATTCGTATCTTTCCAATTTATCTGGCTGGCTTGATAATATTCTGAAACCTTATATCCCGAAATGCTAGATTGTTACAGGTACTTTTCAATTTACAGTACTGAACAGTTAGAAACTCTTAGCATTCCTGATCTAAAATGTTTCAAGCTATTTAGCTTCGATGTTTGTAATTTATTTACGTCCATCCCAGTTAAGAAGACCATTGATCACATTTTGTCTGTGATTGACTTTGTTCACTGTCCTGTCTCTCAATCCGCGTTGAAGAGCTTGCTTGAAATAGCATGCACCAACATTCTGTTTTCTTTTGATGGAAAACTTTTTTAACAATATGATGGTATGCCGATGGGCTCAAAGTTAGTGCCATCAATGGCGGCTTTTATCATGAACCTCATCGAAAGTCGTTTCTCTGAGCTTACTAATCATCAACCTCTTTTTTACGCGAGGTATATGGATGACTGCTTTGAGGTTTTTAAATCTGAAGAAGACGGCAAACAGTTTTTCAACTTTCTCAATTGTCTTGAAGACAATATTAAATTTACTATTGAGGTTGACACGAATGGTAGCCTTACTTTTCTTGACAGTGAAGTTGACATTTCTGATGGCACTTTTGACATTGCGCATCATATTAAGGAAACAAACACTGGTATCTATGTACCTGCTTCTTCTTATCCTACCCCTTCTTCCTAGAAAGTTGCGGCTATGAGATCGTTATTTTCTCGATCTCAGTCCCGCCCATTCTTCCCCATCTTCCATTTCAATTTAGATTAAAATGTAGGCTCATTAAAGGTTTAAGCCTGTGTTGAAAAATAGTCAAATCCATTTTGTTATCTGTTATTATCAAATATTGCAACAGATTTATCCTCATAAAAATCTGTTGTTGTTTCATTCTATGAAATGGTGTCTTTAAGATGGCATGATGATTTTCAGACATTTCGCTTTTTCTTAACTGTTTATTTTGCAATGTAATCTTACCGTAATTTTGCAGTTATAAGGATGAAAGTATATGTTTCTAGCCATGTTATGAACTTTGCATATAAAAGTTGCAGAAGTGTTTTCATGTTCAATTGAAACCACTCAATGCTATTTCACATTTCCACATGTTGTTTCTAAATTAATTATGTTAACCTACATATGCAATTGGCCAGAATCGAATAGGCATGTCATAAAACAACAATTTGATTCGCATGACATATGTTAGGTTGGTCAGTAAATATCTTTCTTTCGATTTTCAGGTGGCCCCCGTCCAGAATTTTTTCTTTCCACGATTAATGAAGGTATATGAAAGTTGAGGCCTCTTGGATCACGTTTATTACTCACGCATTGCCATTATATAAGTAGCACGGTGTGCATAAGTCTATTTAAGCGATTATCAATCTGTATGCTAGGAAAAATTATTTGTGAATCAAAACTACCAATGAGACAGAGCAATTCTTAGCAAATGTGTCTTTATTCCCATATCAGCAACTTTAGGCATTAATGGATAGACAAGCTTTCGTTTCATAGTCGTAGTAGGCCTGTAACCGTAGATATTGAGTATCTGTGTCAGTTTATGATAGATGAACCTTCGAATATTCGTCAGTTCAACTAAAAATATTTCTTATATATGATGCTACTTATGCTGATGATCAACACATCAACGAGTAATAACAGGATGAGTCGTAAAATTAATAGTAAGAATCATTAATAGGGACAAGCAATCGAATAAAGCAACAACTCGGGAATGGAAGAGACAACATTATCATATGGAATTGAAAAATGGAATATGAAACGACATGGACTTGAATCGTCAAACAACAGCAGTAGATGAAACGGCGACAGCAATTGTGACCAACTTGTGACTTTGAATCCACATCATCACGTAGCTATTCCTCTGATGCAGATGTATGACCTCTATCGAAATGTCCGCTTCACTAAAACCACAAAAAACATGTATCGCATCAAATGGTCTCGCTGTAGTATCATTAAATCGATAGTTTTCGAACTTATCACCTCAAGGACTAACATGAACTGTCTTAAACCTTAATTTGCAAATGACAGCTCATTGGATGCCGAATTTTTATTTGATTACTTTGCCTGTTAATGAATCAGAGCTCTCAACTTCTTGAGGCATGCTTTATCTGAAACGAAGGGCGCTATAATGCTGTCAAATCTTGATTAAGAAAACCGCTGTTTTGTCAGTGTGAGAGGGCTAGTGTCAAAGTCAACCACGTGAAAATTACCTGGAATTTTTGAAACATGTAAGCCTATTTAGTGACAAGACGTCGAACGAGATCAGACCCCAAAAACAATGCATTTGCACGATTTATATCGAGAGGCATTCACGACTTAAAATTAATTCTCCTGAGATCCTCGTAAACTAATTTAAGACTGGAGTTTAACTTTATTTGAGCCACTTCAAGAAGTGACTCAAATCAACGAAGACTGTCGAGCATTCCTCACAGGATATCTTCTTCCAGTAGCGTGATGCACAGCGTTCAAAGACTGCTCTGTAACAGTCGCCTTGAGGCAGTGGCGGCGCAGTTAATCGATTCCGCTCGATTAATCGTGCGACGGGATCAATCGCGCGATTCTTGAATGACAAGGAATCGCGCGATTATTTTACCAAGTGACTTCTCAGTGAACTTTTCTCGATGAGAAAAATACTAGGATATTTTCCTAATCTCTCGTTCATTCAAAATTTAAAATAATTGCACTGAATGTGACACCTACGTGTAGCACCTAAGTGCAGGTGCTAGAACCTGAGATAAAGCATAGCTGGGATAAGACAATGTTGCCATGTGACGCGACCTTTTCATTTCCCCACCACAACAAATCTTTATGGTCTCGTTAGGAATTTTGTGGAAATTCCCACACATCGCAGGAATGCATCATTCTATGCAATAACATCAAGCATGACCGTTTTGTACACGATTAATGCGGTCATGCTTACTGTCAAGCATAAGGAGGTCATTGTGATTTTTAAATCTCCGCATTGAAAGCATGTGAAGCTATTTATAAGAATTGATACCTGATCTACATTATAATGCACGCTATTAGCTTAAACCTGGTAATGATTGTGCTCTCACATGGCCTAAAAGTTGCTAATACTTTGCAATCTTTGGTTTCAGTTGATTGATGCATCATCACACGATTGATGGAAGAAGCGGCAAATGCCTGATAAAATATGGCTGATAAAGACTTTAAGAATCAAAATTGTGAAGTGCAAATACTAGGTAGCAAAAACCGTCGACCAAACACTAGTCGATGCATGTCGCGCATTCTGTGTGCGTCTTAGTAGAGACGAACTCGAGCACACAAACAGCGAATCGAAGGTACCAGCTATGTTGCGCAGATGGGAGTTCTTCACTATTGTGAGATCGGAGAGTAGCAGTTCGTATGCAGCAGATTCTTGATAAGAGATTCTAAAGATTCCCTGTGCCTTGTTTACAATTTTTTAAATGATTTGAGTTCTAAGAGTGATTTGTAATGCTGCACTCTCTAACATCACAAGCAGAGAATCGCTTTAAATAGTAGGTTTGGAATAATTTTAATGTCTAAATAGGCTTAGTGTCTCCTTGTCTCAATTTTAATGGAAATTATCGACATCGACTGTAAGCTTCTAATCACTAAATCTGAGAAAATGTCAAAATATTCAGAATCGCGTGATTTTCGATTAATCGTGCACTGAGTCGCACGATTCGGAATCGTGTGAAAATAGAATATTGCCCACCATTGCTTTGAGGACCATGCTGGGGAAGTTATGGCACTGTCTAGGAGACAATTACAAAGAAAGCTGCTGTGTGTCATATTAAAAGTCATGTATTGATGGGAGTCCTATACTGCGCCAAATGAAGCCAGTATTTTCCAAGGAATAGATGTGGAACAATCTGTTCTAAATCTGCATAGGACAGAAAATCGGTAACATGAACAATATCATGCATCGCTAAAATGCTAGGATTATTAAATACAAATTGCATTACAAATACATTTAATTGAGCAGAAGATCAAAGGTTTTGGATTCCATTAAACTGAACAAGAATGAACAAGAAGAACAACCCATCATCACTATTTCATACGCCACTGTTGGCATGATCCCTGATGAATCAGCTATGCGTAAGAAGATGGTCAACACACAGGGAGAACATGATCAGGAATGAATCTATGGCTTGTTTGTGTTCTCTAGACACCTACGTGCACTTGCTCTACATCGAATCGCCAAAATGACAGGACATTTTTTAGGTGTACTCTTGGGCCGAGCGGTCAGTCACCACCACTTTCGACGTATTAGGTCACAAGAATATCATATTAATAGCAATACTGCTCACGATGATCTAACTTAAGATGTATATGATGGTTTGCATTTCTTTTCAGCAGTCCACACGCCGAAAAGCAATACGTAAGATAACACTATGTAATACAGAATATTATTCTTTATTCATTTAGTATCAAACAGTTTCAAGCATCTAACAGAAAGAGTAAGTTAGGATAATGAATTGAACATAACTATGCTTGAAATTTTTTTTAAAAAATAGTTTGTATTCTTTCTCATGTCGATCATTGGTAATTTCACATGGGATTCACTTTATTACGCATCAATATCACGCTAAATTCTGATAAATTTACTTCACTTTCATGTAGAATAGAATATTCTGTTCAATGAATACTTTTTGTTAAATTTAATTGATTATTGATTCTCACGTCGATAAAAGATTGACCTAATTTGTAAAAAGCAACATTCTGATTTGGTTCCGAAATGACAATAACATCAAAGGATGCAATCTTAGCAGCTATGAATTATGGATGTTACGGAATCCAGGATAATGCGTCGTTGCATGCACAGGTTTACAGTAAGTTGGAGCCTAAATAAGGAAAGAGCGTCGCAACAATATTTTGATTTTAGTTTGATAACTGGGACAGCATGAGAACATTATCAATAGTAACAGATAGGAATGACAGATAAGCTGATTGAAAAATCCCATAAAGGTCAAATTTCTATCGTTTGATGTCTTGTTGCATCATGATTGTTACTTTTCTGTATTCCGATTGTTGGCACAATTTTCCATAAGAATTTGAAAATGTGATTGGAAACGTTATGTTTTCCATGGCATCGTTTGTTCTTTAACCCTTTTATGCATATTGTGCCCTTTTGAGGGCATTTCCAATCTCATCTTTTGGAATGGCATTGCGCCGCAATGTTGATCACAAAGCAGCAAAATATTTGTAACCTCTCCTGCCTTTGTGCGATCCCCAGAAAGCCCGCATATTGCACTTAAGCAAAAAAATTAAGAAAATAATTTAAGCATTAAAGGATTAATGGAATACAACAGGGAATGCATTGGACTGACTCTACCTGCCACATGATTCAGTCAATGTTTGCAGTCGATCCCAGCTGGACCAAAAGACTTGCGCCATCTGCTGTGAAAGATCAAAATTCCACTTAGCCGAAAACCAAAAGTAATTTTAAATAATTGTCTTGCCCTTGCGGTGCGAGGTACGTTGGCAAAAGTGAGAGATGCCTGGTAGTTCGCAGAGATGAGCATGATGGTCGCATAATTCAAATACAAGACCGAAGTCAATATGCTTTAAGAAAAGGAAAGATGCCTCAGAAGCCTGAAGGTCAAATTCCAACTTTCAGTAGCAGAAAATGTGACTATCAAACAATCCAAGCCCAGTTTATGTGCACAGAAAGATCTTGATCTTTTATGATCAACTTAATGCTTATGTTTTACGTTCTCTCAGCCGTTTTAGACTGTTATCACGTTAGCTTTACTTTTCATTCTGCATCAGTATCATCATTTATTTGAATTTTATGCCGTGAACATTGACGAAATACTGCGAGTAGAATGTGATAAGACACGTATTCTCGCAAAGTGATGAGTATTCTCCTCATTGTAAATAATGTTCTGATGATCTATACATTTTGTCTTACGATAAGATTGAGTGTAAAAATCATTTCTTGTTGTATTCCAATAAAAAGAACAAGCGAAGCCATGGAAAAGCAAAGCGCTTTCAATTGCATTTTTCTGTATATCAAACACAGTCTCAATTAAGCTGATTATCAAGGATATTTCATAAACCGCATTGTAATGAAAGTCTTCATGGAAAGTCGAGATGTTATTGTACTCCTTGGCTGAGATTTCAAGTCTAGCTCATTTTTCATCGGCATGATTTCATGATTCACTAAATTCATGCTTCATTTCTTGAATCTGAATGGCAATGTGGACCCATCTATATCTTTTAAAATTAATTGTGATCATTGTCTTCGATTGTGATATTTTTCACGTTCAGTGGCAGATACTTTGTGACAGGGATGCGGAGTCGGAGTCCCGGAGTCCTATCATTTTTGCTGGAGTCGAAGTCCTATCAAATGATAGGACTCCGGACTCCGGCCTATAACAAGACCCGAAATATAATACAAACAAATTATTTATCCTCGTGCATAGCTGTCACTGGTTTGATGTCAACTTTCTCCGTCAAACAAAAGTACAGAGACAGGGCTGCTTGGAAAGTTTGTAATAGTTGAGAGAATGAACCGTGATAATGAAAAAAGGATTGTCTTTTCACTTGGTGATTTAGTAGAGAGGACAAGCCTTCCTAGCCTCGATCACACCTAGGCGCCAAAGGTCACATCAGAGACAAAAATGAAATACTAGTTTGTTTGAGAACATTACCTCTTACCCTCACGTTAATCGTGTGTACTCATCGAAAGTGTACTCATATTTTTTGGAGAAGGATGGGGATTTTCCTGCCTGGTAGAGACTGGAGAAAAACCGTGTGAAGCACACATCAAGAAGATGGGAGGAGCCGAGCTGCATGCATCCAACTTAAAGCGACATTTGATAAACTCTCATCGGAAATGATTGATAATTGATACAGAAATGATCACTAAAGATAGGTTAAAGTAAGCCTATAATGATCTTTGATGTAGGCTTCATTTTTTCAAAAAAACTGGGCTTTATATACTTGCCACCCGGAGTTGTAGTCGCAGTCCTATCAACCTCCGGAGTCGGAGTCCTATCAAAATTATAGGACTCCGCATCCCTGTTTTGTGATATGATCACGCTGAAGAAAATACTCTTATCAATAAGGCTGAGCATTTAAGTTATCTCTAATAGTAAACCATCGAATTGCTAGTTAAACAAACATTGTGATGACACGGAGAATCTGTAAAATACTGTTATTCCTTTTGTGTTGCTATCATGATCAATCAATTCCGTGGTAATTTCTTCCAAATTGCGAAAATTGGCAGATCTCACATTTGGTACTGGGTCTCAACAATAATAGACAATAGACAATAATAGATAATAGACAATAATAGGTTTTTGAATCAGATAAAGCCCATAAATTATTCCATAGCGACCTAGCTTTGAAGGGATGAACATTTTAAAAGGACAGCGCCCTCGGAAACTGACAAGTTGTTCGTCTACAATCAATTCAGATCCAGGTGAATAGTTAGCTCGAAATTTAGTCACAATTTCTTCGAAAATACGGCGCAAAGGTGCAAATTTGTCTTAAAATTTCTTTCACTCAGGCAATCAAATCGAAGATAACGTAGAAGTTGAGTGAATCGATTTCTTGCCGTGGAATCATTGAATATTGGCCTTCCCTCGGCCACACTTCAGAGGTCAGCCATGTAATTTTAATCAAATGTACAGGAGAAATGAAAAATGCAGACAAGTTAGACATAGACAATAAATTGCTACGACTCTATGATAAGATTCCATGGCATAGTGGTTAGAGCTGCAGACCATGAAGTAGCATGACACATGGTTGAGTTCTGAGTCGACCTACCTTTTTCCCTTATTATTTCTAATCTAAAATCATATTTTCTCAATTACAAATGTAAGAGTCAGGCATGTGTATAGTTAGGATGCGTCTGTTTACCCTTCGAAAGATAAAAATTTCAGGATTAGAAAGATCTGCCGCTACATCAGTCGATTATCCTACATATAGTCACTTAGTTTTTCAAGATAAATTAGAGTTTCCTGATACTTCGTACAGTAATACCATTATAGTCAAGAATCCAATAAATTCATACTCACTTTTTCTTGACATATCCACCGTTATATACAGACAAATTTTTCACAAATCGTTTTAGAAAGAGAACGTATGCAGGTGATATAATGCCAGTCAGCAGGTGAAGGATTTTCCGAAGCGGTGATTAAATTTAATTCAATTAAAAAAAAAACTTGCGAAAGCTGACTGCTTTATTCGTGCTTCTAGCACTATTTAACAGTGTTCGAAAATCTTTTAGTATGAAAATATTGCTAGGATTGATTAGAAGCATTCACAACAACCGATTGTGAATTGGGGTGGATAGCACCCCATGGTAAACCATGCTAGTTTTTTTCTTGGTAAAGTAAGGGTTAAGTAACAGTAGCTCATACCGGCTTGTACAATCACTATTCTCGTACCTCACTTCATCTCTCATCATTTTTAAAACAATATACAAAATGGTTCTCTAATTACTTCCTTTAAACTTAAGCAGTACTAAGTAAAATACTAATTTCTCAACATATTTGTAAAACTGGAACTCTTAGGATTTTAAAAATAAAATACTGCTTCATATAATGTGCTTTGATTTCTTCTAGGAATCAGTTTGTTTGAAAAACAAATCCATCCATTGATGCTGTCAATCAAATTTAATAATGAATGGGTGATGAAACGTCGATTATAATTACTTTTTGGATACTAAACAGGTTGAATAGTTAGTTAAACAGCAGTAAAAGATGCAAATTTGTTGAGTTGAAAGCATATATAGTGTCAAATCGAAACAATAATGTGTCATAAAATATAATGAAAACTGACATCTTTGACATAATTATTGGTAGACCACATACATCTCAGAACAGTTCAAACACAGACTAACTATGGGCATGCTTGGTAACAAATTCTTTCATCATCCCATATTCGCACAATGACTCTGCTTTTTCCTCTTTCGTGTCGTGCATCATCAAATTGTTAAGTCTAAAAATGCGGAGTATTTAAAAAAGATAAGTCAAGAAAAAGATTCATGCGTTCCATAAAAAGTACGAACGCACTTTTAGGGAATATCATGATAAAAATGCAAACACGTCAGACATTGATTTACATCGAACATATTATATTGCTTGTTGTTTCCCGTGCGCAGCAGACATGCAGCAACTAGTAAGTAGCATGTCACTGCAAGCTCTCCTTACACATGCTCTGTCAGAAAGTCGTTTTAACTATTGTCCTACATTGTGAATAAAATGCTCCGTATTGAAGTTACGAAAGGTTCCGCATCCCTAGGTCCGGAGAGTTACTATATAGGGACTATGTAGTCCGCATTTATCAAGAGTCCGTATTACAATGGTGTCCATTTTGAATGTCCAAAGGGGTCCATATAGTGACTTATATAATAAAATTATTTTAAGAATTATAATGACTCATTGTGACATATAGTGACCTATAGGACAAAATGATTTAAAGATTTATGGGACGGTTAAGTGGTCCTATTATTTTCTACTTACATTCCGATGCTGTAATCTTATTTACACGTTCCTACTGGTCGTACGTTGATAACCTGTGTGTTTTGATTGACCAGCGCAGCATAATACTATAGACGTAGAAATGTGTACGTATAACATATGAACTATGGATGTAGAAATGTGTAGATTCTTGCGGCATTTCATATAGTCTCTTGACATTCAGTTGATAGGCTGTTGCAATAAGAAGCAGTTAACATTGTGACAAAAGGAAATGACAGACGTAGGCCTACATGCGACACCAGCTGTTGAAGTGGAAATCGAGCATCATGCATGCTGTTACTTGATTTTCAATAATATTAGTTCGTCTCTCTTGATTTTCAAACATTTGTGCGGATATAACATCAAAAATATCATATAAAACATCACATCTGCAATTTGACATATCTCAGATCTGACAACCAAACCGTCTGTCTGAGGGTTTGTAACCACGGAAAATGTCTGTATATACCGGTACATAGGTCATCGATTCTAATTGAGTTATGGACTTTATCTGAGAGTTGGTTAGCAGTTGGGCCAACTATCCTGCTAAAATTGATATTTTTGAGTGTGCAATTTTTTGCCACTTAGCTGAAGTAAACAGAAACAACTACAGACAGACGCGTGGTTGCAAAATAAACGTAATCCCTCCTGTCAAATGGTGTAAGGAAGAACTTTGGCCACGTTCTATACAGACTTTCGCTTCGGCTTCTCACGTCTTAGAGGGTTCAACATAAAATCAGTAGGCCCTACTTAATCAATTTGGAATTGAATTTGAAACTTTATCTTTCGATGATGTCTTGATAAACGTCAACTAGACACAAAGTCCATTTGAGTCTTTTAAAAGGTTTTTTCGAAAGGCTTAATAAGGCTGCATGCCTTGATAAGTCGTTTAAAAGGCTTAAAAGAGAAACTTCGAATGGATTCTCCAAGACCCCGAGTGTGCTTTAGACGCTAACCGGGTCTGAATAATGCTCAAATAGAGATTTTTCAAATTATGTGTGAATTACTTATAGTCTACAACGATCTTAATTTTTATCCATCGTGCAGAAAAATCTCAATTACTCATCCAAATAAATAAATGCACCAAAATTATTGTGAGGCATGACAATTTGTCTATCTATTGACAAATCACCAATGTCTGCATCATATAAGTTACAGCATTATGTGCATAATTTGTGCTTCATTGTTATTGGAATTACGCTATTCATACAATAATTACATAGATGCATTTGTAGATGAATGAATATATTAATTAAAACTTAATATCCACTTTGTCAATGGTCTTTAAAGAATGTGAACTGATTCAGATGCTTAATCTTGCATGAAATTGACAAAACTTCTCGATTTTCAAGACGAGCTTTTGAATAAAGGTCAAATTTTTTTCATGTTGTCATTGACCAAATTCGAAAAAAATTGAATGGATATCGGAAATACATCGAAACTAAAAATCACAAAAGTTTGAGTCAAAGGTATCACAGCTTTCTGTGAATTATTTACAAATGTCCAGCGATTCCCGGCCCCTTGGTGAAAGATAAGGGCTTAAGTTATCCTGAACAACATTCTATCCAGCGCTATTCTATTCTCTTGCAATCTTCGACATAAAAGAAGACTATTAAACATGCAGTGATATAAGTGAAAACTTTTATATCGCAATACATGTATTTCCTGTTTGAATCGATGAAGGTCATGACCGCTGTTAACACTCCGTAACGTCGATTGCTAGTATTGAAATATTTTGTCGCAACTTCACTCTCATAACATCAAATTTCAGATATTCAACATCAAAAAGGTTTATGGCCTGTTTTGCACCGTCTTACATCCTCGTAGCTGAATAAAAAGTACTGAAATAATCTGAATCAGCATTTTGAATTAAGATTTTTTATTATAAAATCTTTTCTCTCATTGAACATCAGATTTGTACATCCGCATCTGATCTGCATGAAACAGAATGATAGAAACTAGCAACCGAATTCGTCGATGACACTAAAGTACAACACGGAGATTAAACACTGTCATGAGATGAGCATTGAATCGCAATCATCAACAGTCACATTGTGCAATCATTCACATTCATTCACACAACATGAGTGGGTTTCAAGCAGAATAGGATTAATGTCTATCAGATTAGAGGGAATGCAGACTTACTACTACAAATGATGCTGCAAGTCTAAATATGATGATTACTCACGAATCCAGTTTGACGTATGACAAAAAGTCGCCCAATCGGTCGTCCATAGCGCTCGAATTATATTATTACAGAATGAATGGGTGAATTTTTTCGATGAAAAACTTGGGCCCACGAAAGGCCCACGAAATAGTAATGAAACAACAATGCATGCTCAAGATTCGTCGTAAGTATGTAGATTTCGAATGGATGCACATGCATATGCTGTTGAGAATATCAGAATATAATCAATTAGAAAATCAGGAAGGGATATAAGGGAGACCCGGATCGAAATTCTGTCAAACGAGTCTAAGATAATCACGAGATGTCTAATGGGCTGACTGAGCCCACGGCGCGAGGGTGCGCATTGAAGCCAGATCTCTCCTATCAAGAAAGTAAGTAAGTCAAATTATACAGACAATTGAAACAAAAGGATGTTGTCCCTGAGTCCTGGTTTCTATTTTATGTATTATTTTTTAGATCGAGGCTTTATTCATAATCAGTGAATCTCGAATACAGGTGCAAATTATAACTTAGTAATCAATTTTGATCTTTCACGTTTCATTCATAAAGGTTGAGTAATCAATAATGACAGTCGATAGCATCAAAGCAAATCGTGCTTTTTGCGACTTGCATCCGCAAAGAACATTTCTACATTGTCAATAAATTATCCCGCCAGTGCATTGTTTCGCGGAGATCGTTCAAAATGCCTTTCCATGTTCTGCGCAAAACTTATCTGCAATGTTTAGCTCCATGGTTCTCTATTCAATATCTGCACGGTCAACAACATATAACATGCGTGAAGGAAAGCTCCGATGTAAGCACTTTATTCATGGAAAAGACGAAAATTCTCAAGATGTAGGTCAAAGCAAACTGATATGAAAATTCAGTGGGTCCTTCACCGTTCATTAATGCAGTTGGCCGGGGACACATGGACTTTTTACATGAAACGGACCTCTTCTCGACTTGGCATGGTGTTCGCTGTGAGTCCGAGAGACTTACACTGCAAACTGTTGGCTGCCATATGAAATAAATTATTAATTACAGAATTTGCATTCTCACAAATTGAGCACCATAAGGAACAAAAGTTCGGTGAATGTGCGGTCAAATGGAAGTCCTGGCGTCTTGAAAACAACTGATCTATTCGTACGTATTTTCTTTCATGGTCATAAGCGCCACCCTCAAAAAGGAAAGAAAAATGTCCTTTGAGTATCAGACTCGAAAAGCACTCTTTCCAGAAAAATATTTTGCATGGAAGTTAAAACAATTTCACGATTCTCGTCTCAATATGACTAAAGTCAAAGGTTGTTTGTAGGAAAAGGATTTTTTGATTACTGCGGTTAAATTGACTTTTAAAGGCAAATATTTGAAATCCGTCTACTTCATGATCTTTGTTTGAAGTTTAATTTGACCAAAAGAGAGTGAAAGTGCAAATAGACTGGAATAATGGATGTTTACCTTATCTGGCAGAGTGAGCAAGAGTAATTTTGGTCACGAGCGGATGCAGAATTTGTTAACTTTTGTAAATGGATAATTTTTTTGTTTGGGAAGGATGAATAAGCATCGAGAGAAACAGTACGTGACTTTACATCCGTCACTGTGACTAATTTACAGAAAACTGAATTTTATTATTTATACAGTAGACAAATCGTAATGATAAAGTATCACGAATATTAAGTTTGTCCTTCATATTATAATCATAAGTTCGTATGCATGCAGTGAGTCTTCTAGCTTTGTTGATTATTTTTCCTAAGTCGAACGAATGCCCACAATGCAAGCACGAGTTCAGTACAATTTAAGAAACAATTTAAACATGATCCAACTACCTACAATATGGTCGCTGTCACAGTAACAGCTGCCTGCACACGATTCTCCAAGCGAAATGCATTAATGTCTGAGACATTTGCATTTATCATAAAATGTGCAGGATACGACATAAACTGATTTGTAGATTTTAATGATTAAGGCTTTTCACTCATTCCAAGACATTGGTCTATCTATCAACACAATGTTGCAACAAAAGGTTCAGCTTTGATTCAAGTTTTATTAATATAATGTAGAATTAGCGATATCACTACTGTGTGGAATGTGATCATTCGTAATTTATAACTGCTTGTCAAAACAGGTATCTACACGAATGACTATATACCTATCAATTTAGATTAAGTCTGATTTTTTCTATTAAATTCTCGCAAATTGACATTTTTAAGTTCTCAAAAGAACAATAGAGAATAAGGAATGATGAATTACAGCATTTCAAACCAATAAATCTCAGGACTCATAATGTCCTTTTCTTTCGATGACAACATCTTCACGATTCGTGACTTAAAATCTGAAATATTTTGCATCGTCCACCTCTCACAGACTGGATTTGAGAGGAAGAATTCACATGTTGCAATGACTTATGCATTAAAAGAGACATTGTATCTATGATGTTTGGAATGATACAAAATTCATATTATGATTTCTAAGTGTATATACGTGTATAACCAAATTGTTTCATAGCTATGTCTACCATGACAGTCAGCCAAATATTCTTAGAAAACGTTGAACGATTTTGTTCGTAACTAAATTATATTCTCTGTGAATGAAGCAGAAACACATGTCATTCATTTTTTTAAATCTATCAAAACTTCTTATAATTGCATGCAATCATCGCAATTGATTCACTGCAAAATAAATGCCATTTGGATTTGAGGTGCCCTTTTAGAATATTTTAACTGCCTTTTTCATCATTTTTCTGTGCCATTCATTTTTCCACGCTCTAGGGTGATAATATTCAGAAATTAGTCAAAAGCAAAATTATTGAATGAAAATTCAATAGATACTACAACTCTCAGTGTCATCGACGGTTGACGAGAGTGAATATTAAAGGAATGTGAAACTATGAAACACTTGAGATGTAGACGAGTCACATTATAGCTGGTGCAGCAGTAACGGGATTTCTGGTTCTTTTTGTGGAGTTACGCGTTCCCCTTCTATTAATTTGTAAAAACTGAGGAATTTTGACTTATCAAGCATGATTTATAGACAATTTTAATTTTTTCATTGTTCACTTGTCAATGATAGATCTTCAATATATTTGACGCGTTGTCAATTGTCAACAAAAATGCTCGATATTAATTCAATCGCTCTTTGCAAACGTATCACATGACTTCTTGTTGATGGATCGAAATTTTCTTTCTGACATCATTCTCAGCGTGCTTCTTTTGCACGGAAAGAAGACAATGGTTTTCTTTAATTGATATTTCTGACAATTATTTCTGAGGTCAGAAGTCTTTGTAATCGCTTACAATAGAGTAGGTGGCACTCACGACGCGATCAATTCTTTTGGTGACTTTATTGACAACCCTGATCGTTGTAGCAATATCATGAGACTCATGATAATCTCACGAGCTCTCATGAAAATCTCATGAATCCGCATTAAATTTCATGAGTTCTCATGAATAATTTTCGTGAGGGTTCTCCCTGCATCGTACTTCAAAGCCTCAAAAGTTTGCAATCTAATCAAGATGAATATGGTATTAAATGTCCATCCTTAACATTTTCGCCATGACTGCATGTATAGAAGAAGTGAGACTTGGAGAGTAACATGCGCCCGTGCATTTAATAATGAATATCTGAATGCCTTAGCTAATGCCTGTATACTCATTCTTCATTCAGAGGTTACCATGCTTGACATCATAATCATTGTTGTGTTTGTCATTCTTGAAATGAACTGAAAGTACAGGTATACTGCTGTGGTGTCCAAAGTGAATTATATCAATCAGAATAAATGCAAAGAGAAATTCATTATCACTGGATGAGCGTGAGACTTTCCAGTGTGCACCCAAGAAATGAAGTGATGTTGATTTACAATGATTTTTAACTTATCTAGTAAAGCCGTCTGGCCCTGGGGTATATTTCAAGTCGCCAATTCTTATGACAAGTAAAGTCGTATGCTCTTGTACTACTTATGCATGGTAATCGTATACTTATAACTTATGCTTATGATCCGTTTCTCGTTGAAAGCGAAGTTTTTCAGGAATTCTATGATGATCTTTCAGTAAATATAAGTGTGTGGATTCTGCCAAGGACTACTACAATTTCTGTGATGTTTATTGATGAAACATGTTGTAGTTGTTATTGATTCTACATGCATCTGCAATCACAATCAAACTAGCAGAAAGCATGTTGCCAGCTGTTGCACATGTCCAGCAACAATGCAGATAGCAATACCTTCCGCAGAGTGCTCATTATGCAGTTTTTAATTTGCCTGATGGAATAGATTTGATAGCCTAATTGATAAAGAGAATAACTTAGTATCATCAATAAATACATACTTATTGCAGTAAACTACACATCCATTAATGTCGCCATTATGTCGAATTAGGTACTTTTTATTTTGAATTATTCAATTCAATTCAAATTGCAACTTTATTCACCGGGTTCTATACGTTGACTTCAACGTCAAGAGAATTGATCTAATTGAAATCCCATATCAAAGAAGAGTGACAGTTCTGTTTTACTTGCGAATCTCGATCTCAGAGATGGCCATAAACGCATCTACCGTGTCTCACGTCCTGGTGCTAATCGACTCACCAGACACATTGTCACGTATTTAATCGAGTATCAGTATTCGGCACTTCTAGTACATTGAACAGTGTTGCAACTATCACATTGTTCTATTGTTTCAGCATTTTACTCACGCATGCTACTAAATCATTGTTAATGATTGATGATCTGCAGTCATTCATATTCTAAGTAAGAATTCCTATCAGCATAAATGGGATAATGTAAATATAATTAATGTAAATAGAACATTTAGATATTGAGTTGCATCCGCAGTTAAAAAATGGGAACAGCCTTGGGAATCCAATATTAGGAATCATCAACAGGCCTAGCTTACATATCTCAACATCAACACAACTTCCTTTTTCAAGTTGCAGCCATGCCCGGGTAAATTTGAGATTTGTAATTAGCAAATTAGTGAAATTTCGACGAGCATTCATTTAATATCGCTTTAAACACATTACTAGCAAATCGCCTAAGTTAGTGCGCCTGCAATAATCAATAAATGCTGCTTTTTTCAAAGTTAATAATTTGCTAATTGCAAATCTCGAATTTACCCATGGCATGTCTGCAACTGTGTCGATGTTGAGAAGTGTGAAATAGGCCTGCTGATGATTTCTGATATTGAATGAAATGGCAACTATTCAGATCTGCTTCCATTTTTCAAGTGAAGATGCAGCTCAATATTTAAGTACTCTATTTGTGTTGTGCTTGCGAAAACAGCATTTACTAATTTTTGCGGGCGCAATAACTTAGGTGATTTGTCAGTAGTGTGTTCAAAGCGATATTTAATGAATGCCCGTCGAAATTTCAGTAACTTGCTGTTTGCAAATTTTGAATGTGATAAATCTGGTCTTGCCGTGTGAACAATAAGAATTGAAGTTAAGTAAATACACAATGCTATACATATAAATACAGAACAATTAAAGAAATTAAGTTTCAAAGGAAGATAAGGCTCTTAACATTGTCTTTCTGAATACAAAGATCAGGCTTAAATCTTAATATACACATGGATTCTGAGATACGTAAAAGAGATGAATTGTTTTACTTGTATACCATTGAAAAGTTGGAAATGCAGCTCTAGAATCAGCACTACACACTCGTAAATGTTGTGTTATGACACTACTTAGGATTCCCGTCGATCGAGGAGGGCACTTGCTAATAGGTCGTTCAAGCCAACGGGGAACATGTTCGGATATCCTTTTCTTCAGAGATCGGCTAGTCTCTCCAAGATACATGCATTCATGCGCACATTTGAGCATGTATGTCACTTGGGAAGGTTCAGGTAGAGGATCTTTGAGGGAAGCCGACGGGACCCGTCTTGTCTTGTGGCCACTGGTTCTCTATTATGGCTTCACCAATTTTGACAGATACTGTTGTCTCCAAATAGGGCACATTGCCCACCAAAGCTTGTTATTTCGCATTTCTCTTCGATTTCAATCGGAATGAAAGCAATCAGATTGAAAAAGTGGCACATGATAAGCGAAGAATGCAAGAATAAAGTTGTTGAGCAAGGAGCATACATGAGCAAATCGAATTCAAAGGTCGAGACAAGTTAGACTCAGCTCAGGATACAAAATCAGCGAAAAAATTAGAATAAATTTTCATAGTCCAAGAATTGATTGACTTCGACTAGTCCTGAGACCAAGTCAAAACCGGCCGAGATTATTTCCCAATGCACGCAGCATAGAGTAGGGATATATAGGTAGAGTGTCGACTCAAAAAAGTATCTGTATACAGTGAAAATTTTTGTATCAAAATATTCAGTTTCTTGCGGAGATTACGTTCCCGTGGTCCAAAAAAATTATTTGAGCACTTTTGAAAAATGTCAAAATTTGCCAATTTATATACTACCGAGATGACTCCTGTATGTAAGTGCATCAAGATGGATATCAAAAGGAATGAATATTTGCTAATAAGCATCCTAACTAAGCGGAAATTATGCTGACTATCAAGGGAATTTCATGAAAAAGTCGCGATATTATTCGTGCTTTCTTGTCAGAAATTTCAAGTTTTTAATTCAATTTTCACCTGCATGATTTTATGATTCACTAAATTCATGTTTCATTTCTTGAATCTGAATAGTGATGTGGACCCATTTACATCTTTCAATGTTAATTGAAATCATTGTCTTTGATTATGTGATTTTGCTGTGCAAGTGGCAGGTTGCAGCTGCGATATGATCACGGTTAAGAAAATACTCTTGAGGTTGAGCATGAAAGTAATAGCAGATCATCGAATTGCTAATTTAACAAACATTAAATCTCAAAGGCTGTCATGAGAATCTGTGAAATACCATCATTCCTTCTGCATTGCAATCATGATCACTCAGTTCCGTTGCAATTTCTGCAAAATTGCAAAAATGTGCATTTCCCACATTTGGTGACAAGGCCTCGTGTATCTCCCATGAGTTAATTTAATAAAATCTAAAGTATACACATTGGGGATTTAATAACTGCGGAGTTGCCACTCTACCTAATATATTTACTCAATGGCACGTAGTATATAAACAAAAGAAATTTAAGCAATTATATATGAAAGTTGGTTAGACATTTAAGTTAAATTCAATGATCAATGTTAAACAAATAAATGTATGTTGACACTTGACGTTTGTGTATTAGGAAAGTTAGAGGTTATATGTTAAGTGATATAGATGGAAGAACCGAGGCTGATTTGTTTTCATATTATACAGGTTGTCGCAAAATCACAGACTTGAAATTAAGTTATTTCGAGGACAAATACATTTTTCGAATCTTCAGAGCATGAGGTTTTATATGATAGGCAATTTATCATTTTACAAGACAAAATTGGCTAAATTTGAATTAATTTCAAAAAAGTAAGTTTTTCAGTCAAAGTGTCCTTAAAAATTTGAATGACTTCTAAAAAAGTGAGTTTTTAATTCATGTAGTGTCCTCAAAATGCCTTCCACAAGCTTCTAGCATCAAATCCACACAATAACAAACACGATTTCTTCCTTTAGTCGATAACGTTTCAACGATTTTATTCAAGCATTGTGTTTATTTGAGGCAGGCATGATTTCTGGTCCCTTCGATCTTGCGATTTTTCGCTGTCGCTCTTCCTTGCAGCCAATTACAGCTGTGACGCAATTTCTGCACATGCCTCTCGTCTCTCTCGATCAATGACTGACGTGACTCATGAATTCTTGCAGTCAGCTTTCATCACTCGCAACGAAGGGCTTCTATCGTCCCTTGTTCCGAGAATTTGTCTTTACTATGGATCTCAAGGCATAAATTGATCTTATTCGCTGTTACTATGCCAACAGGAATTCGCCAACAAACGCGATTAGACAATTGAAACGCGAAAGGAATTTGATCAAGGATCCTTGCACTTGTTCTGCGGTCTCAAAGTTGATTTCGACATTCGAAGAAACTGGAAGTGTTTTGAATCAGCGTCAACGGAGGTCGTCTGTAGAATAAGAAAGTTAGGAGACTGTCGAAGGCGAAGTTCTTGGTGCTGATGGTAAGACGTTAGTCGGAAGACTATAAAATGAGACCGGTATTCCAGTTGCATGCGTTCATCGAGCTTTGAGCACATGAGCACGCAACCTTATAGACATCAGTTGTTTCATGACTACAACCAGCGGGTTTTAATCAACAGGTTGAACTTGTACAGTGGCATTTAAGAAACCAGGATCTCCTACCTAACATCTTATGGGGTGATGAAACCTACTTCCATCTCGGTGGAGCCATAAGCCGATATCATTGCCGGATCTGAAATCAGGAGGCTAAAGAATTTCTAACCAAGCCCCTTCATCCTGAAAAGTTATGCATGTGGATCGGATTCAGTGCTTCATTCATCTTCGAACTTTTTTTCTTTCACCAAACTGTGAATTCAACAAATTATCTCGAAATGCTGCAGAACCACGTACGTTCCGAGTTGGGTAGAAGAGGAAAGATATGATCAACAATTTTCATGCAGGACGGGGCTATTATGCAACTGAAATCCGACAATAGTTGGAGGCGACATTTGGTGCTGACCACGTCACCTCTAGAGAGTGAACAAAAGTTTGGCCATCTCGGTCGTCGGACCTCACACCAGTGGATTACTGGTCTTGGGGAACGCTGAAAGCTAGAGTTTTCACTATCATCGCATTCAAGAAGAATGCTCACGGATAACCATTGAAGAATTGAGAAGCACCATTGCTTCTTTTCCGCGACGTGTGAACTTAATGTTACAAGCCGTTGGAAGGCATTTTGGGGACAGTGTGACTTAAAAGCATACTTTTTAAAAGTAATTCAAATTAAGCCATTTTTGTTTTGTTAAGTAATAACTCGCCTATCATATAAAACCTCATGTTCTGAAGATTTGAAGAATGTATTTGTCGTCGAAATAACTTAGTTTCAAATGCGTGATTTTTGCAAAATATTTTTTTCCTCCGTTTTGAGACAACCTGTACTTATCAACTTATCAACTGATAATGCAGGTGATGCGTATAGAAAATGTGCAACAAAGCAATCGGACGCCGTTGAGGACTCTGAAACTTCCAAATTTATTATACGGTATATACATTTTTTCCTACTAAGCATTCTAGCATGGCAGAGTGTACAACAGTGTAATGACCCGTAAAGGGATAAGGAAATCATCCGTTTGAAGACAAGTGTGCACAAACCCTTAGGTACTATCTAAGTGTTATATAGTCACTGGTGTCATTGTAAAATTTCCAGTATGCTAATGCTCTACATCAATGTCTTTTGTAAGCGTTTTGTGGTTTTTGCATATCATAATTATTAAATCTATTAAAGCCATGCTAAAAGTTTCGATAAAGCCAATGAATTATTGAGATAGCCCTGAATACATTTACATTTATGTGCACACATTTTAATAGCATGTAGATATTGTACCATACTTATCGTAATTGAATTTTCGTGAACAAGAAAATGCATGTACTCTACCGGTGCATACACAATGTATGTAAAAATGCAAGCCTATAGTATACATGCTAATAAATAATCAGTTATCAAATCAATTAGAAAATAATCTAATGTTTATTTCTGCGCACATGGCTTACAAGTTAAAGCAGTTCTGAAAACTGATATTCTATATTCAAATGAATCTAAAACAATTACGACAATTGCCAAAGTGACAATTGCAACTTGATAATTTTCGAAAGTAGAATGAGAAACTATCAGTGGGACAACGCTAGATGGAAATCAGAGCAGTTGAGTAACGCTAAAATGTATTTTTCAGCAGTGGGGTAACGCCGTTTACCTGCGTTACCGCACCATGACATCCCTGTATACGTGTAATAGTAATAGTGTATACGTATAATAGTTGTATATAAACTGCACTGCTGTCTGTGAGCACCTTGGAGATGAGTTGCAACTGTGAAATGAACTATACCTACGATTTTGATATTTTAAAAACACGCAATTCAAATTCAAATATTGAATGCTTATCAGTTTTAGGTGATCTAGTTTTCATGACAGAATATTCATCCTAGATCATGATCTGATTGTTTTTCTTCAGGTAGAATGTGCACTTTTATTACAAATGCAATATTCCATGATATTTTAGGTATTTCTTCATAAGACACATAGGCCCTATGTCCCATTATTCAATCACAGGTACATTTAAAATTTCCGCGATGTCAGAAAAAATAGACCTTTTGAGACTGTCCACCGGGACGAAACGCGTCGGGTACCTTTATTTTGAAAAATGATAAAATTGTCTTTAAACTAAGAGGGAGAGATTTTTTTTCTTACATCCCGGAAAATTGAACAATGAACCTCCCGTATAAGACAACGAAATATCAGAACACGTACATTGGAGTAAAATGCTAAAGTTGAAATTAGTCACTCATGCTGTCAGTAATCATGTTGATGACTAGCGCAGAATACAATGAATTTTGATAAAATGTAGTGTATGATATTTTCTATAGATGTAAGTGCGCAGTTCATCAAAACTGTAAGAGAACATGAAATCAATTTCAATTTTAATCTACCTCTTTTATTTTTATCCTTTCCATCACTAAAATTGCCGGAGCACTCAAAATTCTTCGTTTGGAAATTGGCAAAATGAGTGATAGTCGTTGGCTCATTTCTGAGCTCATTTATGAGTAAATAAATGTCCACTGTTGTTTCTTAACTTCAGGATTTCCCTCGTCTTATTTGTTCTGTTGAAGATGTGCAATTAGCGTGTGAAATATATCGATCAGCCTTGTCGTGAATCTCGCAATAATCTTGTCGCAATTCTTCTCAGCATGCATCCTTGAATGAGCTCATTATCTGATCAAAGAAGTTTCTTTCTCACTGTGTATGTATTTCACAACAAACGCAGGTAAAGACACCCAGCTGCACAATTACCTATCAAATATATTAAGACAAAGTAAAACTGAAGTTAATTATCCAGTGGGGGTGGCTTTGTACGATCACTAACTAGGTGAGAGTAAACATGGAGATGGGCCTATTTGAGATGCGCAGTAGCAAGAAAGTGATTTGTAGCTATCCTATTATCAAAATTTAATTGCATTTCAATTAATTAGTCGCAACTAATTCACATCTTCCATAACAATAGCAATCGATTGACTGTTGTTGAGAACAAATAACAGCAGTTAGGCCTAATTGATTGGTCTCATCTGATTATTGCAATGAATTGATTCCTGCCAGTCAATAGCTGACCTACATTTAATTGATTGATTGATTTGTAATGATGAACAAGTTAGACTGATTCATAGATCAATCATAGATAGCTGCAATCATAGATAGATAGCTGCAATTTATTGTTATCATGATTCCAATATTTCGGCCTCACAGACTTTGTCAGGGATACAAAAGGAAGAGAAAAGCTAGGAAGTAATTTACTTTTTGGATTTTATATTTCCATGTCTTCTTAGTTTTCTCTTCCTTTTGTATCCCTGACGCAGGCTGTAACGCCAAATATTGGAATTATAAAAACAATAAATTGCAGCTTCTGGCTCTCTCATCAATTTAAATCATTGTAGCATATAACGTTGACGTAAAATATCGAAGTCAAAAATCCAACATAAGTAAGTAGTTTGCTAAAATGGCAATGACTAATAATTGTAGTTAACTAATTGAAGTAAATTGATTGCCTTCTGGTGGAATTAAAATTGACCTATTTTCTCGCCAAATTAAATTGCAATCTATTTTTGACACCCCGGCTTGCAGGCCTCTTTCCGTTCCAGCTACTTTCAACCCCGAGCCCAATCCTGAAAGAAGAAGTATTCAGTTTTTAGAAAACTGAAATTTATTCTGAATTTTGAGAGTTCGAAGCGATGCTGATCCGAATATTTACCTCAGGTAATTGAATTAGAAGAAAACTTTTATATTGAAGACCATACAGTCATATAGGGAAATATGAAATTGTCAAACTACATAGTTTGGGCCATATTAGCCATACAGCGATGTTTAGTATCAGCTGCAGCGATATTAGAGGTCAATCTATAGTATTTAGAATGGTCCCTTTCGTGAGTGAATGATGTATATGTAATGCACTTTTTCGTATTGCGATTATAGAAGATTCAACACAAGTTTCAATAAAATGGAAAAGTCGATTTGTATACGAAATTTGCAGACAAGTCAAATCTTAAAGAGCAGCATTCTAAACAACAGCTAGAGTTTAAGCACGATGAAATATTTGAATTCATATTGAATCTGTGAATTTTTAAAGAAGAACCAAGTAATTTCAAGATTTTACAAAATTGCATAATCTGGTATAAGACGAAATTAGCAATAAGGCAGAACTGACTGCTATGGTCGATGTCATAATGCCATTATTTCGAGCTGAAATAAACACTGTAGAGATTATTTGTTGAGATTAACTGAGTAAAATTAAGTGTGATATTTATTGCAGAAAAACTTAATTTCTGGTTATTGAGGGTATGACATATATAGTCTACTGATATTGAGATTGGACCTATTGATTGATTTGATTATTCAGCAAAATGCTTGTTGCCTACGAAGGAAGTTCACAAATCGTATAGGTCACCTCGCGTCCCGAAAATATTTGAAATGCAAGTAGAATTTTCATATTCTTTAAGATTTGAACTTACTGCAACTCCACCCTATACTCCAATCCGTGAAAGCGCATAAAGCAGTGTCAGTGCTAATTTCCACTCAAAATCATTGGTCCGGTGATCGTGTCAAGCTTGTAGGTCTCATGGTGGGTGCAGATTTTATCCGATATCAGAAATTACTATGACATGATTGCATCTTATCAATGATACAAAGTAGGAGGTAGGACTGTTGATGACTAATATGGGTTGATGATTTGGTTATTCAGATCTTATCCCTATGAGGAAGCAACTCAATTTTCAATGATTTTGTTCTCATGATAGCTGTTTCGATATGTTTTGTTTGATTATGTTGTCGAAAGCCAGGTTATTGAAGTAAGATTTCGGTTTCTTGAAATATTTTTCTTTGATTGAGGAAATTGTGGTCGCAGTATCAACTTCGAAATTTTATTATATGAAAACTAAAATTGAAAATTAAAGGACATATTTTCTCTCATTTACATTGAAACTGATAAAATGTCAAGAGGCAGCAGTGGCAGTGTACTGAACGAACAAGCACGAAAACTAAATATTCAACCAACCTGCCTCTTGACATTTTAACTATTTTAGTTAGCAAACTGAATCATTTTTAAACTTTACATTATCAGTTTCGAAGCATTCGTTGTGATCATAACAACTTAATCAACATCGTCCCTTAGTTGGACATAAACTTGGAATCTCTAAGAAGTCAAAAATAAGAAAGCGCTATTTGAGCTGCAATTAGTCACGAAACCTTGTTACATGTAAATAGCCAATCTATGCCTCGCGTTCGAATTTCAATAGAATCAATTAATAACAAAAGTTTTGTGGAAATGAGACATCCAGGTTCGACTAGTTCATTTTCCATTTAGGAAACATCGATAGCGTTGCCAATCTGACTTCATTCATTAGTTTCTATCGCTTGTTGACTTTGTGTAGGACAACAACGTTTCCCATACTTCAATGTTATTCGGATAATTACCCTGCATGTAAAATAAATGAGTGAAATATCGACAATCTAACATGAATCCTAAGCTGTGTGCAATTTGTCTGATCTCAACTGCAAGTTGATGATAAATGACACATGCGGTAAAGCATTTTATATATTTGTACATATAGTCAAATGATTTGCATGATTTGTTATTTCCAGGTAATCTGCACGTTTATCTGTAGGCCTACTCGCATTACAAAAATTTGAATCAAATTGAGATGGATTCTCTGTGATTTGTTAAAGACTTTTTATATGTGGTTACACCAGATTTGATAACATTTTTTAAATACAAATTATTTCTATGAAAAGTCAATTCTATATTTTGTGAAATAAATATTGACTTTATGTAAGGTGTACAACTGTGCATGAGGCTATCAAAGAATTGGAATATCATTTTAAATTGCGGATACTTTGATAACTATAATTTTGAACTTTTATAATCTTTCGTGTCAATATATGTTTCATTTGGCGTATTTTCTAACCCTATGCACCAGTCTGATATTCAAATTCGACTTAGTTCAGTGGCAATGTAGCAGCATGTACTGCAATAACGCCATCGCGCAATCCACTACTCTCTTTGAGATCAAAAACCTCAGCGATTCATGTGCTGTATAATCTAATTAGCAATGGTGAAGATGATATTATGATATAGACCCCGTTATGAGATGGTGAAGACAGTGCAGAGGCAGTGGTAAAGAGGACGGAAGGTGTCCTTGACGATCATATGCTAAGTAGGCCTAATTTATGTACAGTATGTACCTAGAAATATGAACATGTCTATCGAATGCCCAGTAGTAGCACTTGTTTAACAGCAAAATTGTGAGAAATCAGTTTGTTTAGCTCTTCTATTATCGTGCATTATGAAAATGGTGTACAAAGTATTATAGAAAGTTAACGACATGTGAGATCAGGATCGACCTCAGTAGGCCTACCCATGGTTTGAAAACGATGGACACACTCTGACCACACTTGCACAACTACTTGCTTACTCGAAGCTTATAGTTGCTATTACTGTTGCTTTCTACTCTTGCTGTAGACCAGCATGTTAATTTTTTTGAAGACACGTTTGATCATTTTCGTCTCTTGTGATGCAGGATAAGTAGGGCTCCTATCGGATCAGCGGATCATTTGACTCATGATCCGATAACTGTTATCGGTTCGGCTCATATCCACAACTTTTTGTTATCGGATTGGCTCCGGATCATGGGCATGAGCCGATCCGATGATCCGGTAAATGATCCGATACATTTATAGTAGGCTTTCCTCTCCTGAACCAGTAAAATATTATTCAAGATGAGTAAAAATTGTTCGTATTTTGACTTAATATGACAAAATATGCTGTATAACACAGTTCACACGTCTCATTCCATTAACTGTTAGCGAAAACATTACTTGTTTTCATTTACGGATAATTTTCACTTACCCTGTAGGCAATTAGTAGGCAATCTACACGTTTATTTGTAGGGCCTACTAGTATTACAAAATTTTGAATCAATTTGAGATGGATTCTTTGTAATTTCCTAACGGCTTTATATATCTTGTTACACCAGATTCGGTACCATTTTTGAACTACAAATGATTTCTAAAAAAGTCAATTCTATACTGATCAAATTTCTTCTGTAGTTGGGTGACGGTCAACCCAGCAAGAAATTCTTGAACAAATTGCTTCAATGTAGAATTAAAGTTGGCCTGTCGACGATGAACTTCAAAAATTTCGGAAGACGCATCGATCGAGTAAATTAAAGTCAGGTGAGTAAGGAGGCTGTTTCGCTAGACTAATGTGCTCGCGGTCCATCCATCGTTCAACATGCATCGCAATATGTGGTCTTGCGTTATCATGTTGAAGATACATCTCCCACCGAGATAAATTCAGATGCTGTTTTGAAGGAACAATAAGCATCTGTCACCATTGATGCTTCCACCGTGACGTAGCACTTCGAAATAGAAGAAAAACTTTGCATAGTTGAGGGCAACCATAATCAACACTTTCTTATCGCCCATTGTCCTGCGACAGCTTGAGCGTGGTCATCCCATCTCTTCGTGTAATTATCTCCCGCCACTTTAATGATGTTTTCTTCTCCTTAAGCGTTAACGAGCAGCTGATGAATGTTCGTTGCCGAGTAGCCATTTTGAGAGATTGTTTTGATAAAAAATAGATGTCACACTGCTGAAACTCCGATAATGATTTCAGAAGAAATCAAATTAATAAACAGAGAATAGTAACTTTTATTTCTATGTTATTCTACAACTTCAAAAAATTTTCACAAAGTAATGACATAAGTGTGCCTATCGAGATGAAATCAACAAAACGCTCATATCTGTGGTTTATATCCTTGAGACACGCATATCTGCATAATAAATTTCAATTGCATTTCCGCATGCAAATGTCACCTGAAAAGAAGAACAGAATTATAACTCAGATTTTCATGTTAGCTTCTGACAACAAATTTATATTGTAAACATACGGAACAGCATTCAGGTCAAAAACTTGTCTTGAATAAACATCAATTATACGCAAAAACTCCAAAAAAATGGAGGTTTTAGTAGATGCAGTTTTTATATATATTATATTATGAAATAAATATCGACTTTATGTAAGGTGTACGCACTGTGTATGAGGCCAGCGTATGTTACCTAATATTATTCAAATACTTTCAATCATCAAAAACAAGGAATTTGGGGCTAACATATAAAATGATTTAAAACGGTAGCGAAGCTAGCAGAAAGCTAGATTGAATCGGTGGGGGCCTTGTTTCTCATCCATAATAACTCACTTATTTATGTAGCTACGATTTTGCTTTGAATTTATTTTAGAATTATGTTCATTTTGAATCTAGGCCTACAAGTAGCTGCAAAAACTTTCAAATATTTATCATAAAGAAGATATTTGCATTTTATTAACTGTTTAACTTATCATTCTGATTAGTCCACTACCATTATGCTTTTGACAACTTAGTCTGTATGGATCCCGAATTCTGAAGATGGTAATGCGTATTTATTGTGCATATTGACCAAAAATATCTGCTTACTTGAAATTATGAATGGACCTATATATCAAATATAAGAATTACTACTAAGCTGAATTAACCTATGAGTATTTCTGTTAATAATATGTTAGTATCATGTAATGTAAAACCTCTCTTGTGTCATAAATGTATATGAATTAATTTTTCTAGTAGGCCTCTGCTGGGGTTCCTCATATAGGAAGTCATGCAGTCTTTCACGATTACTAATTTTTGCAGATTATGCCCTAAATTGTCCCCAATAACTTTGTGATGAAGTGTTTTTTTTCAGATGGAAGATTGACATAGTACTTTTTGGCTAGAAAATAGATTTAGTTAAGTTAGAGCACCTGATTGTAATCATTGAACAGTAGTAGGCATAAGTTTCATTACCGGATCATAAAGGATCAAAAATCATTCACCGGATCATTACCCATCGGCTCTCGGATCACGCATGCAGCTATCGGATCGGATCCCGGCTCATGTACATAGGAGCCCTAAGGGTAAGCATGATTTTGAAAAAAATAAACGGTGCATGCGAAAGCCATTTTCAATCATTCTCTTTTATTTCAGAGCAGCAACATATGGAACCCAATGAAGTTAACGACCATGGTCTAAATGAGAAAGACGGGTATAAACTCTGAAAAAGATAAATAATAATTGCATGGGAGAAGCCGGACGTTATCGGTGGCAATGCGCAACGATAGTAGGCCTATAAACCATTGGATAGTAACACCTAAGCAGCTGCTGCGCCTTCGCTCAAGGTCTTTCACGAACGAAATGCTAGAAATGGTGTGGGATTGTGAGACAAGTGTTTCAAAGCGGGCCACTTTTGGTGACTGGCTTCACGACGACATGACCTGCTGAGCATGCACACAAGCAAGATAGTCGTTCTACAGAGCAAAATATAAGCCCACTAAAGAGAAAATTCTTAATAGAAGTGCATGTGTGCAGTGCATGTGTATTTGCATGGGAGCCTTAGAAAATGCTATACACTACTGTCAGATCTGATTGTATATCATGCAACAATAACACAAATTATGTCTTGAATGAAACTACAAGTAAAAATTGCAAATTACATATTGTTCTTATCTGCATTCGATTTACATGTAGCCAACATGTAGTTGAATAATACATCAAAGCAGTTGATATGAATAATATATGTGTAAAATGAAATTTGAAATGCACAGGCAGGATGGTCATACCAGACAAATTGTTCTAATTGCAGGTCTATAAAGTTCATTGCTTCAATTTTGCCTTTTATTAGCACAACCAAAACTTACTACTTTTTAGGGGTGGTAAACACAATACACTGTTCTGAATACACTGGCTTCGTGAACTTTCAGAGAAGATAACTGCATTTGCATGACTCCGAGTATATCAGTCATGTAATATTAGGCATTCATTGCAAACGATAATGATAAAAATTACTTATAGATGTTCTATTCCTCAAGTTAATGCTGATTAATGTTTTTACTGACTCGCAGTCATGATTCCGATCTGTGCACATACTCAATGCATTTTCATTTAAAAAGAAATTAATCCTATTGAGATGTACACTGTACTAAACGATGTGCTGCTAAGCCTTATTAAGATAAACCAAAAGTTCGTACGGCAGGAGTGTTGAGGGATGCGTGTGTAAAGTTGGTGGAACCACCATTTATTATAGCGAGATTCTATTCCAAACAGCTTCTACTTTATCAATGTCAGCCTCTTGATCACAAACCTGGGCTCAGATTTCACAGATTCGCAGTTGTTACTTAGAAATTCAGGCTTGAAGATAAAAGTGGAAAGCATATTGCTGAAATCAGAACGTGCTCGCAGATAGCATGTATTAATATGAACTATCATAACATTTTTCAGTCATTGATCACGCATAAATAGCGGATATCTTTCTTGAATGCTATAAGAAAAGTAATTTCATATTATTAACCATCATTTTTAACTGGCAGCCGAAAGTGGTTTTACGCATTTTGTGCTTCTAACTTCAAGATGACAATTTTGGCTTGAGATAAAACCACTCCCATATAATGGAACATAGTCATTAAAGCATAATATTTGACGCTATGTACTGTATTTTAGGAAAGGAAATTTCTACACATAAAATTCAAATTGAACATGAATGTTTTGCAGTGGCTACCCATTATATGCAGTGTTGATTGACATGAAGATCTGTCTAATTAGCAAAAACCATGCTTTGAAATGCTGGTAATCTTGTTTTTAATGCTTCATAACTTTCACGAAACCTCATTCATTCTGAACAATTACGATTTATTCATCGGTTTTTAAGTTAGATGAAACACTGAATGAGGTCACTGTAGAGTGTGAACAAACGCTGACACCGACAATGAATCAGTCACTACGTGATGTGGCTATAAATAGCTGTGTAACCTAATCATTTTAATATTGCAGTAGGTAAAAAGTAGAGTGCCAAGATTTCACGACTGAGTTGAATGAAAAGCACGTACGTTCATCTGTACACAAAAATGAATTCATAAAGAAAAACGTGATTTTGAATTGAATGTTTGTGGGACGTCAGATATAGGACTATTTTAGACAATTTGTGAGTTTGACTCTACTTTGCTCAAGTCTAAATGATGAAAATGAAGCTTTTACGTCACTACTCCCCAATACTACTTTGCTCAAGTCTGATTTCATCAATTTGCATATCACCATCAACCAAACTACATACTGTTGCAACTAACTGAAATGCCGTATAATGTGAAGATACTTATTGAATGAATGAATAGAAATTAGCCTTGCATATTTCTTGTATTGACAATTAATGGACAGTGAATTGCAATAATTAACGTAGTACTAGTGAATTTGTCCTGATTAACTTAGAGAAAGATAAGCTCAAATTGAATGACGAAAACAGCTTGAGACGAATAGGTTGACAAACGAATAGCAATTATTCCTATGCAATCTGTTTCGTTCATCAGATTTGTTGTGTTCATAATTATATTCGATTTCATCGCGTCAGAATATGAAATGTACAGTCTTTTCCACGATATGATTTGTATCAGAGTTTTCTAAGGTTCAGACCTGGTTGTGACCGCTAGGGTTGCCAATGTTCGGACAGTCCGGAATGCGATAAGATATTGTTGGGTTTGTCCGGTATTTTCAAGGATGATCTTACTATGCATTTCAACTATTATAATTTCCTTTCGTCGTAGTAATCCAGTGACTTGAAGTAAAACTTTCTCTCGGGAAGTGCTCAGGTTCTTAGGTCAAGACCAAAAGAAAGGACCCATTCTTTCGTATGATTCCCGAATTTGATAAGCGATAAAATTACACCTACCTGACACTGAATTTATCAATTTATGGCAATCGCTGATGCCCGTCATCACAAACACAGTTATCAAATAAAATGTTATGTACACCATCCATGCTTGGGCCTGAATTGCTCAGCTGAAAAAATTATGGCCATTATTTTCTTTTGTACAACACAAGAGAAAAAGGGGAAAGGGAATGAGAGAGAGAGAGAGAGAGAGAGAGAGAGAGAGAGAGAGAGAGAGAGAGAGAGAGAGAGAGAGAGAGAGAGTGAGAGAGAGAGAGAGAGAGAGAGAGAGAGAATTAAAGATATCTCAACAGTCAATTTATGCACGCAATCATGATTATTCGATGGAAAGTGTAGTCACACTCTTTGGAGCTTTATCACTTGGAGATCAGGGCAAGGCTGCCATTTAACCACTTTGATAGGAGCAACATAGAAAGAATCTTATCTAAATTCATGGTTTCGGCGCCATTGGAGAGAATGGGAAAGAGTGTTATCGACAATATAGAATATACTCTGAATAAACTTTGATAAATCTTCGGTTAAAAAAGAATGCTGCTGTTTATTGTGGCCAGACCTCTCAATGAAGTAGACTGGAACTCCGTCCATTGAATCCATCAAGACAATGAATTCAAGCGTCAATATGTTGACGTACAACTGTAAAAAATCTATTAACTGACACATCATGATTGCATTGTACTGGATTCAATGTACCGATGCAAAAGTCAGTTGAATAGCTGTTCTACATTCGCTGTGATGATCATTAGGAAGGATGGTTTCAGCAGCTTGCTTCTTTTTACGCTGCGTTTTTTATTGCGACATCGATTTCTTTACACATCGATTTTCTGACAGCTAATTTCTTTACAGCGCATCTGTATATAAACAAAAGACTTTGTAGCTTCGTTGAGCATCGTTTTCTTACATAGACTTCAAATACAAACAAAAGCGGCTGCTGTGACATCTATACTTTCTTATCACTTCCATGCATTCACTTTGCTATGAAACATAAATTTCGAAAACATGTGAAGTCACATAATCGTTGTTACATGTTGTTACATGCTCAATTTCAGGCTGTAGGCACGATGCAGGAGGAGATGGAGGTGCTTCTCTGAGCTATGGTGCTGCGAGGTGGGGGTCCAAGTCTATCACCTTCAATGATTCCTTTGTCAGCGGGAGAGACGTCTTCTACTCGATCAAACTTAGCTGAAACTGGGCGACTTGATTTTACTTCAAACTGAGCTTAGCCAAAGCCGCGACAAAGCCAGTTATATGGATAATTTTTTTATTTCATAAACTGGGCTTCACAAAGCCATTCATCAAATGGTTTAACACAATTAATCAAATTTCCGGTGCATTTCTCTGGAATCATTCATTATACGAGTACATATATGAAATCCAAACTAACCTATTGATGAATGACTGTACAGGAAAGAAGCTGACAATGGTCGTTTGAATGGGCTTACTTCTATGTTTTCTCTGTCTGACTTTATTTTTGGTCATAATTATTTTCTCTTTTATGTGCTGCTAATTTTCCAATTACTGAGTCAATTTCATTTCCCATGATCAAGGCGAAACGTCGATTTGTAATGCATGTTTTATGAAATTTAATTGTAATTGAAGAAAATTTGGTTTTTCCCTAGATAACCTACTTGTATAAATGAGAAATCACCTGTGACAACTTTGGAGTTGCCCAACGTTTCGAATACCTTTAATAGAGCTTAATGTTCATACAATGATTATACAAATTATTGAATTTCAAAAAATTTGAGACTTTAACCTAGTTACATGTTACAAGCGATTTCTTGTGACAATAGAATTGAGCATAATGAGGACAGAAATCATGACAAGTAATGGATGTAGCAGAAGGGTTAGTAGACATATAAAATAAAAAACATACACATCGGTATATAAAAAATTACATAAAAAAACATTATAAAAAGTTCCTATACTACAAAGGCAGAAGAGATTCTATGAATTAAAATTGATTCTTGTCTGATTAAAAGGGATTCTATTGACTTTCGTTTGTCGTTGTTTTTTCATACTATGTACTTCATATGTACAAAGGTTCATTCCTAGATTGCAGTTCCAAATTTTGTGAAATTCAATAATTTGCATAAACATTGCATGAATATTTCAGTTGCTCTATTAAAGGTATTCGAAACGCTGGGCAACTCCAAAGCTTTTTATTCCGCGGAAAGCCAGAGGCGATTTTTCATTTATAATCGAGATTCCCGGAATGGCCACAAAATCTCTTAAGCGACTATGTTATATAAAATTAATTGTTCCTCCCGGGTACGAGGAAACTCTTAACTTGGCTTCACACCTTTAAACTACTTTGTTAAGCAGCTTGCTTGTTTTCCTCACGTTTGAGGAGAATCAACCCAGATATACTGGCATCGATCTCACACATTGATCACAACAATTCTTATTGTAAGCAGTGAGCCGCCCCGGTAGGGCAGTTGTAGGTCCGGGTGCGCTCTCTCGGTTCATTTTAGGTGTGCGAAGCTGTGCGAACAGATCAGTTGGCTTGGTGGCCGTCGATCTTTGTAAAAAAGGATCTTGTAACGACTTACAACTCGTATATTCGCTCCATCGTCGAATTCAACTCTCCATTGTATGTTGGAATCAATGAGAAGAACAGTTACTATTTGATGAAATTACAAAGACTCTGTCATCGTATCATTTGCGGCAATGTTTGCAAGGATGGATGCCTTGAAGACCCTGAAGAAACAGGAGAGCTCTGACTACATTCATTGATATGTTCAACCCCAACAACGTTTTGAACGTGCTCGCTCCTCGGCATCTTAGTCCCGCAGCCAGAACGAGTTTCTGCAGGGAATGAGGCCGAAAATAAGACTTTCACAGAATGATGTACACCCTATGACTACTTCGAATCGGCACGGCTGCCGAGTTCTAGTGAGTTCCTCTTCTTGTCAGACAGGATCAAAGAAAAACATGTGTAAATCCAATGGGACGCAGGTTGCAGTTTTTGGCTAAAATGAAATTTTGTATATTTTCTCTGATTAAACGAAAAGTACTAAGTCCAGAGTCATAATTTTTGGCATGAAATGTTTTCAGGTCATTTCCTATGATGTGCATGTGTTATTATCATGCATCTAATCGGCAATGTATGTGAGAATGTGGTTGAATGTGGATAAAGTTGCTCAAAATGTTTGCGTTTGCCGACATTAAGATGCTCGCCAAATCCAAATGTGAATACCTTTATAGACAGGGGTGCATGAACATGAAAGGAAATTATCTGAAGACATTCCATGCCAAAAATTATCACTCTGGGCTTAATACTTTTCGTTTAATCAGAGAAAACATACAAAATTTAATTTCAGCCAAAAACTGCAACCTGCGTCCCATTGGATTTACACATGTTTTTCTTTGATCCTGTCTGACAAGAAGAGGAACTCACTAGAACTCGGCAGACGTGCCGATTCGAAGTAGTCAAAGGGTGTACATCATTCTGTGAAAGTCTTATTTTCGGCCTCGTTCCCTGCAGAAACTCGTTCTGGCTGCCGGACTATCTGTTGTATTCTCAACATCCTGAATTGCCACTGTGTAGGACTCACTCAACGGCGTGCTTCTTCTTTTGTTCCATTTTGCACCAAGTTTTACAACAGTACTTTGTGATGCATGTCCCTTAGTTTGCATTTATTTGTTTGCGTTAAGTCTTTCTGCATTTGCACATTTGTACATGCATGATTTTCATTCAATTCAATAGACATTGCTATTATTACTGTATACAGTATAGCAGTGCACTATACGATAGGCCTGTATGTAATAACATGTAGCTACACTGTAAACTGCAGACCGACAATTATCCTAAAAAGATTACTGACAAAATCAACCGACGATTGTCACCTCCAATATCCTGCGATATCCGACGAATTTGTAGGTTCTCCACCGACATCGAAACAGATGCTCTGTATGCAAATTAACTAAACAAAAACTGTTGAATATTGATTGATTTTTTCGATTAGTGATTGCTTAACTTTTGGGCAATCAGTATTATTGTGGCAAAACTATGATTTATCTTGACATTATTTAATCAATTACCTACATTTTTGATCAAATTTAAGCTGTAATTCATTGCTATTCATTTTGTCGCTTTTTGTCAGATATTTTAGGTGTTCAGTGGCAATCATCCTACAAGAACTAGCAATGACCGACAAAATAGATTTTGTAGGATAAGTGTCTGTCAATTGTCAGTCAATGGTTTACAGTGTAGTAATACACATAGGCTATATATTTTTCTATAACTTGCTACAATCCGTCTTGTGAAATCCTGACAGGAATCCTTACATAGGGCGTGCCGGAGATGTAGGGTGCTAGGATGTAACGATTTAGTCTGGGCGCGCGCCGGCCCACCGGAGGATTCAATTTTTCGAAAATTGGGAATGTCTGGGCTTGTTGGCGCGCCGGATTGATCCAGCAAAACATGCAACGATTCCAATCTTGAGTGAAATTAGCTTACTATCCGTCCATTTCCGTATTTCCAACTTCATCACTGTAGAACCTACAATGGATTTCCTATGCGCAGAGTCTGCAAAACGTTTGGTGATTATGGTAAAATCCCGGGATCAGGAAAATATCCCTAGATTGCAATTCCTAGATTGAACGGGTCACATCACAAACAGAGGCAGTGGGTGGGTTGAATCTGGTTGAGTTCTGAACGAAGTGAAAAGCCTGAAGTGTGCATGCAAGTAGATGTCGTGAAACAAGTCTGATGAAACATGAGTTGCGCAGAGTTGGGTGAAATTTACAATGCTGATTAGAAGTGCTCGAAATACCCCACAGATCACATGGGCGAAAATGGCTTTGAGAATTTTTGACGCAACAAGTCGCTAGCCGTGCGATAAGTCGCGGCTCTACTTTGCGCATTTCTAATTGTCGATCAGATTTACCTTCTGATTTATGGTTTATGTCCACAGGACCACAAGCTTCCCCCATTAAAGAGACAATGATATTCCCGCCAATGCATGACCAAAAAATCATCGCTTACGCTCTACGTTGTAATTGCAGGTTGGAATGAATGAATACTTTCTCCCTGCAGAGGTGCAGCAAAATGCTGCTCTATTCACAAAACACATTCGTGTGTCTTATTCTACACTTTTCCAGTCAAAAAGATAATTATTCGTTTTGTGCAACCGCTGCTCTTACCAGTGTTTAATGCTCCATGTATAATACTGCTGTTCATCACCCTGTAACCTGCCACCGTGGATGTGAGTGTCTCGCAATTGATTTTCATACTAAAATGTAAAAGCATTTTAAATGATATACGTAGCGCCCCTCATTCTGTGTGTGGCAGTATTATATTCTGCTCAACGTAGCTTGGAAATGAAATGTGTACTTCTAGTTCAGTCACAATTCAAGTCCAGCACATTCTGTTTGAACCTGAGATTATCTGCCGAAACTACTTCACTATGAAAGGAGAATCATGTCATCGGCTCAGTGATTCAATGATATCAAAGTTCGACAATCAGACGTAGTCGGCTTTGACTTTTGGTAATAGAAGCTGATAACACTTATGCTTGTCTCTCTCGTCGGTGCATAACTTCAAAACTTACACATGTATTAAGCACACAGTTTTTACACATATGTTTTCTCAGTCATTTTATGAGGGAAGTGGGTCACTCACTCTGCCACTCTCAAAATAAGATGGTGTGCATGATAGTGATGTTGTAACACAGAATATTTTATGTCTCAATTATTTAGACCGTGCAGAGATGCACAGGTCCAAAATATCTTGTTTAAAGGCAAATTTTGGTTCATGAAACCCTGCTTTTATTGGTGTCATCGCTCATTTGGTTTTCTAGATTTTTTGAAACAATGAATGACGTGCTATGTAGGATTAACTTATCCAAACCACTCGCAATAAATGTTGGTATTGATGACAATATATTACCGGCCTTTATAATGGCCTTTTTGCCGTTGTTAAGATGGATTTGATAGTCACGAACGTTGTACATTCATCCTATAATATTCATTACCTCATATACACATCAGCGTTAAACACAGTTACCTCAGGTTGTATTTTCTAATCTCTTTCATTCATGCAATTGTGAGTATCTTTCAAACAAAATTCGTTTCCAAAATTTTATGCCATTGACATTGAAATCACAATGTGTATATAAATGTGAATGCAAAGACTGCAAACAGGTCTATATCGGGGAGACGTCACGACATCTGGCTACTAGAATGAATGAACACATAAAGGGCTATCCTGTACCAACCACATGTATCACGATGCATTCACATGAAATCGATGAAAGCAATTTTTTTGTTATCACTGTGTCACAATGGCATAATATTTTAGAAATCATTTGTTTAAAAGATACTCAGAATTGCATGAATGAAATATTTAGTTCATTTCCATTATTATTAGATTTGTGAACTTTAATTTGATCTTGTCTAATTTCTTTATTCTATTTACAGAGTATATTATTGTACTTTGATGGTGACATTGCAGAAATCTCTATACCCATGACCTTTCGCGAGTTTCATGTCTGAACTCTGCCTTCACTATCGAAGTTCCAGCATTCAAACAGTGATTTGTGTTAAAACCGTCAATTTTGTGAATTTTCATAATGATTTTGTATGTAAGGCTTGTAGTGTTCTTTTAGCCTTTCGCTGACGAGGGAGAATAAACTTGCTCTAAAGCGCTTACGGAACTCAGACTTTTTGATTTCACAATTTATTATGTGGGCATGCATTTCTTATATATATACATGTATGTATGTAAAAAAAATTTTCAGTCTCAGCAATTGGTTTGATATATTGAAATAATTGAAGTGAATACACATGGAATGAACAAGCGCTTTCTATATTCTTCAGGTGCAAAGTGAAACAAAAAGCAAGATCATCATAATTTCAAATATACATTCATCATAGATATGGATGTTGCAAGGTAATTTACATACTAGGACATGCACTTGCATAGTAAATAGAAAAATAACTTTGTTATAGTTTATTATGCTAAAATACATCAACGATATCTAATTTATGTATTAGATTGAAACATAGATTTAAGTATAGAAGAACATATATGCGAACTAATATAAAATGCATCTCATATTAAAAGTGAATGAATTCATAAGAAACGTATAAAAGTGATTCATGAATTCAATTTTGGATGAAAACGATCGATAAAACATTTTTCTTTACATTTACGTTCAATTTTGTTTTCAGAAAAAATATTGTAAAAAGGAAGGATTGACATGCTGCCACTACCACACGTTTCCAAATGTTCACTTAATTTAATTTGTCTATAATTGGCATTCAAAAATTGTTGTTTGTGAACCCTTACTCTGGTTCTTAAGGATGTCCCAGTTTCTCCGATATAATAATTTTGACAACCGGGGCAGGTGATGACATATACAAAGTTACTGCTATTACAACTTATATTACAATTTACATGGAAAATGTGTCCATCAAATGTACATGAAGATCCTTCTTGTAGGATGTTACAAGTACAACATCTCAAGTCATTGCATTTATTTACTTTATGTACTTGATCGCTTTCAAATGTGGATTTACAAAGAATTCTTTTCAAATTTCGTGGTTGTCGTTTACTATTAATAAAAGTACAGTCTCCAAAAATTTCTTTAGTTTTATCATCATTTTTCAATATTGAATTCACATGAGAAATAGCTGGTAAAATGTTCATGTTTCTAGGGTTGTATGTGTGTACAAAAGGTATGACAGAATCAATATTATTTTTCTTGTCACTTGTAGGATAAAATGATGAACGGATCTTTAAAGATTTTGAAATGCTATTATCAATTAATGAGTGAGGATAGCCCTGTTGTAATAAGAATTGCCTTAATTCGTCCAGGCGGTTCCTTCGATTGACATCATCACTACAGATCATGCATATAAGTCTCGCAAGGTTGTAGGGGATCGCTCTTTTAACATGGCGGGGATGGCAGGAGGAGAAGTTTAGATATTGATGAGTGGCAGTTGTCTTATAGTAAATGTCAGTGTGTATTGTTTCTTCCTCTTTAATCACGAAAATATCAAGAAAAGGGATCACCTTGTCACTTATTTCCATGGTGAATGAAATGTTGATATCAAGATCGTTAAGAATATCATGAAATCGGTTTAACTTTTCAACGTCAAATTTCCAAATAATAAAACAGTCATCCAAGTATCTTTTCCAGTTACTCATTACATCATTTGTAGTATCACTACCCCACACTTCAATAAGTCGATTTTTCAATTGAATTTCAAGATAGCCAAGTGTTAGGTTTGCGTAAATTGGGGCCACTTTTGTGCCCATTGCGGTGCCTTTGATTTGTTTGTAGCAGTTATTACCAAATTCAAAAGTATTGTTTACCAAAACAGATTTTAAGCATTCTAAAATAAATGAATGATTGAAGCGACTGTCAATTGCGTTTGGGAATTTCTGAAGCCAAAATTTTACCGCAAATAAACCTAGGTCATGGGGAATGTTTGTATATAAACTAACAACATCAAAAGTCACCAACTTAGCGTCAATGGGTATGTGCTTAGGCAAAGTTGTCAAAAAATCAAGATCATCTCTTACATAACTTTGTATATGCTTGCATAGAGGTTTTAGAATGATATCCAAAAAATTGCTAAGGCGTTGGGTAGGAGCATTTGGGCTGCCAACAATATGTCTAAACGGTAAATCTGAAGGATTTTGAATAGCAACGCATTCTGAATTATGTTCAGAAATGGCATTCTTGATCATGTTTGATTTATAGGCAATCCGCAAAAATTACTGCTTTTGAATTCAAAATTAATCAAATAGTATTTTTCTTTGCTGGTTAGATTATTTGCAAACAGTTGAATGGCTTTTTAATGTCTCTCATAATTTGTTTGTCTTCATTAGTTGGTAATTTGTAAAAGCTTTTATCTTCTAGCATATCTAAAATCTTCTTTTCATAGTAGGATTTATTCATAATCACAATAGCGCCTCCTTTATCCGTTTCTTTGATAATGATATCAGGATCGGCACTTAGAGATTTCAATGAATTTTCCTCATTTCTATTTAAATTAGACTTTGTTTTCATTACATTACTTTCCTCAGTTATGTTGATTTTCTCTAAAGTTTCACAAATGTTGTCTAATACCGTATTCCTTCCTTTTTGAGGATTGAAAGAAGATTTATTTTGAATTAAACTTTTAGGTCCATTCTGACCGACTTCGTTATTATGAACATAAAAATATTCCGTTAGTCTCAATTTGAGAGCATACTGTTTGATGTCCACTTTGACTTCTTCACTATTTTTGCGAGGAGTATAGGAGTAAATTTTAGCCCTTTGTTCAATACACATTTTTCAGGTTCAGTCAAAATCCTACTTGATAAGTTTACAACTTTTACATCAGTTTGACATGGTTTTACTTCCTTGCTCGAAAATTGACTTTTTATGCAAGTATTTAATTCAGACTCAAGTGTCTTATCCTTATCGATGCATATTACATTACTCGTGGATTGACATGACTCACTTTTTGGTAATAGCCATGGAGTGGTTTGCCTCCTTCTAAAAAAGGCTTTGTATTCTTGGATTGGTTGTCAAAATTATTATATCGGAGAAACTGGGACATCCTTAAGAACCAGAGTAAGGGTTCACAAACAACAATTTTTGAATGCCAATTATAGACAAATTAAATTAAGTGAACATTTGGAAACGTGTGGTAGTGGCAGCATGTCAATCCTTCCTTTTTACAATCTTTTTTCTGAAAACAAAATTGAACGTAAATGTAAAGAAAAATGTTTTATCGATCGTTTTCATCCAAAATTGAATTCATGAATCACTTTTATACGTTTCTTATGAATTCATTCACTTTTAATATGAGATGCATTTTATATTAGTTCGCATATATGTTCTTCTATACTTAAATCTATGTTTCAATCTAATACATAAATTAGATATCGTTGATGTATTTTAGCATAATAAACTATAACAAAGTTATTTTTCTATTTACTATGCAAGTGCATGTCCTAGTATGTAAATTACCTTGCAACATCCATATCTATGATGAATGTATATTTGAAATTATGATGATCTTGCTTTTTGTTTCACTTTGCACCTGAAGAATATAGAAAGCGAAAGCGCTTGTGCATTCCATGTGTTTTCACTTCAATTATTTCAATATATATATATATATATATATATATAATGTTTTGTAAATTCTTTTAACCCCAACTTCAAAGATACGATCTGTGTGTTGTAACCGTGGTTGCAACAGTGTTTCTCAAAATACTTTTCGTCGCGGCACTGATGATCGAGCTGACATCCCTGAAAAATATTATTGATTAGTTACTTGAAATGCAATTTACCATCTGCAACCAGGCAACAGATAACACTTTAATTCTTGGTCTAAATTCTCATAAATAAGACCAAAAAATTACCTCTTACAAATCAAAATTACAATTTTGTGGTGACTTATATAGTCAGCTTTTAAGAGAATTCAAAGCAACTTCGCATTCAAGAGAAAACTGCATATAGGTCTGAGATAGGCTGAGTGAGGAAAAGCCGGTGGATATGGATGGAAAATTCAAGTTCACTTAGTCAACCAAGCTTCCAAAGCTTTTCACATATGTAGAACTTTAATTTTTTCTTCTTTTTCTACGTTGACCTCATGGTGATCAATCAATGTTTGTTCAAGAATTTTTATCAGCATGTAGAGGCAATGCAACAGGGATGTCCACGTCCAATGTTTCTTTGCTGAAGTTCTCGGAGCCGCTCTTCGCTTTGATTTTGAAACTCACTTTCTCGTATTCCGATGACTTCTCAATAGACCTGAACATGCATGTATTGAAACATCCTTTCGGTTCTTTGCATATTCAACTCATTCCAAATACCTCATCAAAGTCAATTTCTTGAAGTAGGCCTCTAATTGCTACGCGTGTGAAGTTAGCGGAACCACCCAGCGGAGCCACTTTTATCTTTGAACTTGTGGAATTAGAGTCCAGATTCATGATCAGGAGGCTGAAATTGACAAAGTAAGAGTTGTTTCGAACAGAATCTCGAAAGTGATCTTCTGAATAACGAAAGAATTTTTGTTGATTTTGGTGCACCTGAGCAATATTCCTATGCTTGAAAATATTGATTCCAAATGCGGAGGTTGTCAGAAAAATGGAGAGATCGGGAAGTTGACTATAAATAGTCCTTTTATCCTAACATTAAGAACATCATTTCCGAGTCGGATAATCGAATCAGAGACTTTTTAGAAAAAGTAGCTAATCGTACAATCGAACTGACTGAACTGACCTCCTTTACAATTTTGACCTCACATTTCATATATTTCAAACATCGCTATAGGCATAAGCATATTCAATTAATGGGGAACACGTGTGCTGAACATGATGTTGATTGAGAAGGAGACCAGTCAATAAGGTGTTGACTGCTTTTTTTATCGGCTTTTGTTGCATGTGTTTTCTTTATTGCGTGTTTTGTTACAAAGGGGCTTGACTGTTTCCACCATTGAGTTTTGTTATCGCTTTAGAAATATGAGATTTTAGTATACAAGTAAGTGTCTTGCTGCATGCATGCTTTTTCACTATACTCAAGAAGAAGAAGATGCAATGTTTCAATCGCGAATTATTCAACGCAAATTACTCAAAATATAAATATAGGATATGATAACTGGACTGTATGAAGCAGCAAACAGAGATCAAATGCTAAAATTTCTGCTGAAATACAATCTTTCCTACTCCTGACACCTACATCAGTGTTTGTTATCAATACTTTGTTAAACTAGTGCCAAATATGTGTGATGAGTGATATAGTTTTCACCATGGCATTACAGCTCAGAGCCTCTATTTTTCTGAGCTTCTCATACACCTCCACTGTTTCAGTCAATATCTCAATTTTTTATAAATGACAACTCAACATGTCGTTGTTGCGAGTCTATAACGAAATTGGTACAAAAGATGATTTCAGTAGAGTTAAATACATCGTTTGTGTTATCTTAATCAATTAATTGTACCGGTCTGTAATTTTAAAGCACAAACGGGTTGCGTTCTGGGCTCAATTTACAGCCGATTGGCTAAGCGAACAACAATCCTAGCTGACCAACTCATATATTGAAACTAGAAACGTCAGGATGAATTGAAGAAGATTGATATGCAGAAAGCGGTGAACCCGACGATAATGGCACCTGGTCGACCTTGAATATATTCAATCAAGGAAAAAGTCAGGTTAGTGTACTTAAAAGCAGGGCTGTGGAGCCGGAGCCGAGCCGGAGCCGGAGCCTTAAGGAGCCGATGGTTTTGGTCGGAGCCGGAGCCTTAAGGAGCCGATGGTTTTGGTCGCAGCCGGAGCCGATTTATCACAAAGGCTCCGGCTCCGGCTCCGATAGTTTGAGCTTTGATATAAATCTAGAATTTTGAAAGTTATTAATTGGCATCATAAAAAAATTAAATCATTTGAAATCTAAAGATATGTCTTTTAAGTATACCAATGATCTGTCCTCCACGATATCTTTCTTTGCAGTTGCCGCCTTCTTTTGTATTATATTTATTATATATTTACACACATGTGTAATATTTTTTTATTGCATATGTTTCGTAAGACTAATTTCCATATTGACAACGTATTTTCCAAAATCCATTAATTTGAAGACTTGTTATATGCATGCTAACTAGATGATTGTAGATTCCTAGAGACAAGTCGCCAGTCATTTATGTACACATTTCCAGTTCAGTCAGCAAAGATAATATAGCTACATTTCTTGCGCAATGTCTTAAATCTAATACGGTTACTATGTAGTCTATCATCTATCGGTATGGCTACTGGCAGAAGCTGCTGGCATCTGTGACAATGCCAATTTCCTTAGATTGTATTGTAGGCTCTTGTGCAGTCCCCCCACTTACATTTTTCAAAACAATCGATTATTCAATTTGATCAATTTTGATTGGAGGGATAACTCTTCACACTCACACGAATGACCTGACTACAAGTCCTCACATGGCTATAGCAATAAGAGACCCAGCCACTTCTAGTAGCGCCCTATTATTTTAAAGGTATCTCATTCACAATGAATTTCCTTTGACTTCAAAATTCAAAGGGTATATTTCAATGCGAAAAACCCGAAGGCAAATTACAATGTTGACTTGCTGACGAAGTTTGCGACCATGACATCGCAATTACCCACGTAGATTTTTACAACAGCACGGAATGCTTCACTCAAACCGGTGATGCTGAAACGGACATCCAATGGTGCTGCATCTTTTGACCAGAGAAAAAATGGGGGGGAGGACTGCACAAGAGCCGTATCGTGTAATAATATTTCACCAAATGTCATAGACCTGTGGATTTCAAGAATTTTCATTATTATTTTTTCCGTCTGTCAACACTTTATGCTGATATCATGCTGACTTATATGTAAACAATAAAAAAAGACTGAGACGCTCTTAATAAAGGCGCCTTTTGACCTCCCTTTTCTATTGTCTGTGACATTAAACCGCACGCGCATTCGAAAGCTAGCAAAGTAGATGGGATTTCTGCTCGGTGCTCGCAGTCAAATTTTATTATGCATAGCACCCTGCAACATACTGTGTGATACTCCGAGTTCAGTTTCATCAGCCTAACCATCATCAGAGGAATAGTGGTAATGTGTTATACATAAATTGAATATAATAATATACATGAATCATTGATGAATTATTTAGTGCAACTTTACGCCATAATGAAAAATACGAAATTAATATAATGTAAGTTAAGCCTTAACTTATTAAGTATGCTGCATAGAATTACAAAACTTGTCCTAAATTAGATAATTTTAATTTTTTTAAGTATAATTTTCAATTGTACATTTCTAGCCTACACTGCAATGAGGCTATCTAAATTACAATTTCTACAGATTATGAGTCGTGGGCTACCCACTGATCATATTATTCATGGACCAACAGACTATTGAATAAAGGCAATAACAAATAACAATAACAACCTAAGCTAGCCTATAAACACTTTAATATTCAATAAAGCAATTGATATCTTTATTGATGCGGTATATTTGGCTATATAGCCGATACCCTTTCCATGTTCGAGTAGATACAGGCCCTATAAACTATTTAGAGGCATACGCTATCCAGTTTCATATTCAAGCTTTGTTAAAAAGCTTATACTACTATTCGGCCCCTGTGACGGCTAATTAGGTATATCATCATCACTCATGTGGTCTTATTTAATGTAGCCTCGTAGTAGACTGGTTGCAGGCTAGGCCAATTTATAGTTAGCCAGTGCGGGAGATCTTTATCTAATTTAACCAATCCTGGCTATAACTTTATTTTATCTTTCAGAGATAGTCAATTCATGCAAAAATATATGACAAGTATGTTATTTGTCATTATATTAGGCTATTATCATTTTTATTATTAACTTAAGTCGTTGCTTGTTAATGAAAACTAATTTGATGATTGTAGCAAGCCTCTGAAGGCCACACCGTTATCCAAAAAACCCGTTCAACGGATCCAGGATAACCAGCATAGATAGAACCTGAATTTGAAGTCGGAGCCGGAGCCGAGCCGGAGCGTTTCAAATCAGTGTCGTGGAGCCGGAGCCGGAGCCGATGAGATAACGCATCGGCTCCACAGCCCTGCTTAAAAGATAATAATACACAATAATGAATATATGCACAATAGTTAATAATGTTAGTACTAAAAAAGAACTGATATGCGTTCGCGCCGGTCAACGGGTAGGATACTTGTACTTTCCTACATATCGAGAATAAAACATTAGGCACACAGAACAATAAAATGAAATATACAGGATGTGAACAGTGCAGAAAGGCTAACAAAAATCAAAAAGAAGGGGCTCATCAGCAAGATGACCAGCTAGGTCGCCTTACGGGTCCTTTAACATCTTGTACGTTCAAACCCTAGCTGGCGGACCCTCGCCGAAATGGCGGACCCATACACAGTAACACTATCGATAACAAATTTAACCAAAGGATAGACAACTATTTGGCAGAATGTAAACCAAACTTAAATAAAACAAAAATATACATATTTAAGAATCTCTCCATACACTTGATCAGTTTACAAGCTTTATAACCACGCTTCACGAAAATATCAAAAGTACTTTTAACTTTAACAATTGCATACTGTAGATGCAAACAAATTCTTAGATACCTTAAAACTTGACTGGCAAATATATCAGAAATCAGAAATCAGACGTTTATTAGCCATTGAGGCAAAACATTACAATGTTAACCAAGATGATGATAAAATGAATAATGATAAAATGGTAAACATAAAATGACTATGATGAAGCGGTCGTTCGAACTTTAGCGGAGAGGAGACATTCACGGCATATTCTGAAAATTAACTGAATAACAAAAATTCTTTAATCTGATTCATGAAAGTATCATTGACTTGGATGCAACTATACAAGCAGAGTCAAATTCCGTACGACAAATACATTTATTATGAATAGTAGATAATGCAAATAGGATGACATTTCACAAAACAAGGAAAGGAAACCCATCTTCAAACATTATATGTAAGTCAAGTCATCGATCTGACATATACTGGTTTTTATTTATCAATTTAGTTGATCAGTCACACTCAATCTGAACTGTAATTTTATGAGTTAATATACGAGTCATGTCTGAAGGTCCGGAGAGCACGTAATCAATTTATCAAATATTATTACAGCAAGTACGTTCATATACAAGATTGATATCAAAGACATAACACTACTTATTATGATATGAATAATATCATTGACACTCACCTGTAATCAGAGCGGAAATTATTGGATGGTGAAAAATTACAGTGCTCTGGACCTTCCGACTCGTGGCGGTAATGGTCGTGGATGTCTAAAGTATTTGGTTATGATTCGATCGCTCAATCAACTGGCATGGCATTATCATCAATAGGCAACGTCGACAAATTTCAGTTATCTATACTTAAAGGACAACAGTTTTAGATATCTATGAGTTTTTAGGATTCCCGTATTGCCGTTGCTCGTTGAATATATTTTGATAGTGATTTCATCTGCTGAAGACTTAGCATGTCCATTATTGTATAGAAATTTGCACTATCATCAGTTTCCAAAAATGGTATGAATTGTCGTCTAATGTCCGCATACTTGGAACAAATGGAAATTGAATGCATCAAATCTTCTACATCTTCAGAGTTACAATTCATGCAAATACATTCTTCGTAAGATTTTCTATTATTGCATCTACCAATTTCCGCAATCAAATGGTGGTTGCTTGTTCTCATTTTTAGTATAGGTATCACTATCCTCTCATCATTAGTCTGATTCAAATAATGCTTCAGGTTGCATTCAAAACGACATAGTTGCAAGTCATTTAATCCTCGATTACTGTTTCGCGCGCTGTCTGAAGTATTCAGTTAGTTTGTTATCTATTCGATTCTTACTATTCATATTTTTATGAGGGTCAAAGATTTCATTCAAGTCGAACTTTTCTATTAACTTGATAATTCTTGCGGTCCATGTGTTACGGTAATTGATCGTGTAATGAATTAAATACTTTTCTGATGAATTGATGTTCATCCATTCGATTCAATTTCAAGCAATAATTTAAAGCCGCTTTATAAAAGTGGTATTTCATCGATTTTATGCCGAATTCTGCTATGATACTATAAGTCGGGGTTGTTCTTTTCAAATGATAGAATTTTTTGTAAAATTGTACTTGTATTTTATTCAATTCTTTAATGTTTCTATCAAAATAGAATTCAGCTGCATATTTCATCTTTGATAATGTCAACATTTCAAATGAGTTTTTCAAAATTTCTCCATCGACGCAACCGAACTTTTTGATAGTTTTTCCTGTAATACAAGATGATATCTTTCCACGTTTGGCTAATTCCTGCAGATGTTTCCTATCACTTTTTGAAAATAATACGCCGAGATATTTATACTCTTCTACAATCTCGATAGAATGCATTTTCTGTTTGATTTTAATATTAAATTCTCTATATTTATTGGAGTCGTTGTATGTCATTATCTCTATTTTATCGTAATTAATATTTAGACAGTTTTCATTGCAGTAATTTTGAACAATTCTTATTTGATGGGTTGAACCTCCCTTTGTGCGACTCATTAATAGTATACTCATTGACAAAATTTTTGAAACATTTACTTCTTTAACTTCTTTCATTTTTGACTGGTATATATACATGTATGTTTGATACCTTGATAATTTAGTCACAATCTCCACCAAGTCGCTAGCACAGAAAAACAACGCATGTAGCAGATCCAACTTTAATAGCGCGTATGCCCCCCTCTAGCTCCAATACATTCAGTAATCCGAGACGGCATGGATTCACAAAGTTTCTGAATGAAGGATGTTTCAAGGAGAACCCACTGCTCTGTCAATCTTTCAGAGAGAATCTTCAGGGACACTGGTGGAAGTGAATAGCGGTCTCTCACTCGCCGCCCAAGCTCGTCCCATACTTGTTCAATGGGTGACAAGTCAGGTGAGCGTGCTGACCACTCAAGGGTTTGAATGTTCAATCTCCTAACAGTGGCAATGACAGCCGAGGAGCGATGTGGTCTTGCGTTGTCGTCTTGGAAGACGAGATCCTCCACCCTGACCACTGGGGCAACGAAGCACAATTTCATTGAGATACCTCTCTCCAGTCAACGTGCCTTTGATGATGACTGCTGCTGTCGTTCGTCCGCCATGCCGAATGCCACCCCACAGCATAACACTTCCACCACCATATCTGTCGTGTTCTTCAATACAGCATGGGGCAAAGCGTTCACCTGGAAGACGATGCACTCTGACACGACCGTCATTGAAATCCAGAGTGAATCTCGATTCATCGGTCCACAAGACTTTCTGCCAGTGATGGTCATTCCATGAGCGATGGGCATCACACCAGGCACTCGTCTTCTGCGGTGCTCAATACTCAATGGAATTAGGACAGCTGGTCGTCGCGATTGAATTTCAGCTTCTCGCAATCTTCGGTAAGCCGTTCGAACGCTACAGTCTATATTTGAGGTACTCTTCCAGTGTACGACTAGCTTTGGGACTGACACAAATCTGTTCCTCTTTGCAGCTAAAACTAGACGTGCGTCTGTCCTTCCTGCAGACTTCCTTGGTCGACCAGATCCCTTCTTCTTTTTAACATCTCCTGCTTTCCATCGACACCACCACCTCCAAACAACGACTCTCGATAGTTGCAGCTCTTCGGCAACACTCGCACAACTTCTACCACAACGAATCATTCCAATAGCCATACCTCTGGTAAACTGATCGTGTGCCATTTTATTTTACAAAAGCTGGATTTCAGTTCACGTTTATGTTCAATTTGTAAAAGCAATTGTGACAGTTGTATCGATATCAAAATTTGAAATTTGACCACCATAAATCTTTCTCCATTCTCTAATGTGTTGAATGGTAATACATAGAAAGTGAGATATTACATCATACCTGAGAAAAAAATGAAACAAACTTCAATTCAAGCCAATGATAGTTTGTTTCATTAATTATGTCAATGAGTATATGTCGTCAGCGTATATGAGTGACGCAATTTTCATTTCAGCTATTTCAATGGCATCAATGTACATGTATTCTTCATTCTTATCTAGATTTAACAACAGATCGTTTATGTACAGACAAAATAACGTGGGCGATAAACTATCTCCTTGAGGGATACCATTTTTCAACTTAAACTCATCGCTTTCATTTCTGTTGAATAGAACTCTGTAAGTTTTATTATTAAGTGTATTATACAATAACGATATAAACTTTCCTCCTGGTAATAGATGTTTCAGCTTGAATATTAGCCTTTCCTTAGGAATGCTGTCAAAGGCCTTCGATAAGTTAATGAAACAAAGATATAGCGGTTTTTTTAGCATTTTTGTGTACTTGAATTATTTCTTTTAATAGCCAAATACAATCTAATGTGGAATTGTCTTTCCGAAATCCTATCTGGGATTGGTGTAGTAAGTCATATTTTGCTATCCAATTATTTATGTGGTTATTAAAAATTTTCGTCATCAGTTTTTCAAGACAGGAAGATAGGTTGATAAATCTGTATGATTTTGCATCATTATTATCACCCTTTTTGTATATTGGGGTTGTACAGCTGAGGTTCCATGGAGGATTTTGATCATTAAGAATTTGGTTGAACATATTTTCAAGTATAGCTCAAGTATCGTCACTGTTCTTTTTAAGTATTTCACAGACTACACTGTCAGGTCCACTGGATTTTGAATTATTCATGCATTTAAGTGAGTTTATTATTTCATCCTTTGTAATGTCAATGTTAAGATTATTATCATTACATACGATGGCATCAAGATTCTTTACCTCAACTTCCATCGATAAGTCTTTGTTCATTTCTGTCAATATCTTATCAGTGAATTCTAATTCCTGTTGAAAGTCTGTTATTGTAAGCGAAGTTTTAAGTTGTCTTTTCTTATTGCTGTTCTTGTCATTAATTAACTCCCAGTACTTTTTACAATCATTAGTATTTTTTGCATCCTTTAGATCCATTAACTTAAGTGACTGTAGTTTTCGCCTTTCCTTCTTAATTTCATTGCTTAATATTCTCTTCGTGTTCAGCATCATCAATAAATTATCATCTGTTTTATCAGTTTTCCATTTTTCTATAGATGCTTTGTATTCCTGTCGAAGTTTCCGAGTTTCAAGAGTGTATTTTACTTGAGTATTACATCTACTTATCCTTTTGGTAGCCGTTTTAGTGCTCTCAATAAATCGGTTGTAAATTTCATTTTGATTGGCATCATTTGCATTTATGTCACCTGTCAATTCACATAAATTATTTCGAAAACCAGAAAAGTTAAAATCATTTTCACAACTTTTACTCCATTTGAAGGGTTTTGCCTTCGCTACAGTACGTTTTTGTCGATTAATAATAGCTCTCCTATCAATTTCATTTTTTTAGTCTTATATTTATTTCAAGACACAAAGGTACGTGATCGGTATATAGTCTTGGTTCCATTATTTCGAAGACCTTTAGACAATTTATAACTGATTGTGATATCATCACATAGTCAATGACTGACTTATGGATCTTATCGTTGCACATTCTGTAAAAGCTACATTTTCCTTATTCATATCGGCCATTTGCTATCACTAGAGAGGTGTCGTTACAGAAGTCAATAAGTTCTTTTCCAAATTTGTTGATTGTTTCGTCTTTTGTTGTTCTTTGAGGAATGTCTAGGATTTCTTTATCATTTACAGAACCGATTCTACCATTTAGGTCACCGATCATTATTATGGTTTTCATTTTATGTTGATCTATATATTCTCTTATTTTACTTAGGAAATTTTCTTCAACATGCTTGGATTCGCGGTTGTCTCGATAACATAATATGATAAACAGATCTTTTATATCAATCCAAGAATGATCAGACAATTTCATTATCAAGAGATTCCCGTTTTCGCACACTATCTTCGTTATTTTCGTCAAATCTGCGTTTTCTTTGAGAAACATAGATACACCTCTAACATTTCTACCTAAAAAATTATTCCTTCTATAGCATGGATGATGAGCATCATACGAATGAATATTTATCGGTTCATTTTCAAAATCAAGATGGGTTTCCGTTAGACAAATGACGTCGGCATTATTGGCGTCAATTAACAAATCAGTATTTTCTATTTTATTTTTTGTTAAGCCATTAATATTTACGTAAAATAATTTCATCGTTTTAAATTTCTTGTCATCATTTTCATCGTTCTCATTACTACCGGATGCATTAGTCTCCTCTCCAACTTCAGTATCAAACAACCGTTGTGATGATGGCACAGTCGGTGCTGGAGCTTGGGTCTGCACAGTTGTAGGAGGCATCGGTGCAGGTGGTGGAACCCAGAAGTTCTGTGGAGGTGGGTAGTTCAGATACTGTCCTTGTACACTCATGGGATATGAAGTGGGCTGCCATCGGTTGTCATATCTTTGCTGGTACTGTCTTTGGCGACTGTAGTTGCTGTGTCTTGTGTCGTATTGTCGATTGCTGTGATAACAATTTCTAACAATATGTCCAAACTTCCCGCAAACATAGCACTTTGGACCTTGGGATCGATTACGGAAAAAGTTTCTCCTGCGGTTGTTATGTCGGTAGTTGTTGAAGCGGAAGTTGCTGTTTGGTTGTTGCAGGTTTGGTCGAAGATGCTGCTGATTTGTCTCCCTCGTTCGTTGGTCGATCTTCAATACCATCAGCTTGATTTCCTCAATCTCTTTCTTGATGTCCTCATTGTCTGGTGCATCTTCCTCTGTTCTTGTTCTAGCTGTTATTGGATGCTGTTGGTCTTTTTCTATTTTCTTACGCAACTCTTTGATCTGATCTTCGTGCTTTGTCAATTCTTCGTCGTAAGTTTCAATAGTCAGTTCAAGATCTGCTTTGGTTCGTCTAATTTGCTCTAACTCACTCAATAATTCTTTCACTTTGTCATCGTCTTTGGTGGGTTTCGATATTTGATCTAGAACGTTGCAGATGGTCTCAATGTCACTTTCATGTAGCGCTAGGGTGCACTTTTCACAGCTGTACTTTCTACTGTACTTCCTCTTGGTGTATTTTACGATCTCGTATGGAGGCAGTCCCGTACATGAATAGTGATAGATCTTCTCACACTTATCACATGTTAAGTATTCTTGTTTTCCACCTGACTCTCCACAAGCTCCGCACTCGATATTAGTGTCCATTAAAATGAAGCCGGAGGGTGTATTTGGGGTCGACATCATGCAATTATTGCAATAAACACCAAATTTTTGAGACCGTCAAATACGGCGGATCAATATTCGCACCGATATGAAGAGGAAGAAGATTTTCCGGAAAAGTAAATATTACAACATTAAAAGAAAATTGTTCCACTTTATGAAAAACGGAGGTGTGCAATCCATCATGATTAACGTTCAACTTAACATCAGGGTATTCAACGGACGTGCTATTGGTCCAATTTCTTTCTGTTTTCAAATCAGGCAGATAATCTTGACCTGTCATCTCTGAGACTCACTTAGCTCAACACACTCCATCGACTATTTCCTGAGACGCACATGTTTGGAAAACTGAATTTGACTGAACTTAGCTTAATACAGTAGACTAACCTAACTTGACCCTTTCACTCATGAATTTCTCTCAAAAGTAAGGTTTGTTTTGATAAAAATATTTGCGGGCATTCTAGTACGAGGTTGAGAGTAATGACACTGATCTCCTCTTTCTCTTTGGTTATGAATTTTTGTCGTTATGGGATCAATTGTCCCCAAATATGCGGGTCGAAGTGTTGTCAAATAGACACAATGTGAATGACAGTGATAAGTTTAACGACCTTTCAGATTTTTTGATGTCTTTCTGATACCGTAAGACTAACTTTGTAAGACTAACTCTTTTGTAATCAACTAACTGATGATAAGTTGATGATTCAGTGATCTCATGATTATTTGAATTATTCCAAAACTGACTATTGCTCTTGTTGACTTTAATTGCACCAGCAAATTGCCACTCTTATGAGAAAATAGGTTTTCTCGTCACATTGGAATACTCATTTGACAGATCTGAAGTGATGCAAGCCTGTGACAATTACTTGGATCGTAATGGGGACACTTTGTGCTACGAACTACGATAAGCTAGCAGTGCATTTTGAAATACTGTGTATAACGAGTTCTTGCTTCAAACTGTCAATATAACTGCGCCTCATTGCTAACGTTACAAAAACAATGGGACAAATTGGAAAGTGAACAAAAGTTGCAAATTGATAATGATTTTTGATGCTTGATCGATAGATGTTTCAAGCATACTTTGACGAGTTGTCATTTTATTCATCCCACACTGACTATTGTTGTGCTGAGTCTTTAGCAAGAATGCTGAGTGCGCTTATTTTAAAAGTCTTAGGATTGATCCGACCAAGGTTTGAACCAAAGTCTTCCGGACGCAGAGCGAAACTTTTCTCCGCTAATTATCTCATCCGAGAGATCTCCTCAATTGCTTTCAGAGTCAATGCATGTGATAGTTATGAGACCTGGAGTCTACTTTGAATGAAAGTTGACAAATTTAAGATTTTGAATATTTGATATATTTTCCATTACACATTTATAATCATTTTCAATAAAGAAATCAATAAAATACACTGCATTCATCAGCATCCGGTTTTTAAAGAACTTAAATGGATAATTCGCATTTGCAATTTTCTAAAAGTTTGGTGACTTCAACAGACACTCAACATTAGTATTTAAATACGCATTCGCATCTACATTTTCTGATGAATCAACTTGCATCCGCTTCCACACACACACACGTGTGTGTGTGTTGAGTGAATAACCGCTGTTCAGTACCGCTAACTCATTAATTACTATGTGCATGTTACAGTTTGTATGATGCGAAATATTAATGGTATAATACTGTCCCCATCGATTGTGTGTTCTGAATTGATTCATTTTCATTTTCAGAAGTAACTTTTGAAACATTAGACCGGAATCAGCTTGTTTCTCACGGTATCATTAAGTCCTTCAATGACATAAAACTGAGGAAAATTTGCTATCATGTCCATAGGAAAACTGAATAAATTATGAAAGTTGAATTCTCCTGCATGGTGGTGACACAATCAATTCAGCTTTATAAATCAAAATTCTTTTTGTTATTTCCTCTCGCAAGAAATCTGCATGCACCGATATACATCTTAATCATTGAAAATGCAGTAGAGAGATAAATGATGCTGCTTATTTTCAATAATGACTTCGATAAATATGCGCACGGATACACACTTAAATAGTCTCAGCTATTATTGACAATCCTCCACTGACTTATAATAATACATTAGTCTCGCATGATGGAACACTTTAGTTCAACCGGTTGGGTACCGCTTCAGTGAATGAGTACTGCAACAGATATCTGCAGCATTGTCAGAAAGAATGAGATTTCGAGGTATGACCTGAGTCGCAGATATTGACCCAAGTATGACAAGTTAACAAACGTGACATGTAAAAAGTTGAAGTTTACGCTATACACTATTTCCTAAAGTGGCTGCTATTGATCTGAGACACATTGATTGATTACACATTTATGATTCCATGTAGCGACGGAGCCAGGGAATAGATCTTTGCTAAAAATGTAAAGGAAAAAACAGAGTTTAATGTATTTCATCCTTATTCTATTATGCCTTATATGATTCAAATGCTGTTATGATTATACGTATATTAAAAATATTTTCTTCAAAAAGTAAAATTACTAAAAGGCATTTAATGGAAACATCATATGGAAAATTGCGGTAGCAAGCTGCCGTCAGATCATAAAGTACCATTAAATATGGAGTTCATGCAATGTCGTATGATATTTATGATGTCATCCAAATGCGACCCTCATCTCCGTCGATCGCTAGACTTTCTTTGACGTCGTCGGGTCGTGACGTCATTAACATTCCTCATGAAACGGTTTTCCAACATCACATCGTGCGGTAGTCTCAAGAAAGTGCTGACTTGTTTTTCTTTCCGGTAGAACACAAAAAGCTCGAAGCTTTCCTCGTAACCGATCCGTGCTCCATCTCTCCTCTTGCGCTTAGACATAGCCTAGGCGACTTCATATGCATTAATCATCTTCATGATCTGTATGTGAGAGAATTCAAATACCGAATTAAAGCGGCTACTGATTGATTTTATTCTACAAATCTAAGCCGTCCAAAGTTTGAATTACCGATACCACCTTCCCAAGGTTAATTACCCAAAAAGAACACGGAGCAATAATTTTGCATAATTCTAAGGAGAATGTATTCGTAAACTAATAAATTGTGATTTGCTAAGTGTTCCTTACTAACATCAGCAACGGATTGTGTTTTTCCTTGAATGATATGCGCATTGTAATAAATTTTATTGCCAGCAAACTTGCTATAATATTATTCGCGGCTATGAATTCTATTGAGGAATATTGTCTCATCATAGTAGGGATGCGGAGTCCTGTCATTTTGATAGGACTCCGACTCCGATTCCGGGTGACAAGTATATCAGCCTTAGTTCTGGTAACCTTCATCACAGATCATTATAGGCTTACCTGAACCTGATTTTAGTGATCATTGCTGCATCAAATGAATCATTTTCTATGAAAGTTTACCAACTTTGCACATCAATTGTGCTTCACAAGGTTTTTCTCCAGTCTCCACCTGGCAGGAGATCCCCATCCTTCTCCAAAAAATATGATACACTTTCGATTTTGATATGCGCTTTGTAGGACCCATCACACATGATTGACGTTAGAGTATGAGGTAATGTTCTCAAGCAAACTAATATTATACTTTTGTCTCTGACGTGACCTTTGGTGAGTATGTGTCTTCGTGGCTAGGAAGGCACGAAATCACTAAATCACCGAGTGAAACGACAATCCTTTTTCACTATCACGGTTCATTCCCTCAACTATTGTAAGCTTTGCATGCACTGCTGTCTCTGTACTTTTGTTTGACGGAGAAAGTTGACATCAAGACAGTGACAGCAACATGCACGAGAATAAATAATTTGCTTGTATTATATTTCGGGTCTAGTGATAGGACTCCGACTCCGGCAAGAATGATAAGACTCCGGAACTCCGACTCCGCATCCCTGTTCCATAGTCTACCGATCATCCTCTAGTCTGCATTTAGAAAAGCGCAACAGCTCAAATTCTTGAAGTATTCAATAATTTGATATTTTGAGTATATCTGTGCGCTGCTCAAAATTGATTCCTCTTGGAAATTTAGTTAATACGACACGGTGCGCCTTCATGTTCACAGTTAATCCATAAATCAAGATGTTTTGAGCATAAGCATACACAAAAACAACAGTGCATCAAAGCATTTATCTGAAATGCTTTTCAGACTAAATTTTTATTTGTTTTAATGTGGCCATATTTTCTGCAAGAATTGTTTGACTGTTCTCGACCTTGTTATGAAACCTAATCGCTATCTCAGTAAACTTGTTAGATTCACATGTAGTAACCATGCATTTTAGATCAGCTTTATACGGTTTGATGCACTGTTGAGCACTGCATTTTTGAAGAGACTTTGCTATAGGGATAGATAAGCCTGCACCCCTCTACATATACTTCCATCAATTATGAAAATAATTGCATGAGAATTCCGCTTTAAATTCAACTTGAATCCTAGATTTTATGAATGCAGGTGATAGATAGCCTGTGTAGTTGCCAAAAAGTCGGATAATCATCTGTCTGGTCTGAGGCGGTAGTCTGCCTTTACTGATCCTTTTTAAGAGGGAGCATTGGATTATTATACATTGAATGAGGCAAATTAACATGAATCTTCATTTTTGTCAAGAGTATGCACTATGCAGAGTATTCGACCAATTTCTTGTACACGTTGACTGAATTTGAGAGAATCGTGTAGATATTATCTGCATTTATGCTAAGCTGTCATGTTCATATTGCTCTATGTTTTACATGCTGATGTGTAGTGCAAGAAGTAATTAGAAGAGGCAATTTTTCAAAACTTAATTGAAACTTTTAAATAACCTAACCGATGTCTTCTCACGGGAGCACACTTTCCATTACATAAAAGCGATAGATCGCTGTACATAGTGAATACAGATAGTGTAAGTATCCCTAGATTAATTTAGAAGTCAAGTGTGAAACTGAAAATTAGATTTTGCCTAAAATTCATTGAATTCAAACTTTCTAAACGCGCATTCGTCTCGTCATCAGGAGGAATAGTGAATGGTAAGTGTTGTCCCATCTTAAACATGGGATTGCATAGTGGTACATAAAAGCAAGATTATTTTTAATTCAGCAATGGAAAGCAAGAACAATTGGAAAAAGGTCTAGAAATTTAAGACCTACGCAGAAACATTTTCTTCTTTTCTGTTTGGTAGAGTTTTATGTGATTTCATCTATGCACTACATATAGCTTAAATGTTTTCCTCCTACACTTTATTCCTGATGAAAGGATGTATGTTCGTGTCTAGAGAGAGCATTAATATTATACCGCATCCTTTTCTTTTTAATACTGCATGGTTCATTGATTTAAGGAAGATTTACAGCTAGGCCCACTTTTTAGTGTATTTTACAACTTTCAACAGAATATCATTCGAATGAAAAATGAGTTTCAGCACATTATTTTGAACAATGACAGCACAAATATTAGTAATAAAACATTTTCATGAAAACCATTGTTTCTCTTATTGGAATAAGTTTAATGAGAGGTATGCCGATGTCGTAGGTCATCTGAGGATAAAAATTTCATTCGCAATAATGACTAGCTGCTTGGTGGGTCTCCGGGATACAGGGGGCAAAAAGTAATTGAACTTTCGCTTTCTCAAATTCCATTCAATTTGATTCCGTCTTAGTTACCATTATCAGTTTTATCTGTACATATTATTGATAGCTTTCAAACTATATTTATTTGAGCATTCATTCTTTTTAGTAGCTGTACATAAACAACAGGCATTCGATCTTCGTTGAACTTGTTACCGGTGTTGTTGTTATACATTTTTGCGATATGTAATACGTATATATTCATGAATATAGAGATTTTAAACATTAATAGTAATTATTACAAACCAAGTATTATCACATTATGTAGCAAGTATGTAAAAAGAATCATCTAAGCTAAAACTAACTTCCAAAATACGTTCATGCCGTTTTTGAAAATAATATTTTAATGCGTCCGATGAAGTGATTATTTGCCAAATTATGATCTCAATCAAATTTGGATAATGTCGGCGTTCAATCCACTTCATTTAAAATGATTCACTTGTGAATTTATTTATTCCATTTAATTCATTTACCTTATAAATATATTTGGTCGAAGAAAATTCTCTTCTGCTGTTTCCTACTTCATTTAATTTCACTCTTGAACGACGCAACATCCAATGAAGTCTTTCTGGTAAATGAATGAAATTTACGGGTAATTGAATGCTGAAATATTGAATGATCATAAAAATGTTTTATTTAGGATAGTTACAAAAAAAATGTCATTGAGTTTTCGTTGAGACTTATTCAACTTTGTGTTTTTATGGGAGTATTCAATGTGCATTGCTGCATGATTTTCAATAAGATGATAATTCATAGGATAGGCGAAATCTTGCTCGCAACCATCATTGCACAAAGGGCACTTTCTCGAAATGATACGCTAATTACCCTGGCTTGCGATCTGTTCCATGCGAAAAACAAGAAAAACAATGATTTTACAATGGTTCTTTTTCTCTAAGCTTGACTACTATTCGGAAGTGAATTTGAAGAAATACGTCACATTACAACACAGCAGGTGCGAAATGCTCAAGTGACTCCCATTAATTCTCAGGAGGTACAATTGTGACGGGGATTCCGGCGTGATGAAGTACGTAGTCACTGACACTGCCCAGGAAGGTGCGACGCAGCTTGCCCAGTCCGCGACTACCCATCAGAATATGCGCAACTTTGTGTTCCTGGGCAGCATGGCAGATGGCCTCGCCTGGTTTCTTGTCCTTCAATTGTAAAGATTTGAACTCATGCTTGATGTGAGCATTTCGGACGGTTGCAGTAAAGTTTGCCTCAACGTCGTTGACCTCCTTCATTCGTTCGGTGATCATTTTCTGCCATTGTTCATGAGGAAAAGAGGCTGGTTTGCTAATATCGATTACTGATAGGGACGGAGTATCGTAGCCGTGGAAGAGAATCACTTCATCGTTCTCTTTGAAGAAGTTGTCAATGTACCATTTTAGGGCACGTTCTGAGTTAGGGCTGCCATCAACAGGAATGAGGACACGTCGGGCCATTTAGTGGTTAGACCGGTCAAACGGAACGTATATTACTCGCAAAGAAAGTGAAATGAATGAGAGACGTACGTGCTCTGACAAGTATGAATACGGTTTTGTTGGCTATGTGCGCGTGTTCTGGACATTGTAAACAGTTCAGGATTGGAGAACAAATCAACGCACGCTGTCGAGAGAGTCGCACGGATCTTGGCGTCATCGGTTAGAAAATTGCAGAGGATTCTCTGAAAACTATTACGTACCTGCAACGCCTGATTGCGACAGTCAATAAATGAGAATGAATGTCGTTATAACGAACAATGAGCTCATTCCACTTTCTGACCGTTTTCGTTTGCATGCAGTATTATCAAATGATGAATGAGTGCGAGGTTTTATATTTGATTGTCAACCTGACGATTGAATTCATCAGTTTGAATGCGTGCTCATCAATAAATCTTAGTCACTTACTTTAGGTAATGATATAGTTTCCGATAAAATTACAAACTTTTGAATTTTAAAACATGGCGTGAAGAGATCAAGAGATAGTCCTTCCTACATTTGAAGTAAATTACAAGAGTTCTAAACCAAAGGTGGACAAAAATTGATTTTCCAGATCCACATCCATAAACTCCAAAATCTCTAATCCACATGCAATCTGCACCCTGCACCGAATCCACAACAGTGTAGGTCGCTTCGTCAAAAATCGTTTAAACTGTTCTGCGACTTTATCAGACTCAGATTAATTTACTAAGACAATTTGTGATTTTCTGGATTTGACACCTATAGGCTACAATGGGCAATGAACTAACAGATAGTTTTGGCTAGGTCCATTCCATGCAAAACTGCATACTAGTTTAGGCTACATGCCGTCAATGAAGTAAGCAGCAGTTAATAAAATCAACAGTCCCGTTCATGAAGGAACTTTTACAATTTCAGTGAAGTCTGAATAGTAATTGTAGCAAAGATTTTTTTTATATCACTGCATCACAATTGATTAGAAAGCTATGTTTGCGCATGTCTAGCAAGTATTTTGTACTTGCACATTTGAGTGTATCCGAAGCCTTCTGTATGTAGGCCCTATCTGTATATTGAAGCTTTACTAGGCTTATTTTTAAGAATACTTTTACGTCGAAATGACAGACAAAAGAGTAATAACAGCAACTATCTGAGCGCAAATTTATTCCTTAAAACCTCAAAGCCATGCGAGTTAGAGTATAGAAACTACAGTTACCGCACTAATATGGAAATTGCTTAAAACTCAGTCTAGCTATCGGTAGAGTGTAAATAGAATTTTAGGTACTTTAGTTGAAGTTGTAATTATGCTCAGTAAGCAAAATGTGAATAGTTCAATATTATTTCATTACATGTATCATCAATTTATCATTAAATTTTCTATCCGCAACGTACCAAGCTTTCGCATCCGCACCTGAACGGATATGGATTATCCGAACATCTGAGCGGATGCAGAATGTCTACTTTTATTCTAAACCCAGTTATGAGAATTTATTTGGTGAAAGAAATCGAAAAATCATTTTCATATATTTTAATGATGTCTGAAAATTCAGTAAAGCAAGTCGTCGCTCCGTATGTGATATATTGACTTTCAGTTAAAAAAGAAAATTTTCAAGGGTGTATAGTGCATTGTTTTAGTTGCAGACCACTTGTTTGCTGAATAATGAAGAATCACCTCAGACTGCTGGCAGTCATTTTGGAAGAAGCAGTAGTCATCATATTGTTCACTAAAACTGCAGTCCTGCAGACGGCACGAATTTCTGCAGGGAACGAGGCCTAAAGTGAGACTTTCACAGGATGATGTACACCCTATGGATACTTCGAGTCTGTGCGTCTGCCGAATTCTAACTGACTCCTCCTCTTGTCATACAGGATCAAAGAAAGAAGCTTGCAAGCCTGATGGTAAGCAGACGGACGTTTTACTCAAGAAGGAAATATTCATGAAGCGCTATAAGTCTGGAGTCATAGTTTTTGGCGTGTAATCTCTTCAGGACATTTCATATCATATGTGTACAGTATGTATTGTTACTATACTTCAACTGCATTTCTAGTTAGCGTTTTTGGCATTCACTGTGTTGCAATTCATAGAAAGACAAATGGATAACTAGCCTATCTGCATTCACATTGAATACAGAACTTCATGCACCAATCAACATGCACAGTGCTCTTGAATTAATGATATCACAATTAAAGGTTTGGAATAGAAATGCTATGTTCATGACACTACTTAAAGGCCATGAATACAGGCAATGTTTGAAACATAAGCATGTTGTTGGAATGGGTTTTGAAACTTGTTTAATACACGCTTGTCTATAGAACTGTTTCAAATCACACTAAAGCTATGCTGTGACACCTGGTTTAAAATAGAGATCTAAAATCTGATGCTACTATTTCTTTGACAAGTACAGTTTTAATCAAACTTAAAGCAGTTAGAAAAATGCAGCATGAGGTATTTTTCTTCCTACTAAGTGTTTATCTGCAGGTCATGAAAATTTTTTTGGATGAATACATAATTTGTCCGTCAATCCATCTGAACACCAGCGCAGGAGCCTTGTGAAATTGGTAATGCCAAAAGCAGCTAATTAATAGAAAACATCTATTAAATATAAAATAAGTGAAAACGAATTTGAAAAAATCATGCCTTACACGCTAGTCATCTTGTAAAATTTTGCTAGATATTTTTCATGGCAAGCTATATCTTTATTGAACGTGATGAAAAGTACAAATGAAAATTAAATCAAGTAGAAAAAAGGAGCTAATGGAAATCAGGGTAGCGGAAACTATAGTCACTGAGGGCTAGTCGACAAGGCTAGCTCACGAGCAGACAGAGTCAAGGTTAGCTGACGAGCTATTGGATCCGCATCACTCAGCCTTGATAAATTGTGCGCGAAGTCTGTAGTCGTCGGTTTTTGCTGCTCTTTGGATAGTTTGTTTGACAGATTTAGCTGCCTCTTTTCCTGAAACGTTCGCCAATCTAAGAATCATCACGGTATACTCATCTTGGTTTCTTGTGGGTGCGATATCGGGTCTGGATTGAAGTTGGGCTGCTCTAATAAATGTACAAGTCAAGTCAATCAAAAAAAGTAATAGGCTGTTGCTACACGACTGATGCAGGTTGAAAGCACAACTTGGAGTGCGACGCGCTGCGACGTCCAGAATTTTGTTTTCCAGAATAATAAGTTAAATAAATAATAAATGTGCCATTGGCGGTGTACATAAAAGTAATGACATATTTTTTGACAGCAATATTGTATCTATCGCAATTATCTGATAAGGCATGAAGATATTTGAAAGTTACAAATGCTGAAAAATAATGCAATACGGAAAAATGTTGGCAAATGTATTTTTGATACCTTTCTATCGCTACTCAATGAAGCCGACAAAGAAATTGTATCACCAAGACCAGTCCACAGCAATGCTGGGAAACGTTGCGGAAAGAAGAAAAATGATCTAGAAGCCAAGAGTGAAAATGTTCAACGTCTCCTTTCCGTTCCTCTATGTTTCATTTTCCTAATATATAAGATGCAAATGTTTTTTTCTTTTTCACCAGTTCCTTCGTTTCAGAAATCTGCCTGTATTGTCCCGATATTATTGTATGATGAAATTATCAAATTCTGGATATCATTTCACAATAAAATATGACTTACAATGTGCTTGGTTGCTTGCTCACGGACCTGTCTGATAAGACTATTAAATGAATAGTTTTCATGAGCGTGTCTGTTTATATTAGTCTGTTGTCAGTTTACTTTGCTGCCAAACTGCAAATTCGATAAACCTTTTCTTCAAACCTTCTTCCGATCCGAGTACACAAGTCCACGGTAGAACGTGGAAGAAACTGGCAATTAAGTCGTGCCTTAGCTCTAATTCAGCAGAAATTCAGTTTTGCTGTCCGGTAAGAATCCTTTACATTCAATTTAGTCATAAGAAGAAAATAGTTTTCCTGAACATCACTTCTTTGAAATTATCGCCTTATATAAACTAAATTCACAAAACTTTTTTAACGAAAGTGAAATACGTGACTCTCTCAAATTTTCCGATAGTAAAAGAATACAAGTTGAAGTGAGAGGGTTATAACTATTTGTTCATCAGATTAACTAAATCAGCATTGGCTTTTGTTTGACTGCATTTTATTATGAAATTAAATTTATGCTGAAAACAAAGCAAAAACTCAAAAGTTAAGCGAAGGTGTTTCTTTGGCTATTCATTTTTTCCAGTGTCTTCAGCCGCTTTATATACACATTTCAAACAATTTGAGCACCTGTATCTCCTTCAAAGCATTTTTAATGCGCATTTCGAGAACAGTTTGACTTGAATATACTCAACCCCGCTGAGTGAGTGATAATTCTTCCTTTATTAGAGTCCAATTTTCATGTTGAAATTTCAAAGATATAATGTACTTTGCATTTTGTTGATTAGAATTGAATGAAATCGTAAAAAGGGGACACAGAGCTTCCCAAATTGCGCAAAGTATCCTTAATTTATTAATTATAAGGGATCATTTATTGATTGACAAATTATTATCATTTTATATTCTGCTATTTAAACACAACGGAAACAAGCGCATTAGAGTAAGATAATTTTTCTTGAAGGTTATAGTTAATTGTTTATTTAGAGGCAAGAAATACACATAAGCTCTACAACCATACACTGCAGAAATTATCCAGCTACGCAAGTAGACCAGTATCGAAACAGATAGGTGGGGAAGATTATATCCATGAAATTTTCATTTAATTGGGCTTTCCATTGTGCGAGGCACTCCAGTGTTGTCAACCTAGTGTCTGAAAGACCTACATGTAAAGCAAGCGAATCAATCTAGTTGCATACAAAATCATGTCATTCGCAGTGTTCATGTAGTCTTATTGTAAAGCACATTTTTGTTCATTTGGTGTTGGCATAAAAATGAAGATCAGAACACTTTTCCTTGAAAACAAGAGTGCTAATTGCCTGCAAGATCTTTGGTAAATATCAATCATTTCATCGTTATCTGAAACATCGAATGACACATCATGGATTTAAAGATAAGAACGAATTAATTTTCAAACATCCGTATATGAGAATTATTTACTTGTATTTCGAAATCTACATCGCTCAAATAAATATCACCCGATATTGTCAACAATCTGTATTACGGTCACAAGCTACCGGATGTGAGCGAATATGAAGAATTGCACATTCGGTAGAGTGGTGGTCAATAACTGCTGACGAGTTCCATCACAAATCAAACACATACCGAGAATCCACGTACCGGTAAATAAAGCAATGAACAAGCCTTCTGTTCACTGCATTTTATGATTTGCCGTGTTTTATTTGAATAAATAGATTGAAGGTTTTATTTTCATGCTTTTCATCACTTCACTGACAATAACCGTTGATCCGACTCGACCCGACCTGAATTTGTGTTTGGTCGGTCTTACAAAACAGCTTTCGGTTCGGGTTGAGACAAAAAATCTTTCTTCTTCAATTTTCAGGTGCTTGTCACACAAAAATATCATAGCAAGTGAGTCAGATAATTACTGCGTACAGTATTTGAAAAAAAATGTCGTCTGAATCCTTAATTTTCCGATGAACATTAGTCATGTCAGGTGAATATCGCGTTCGGCATACATTTGAAGAAAGAAAACAATTAGTGACTCGGAACCCCAAAGTCGAGACACAATCTCCTGAATACGTTGCAAGTTTGAGGATTAATGAACAAGTGGAAGCATCTAAAAGTTCACTGGTCGTCCAAGAACTGCTCGGTCAAATAACAATGTCAATTTAGTTGTCTCTGCTTTCAGTGATGACCCAAGAAAATCAATCAGACAAGCTGATTTAGACTCCAATCTTTCAAGAGCAAAAAGTCTGCGAATTCTTCATGAAATTAACATCAGACCAATTAAATGACGATGACTTCGATAGGCGGTTCGAATTTTGTGAATGGTTTTTGGTTTGGAAACAGAAGCCGATCCACACTTTCCAAACATGATCGCATGGTCTGATGAGGCCACGCTTAAATTGGATGGTCGACTCAATCGGCGCAAGACCACAACAACATTTACTGGGCTGTAGAGAGTAGTATATAGTGTGACATCCGGCGCGACGCTTCGCTTCGCTTTGCTTCGCTTCGCTTGCGCCGGATGTCACACTTTTGCGGGGGTTTTCAAAATTTTCAAAAAAATCAAAATTTCAAAAATTTAGGTAGATTTCAAATTTCACGTGGCCGAAGGGCGAAAATTTAAGTTGTCTCAAAATATCACGTGGTCTAAGAATTTTGAAAATTTAGGCAGACGAAAATTTAAGTTGTCTCAAAATATCATGTAGTCTCAATATACCAGAAGATTGTATTCAAAATATTTATTCAAAATATTTCTTTAAAAATGGAAGAAACAAAAGTGGATGAAACAAAAATGGAAGAAACCGCAGGAATATATCCTTCGTTATCATATGAACGTAGTTCTACTTTAATGGACATTGAAAAGATTAACATTGAAAAAATGAATAAAGAAAAACACAAAGATAGAGTACGCTATATGAAAGATAAGGAATCTCAATTATTATTAAGATTAGAGCATTATAAAAAATGAAGAAAGAGATGGTATAATGCTTTAACAATTGTCATTTCATCTGGCGTTCTTACAATTCCAGTAGTTGCTACTGCTTTAACTCGATACAAAATGAAAACACATTTCCATCTTTGAAATATTTTATTCACATCACAGACAAGTACTATGTACAAGTAGCATGGTTTACAACGAATAAAATATATGTTACTAAAATGTATTATGCCATGATACAATTGTTTCTGTATGAGTAAAATAAGGTAAGGCTCATAGAACTATAAAACCAATGAGGACAAGTAGCATGGTTTACAACGAATAAAATATATGTTACTAAAATGTGTTATGCCATGATACAATTGTTTCTGTATGAGTAAAATAAGGTAAGGCTCATAGAACTATAAAACCAATGAGGACAAGTAGCATGGTTTACAACGAATAAAATATATGTTACTAAAATGTATTATGCCATGATACAATTGTTTCTGTATGAGTAAAATAAGGTAAGGCTCATAGAACTATAAAACCAATGAGGACAAGTAGTATGGTTTACAACGAATAAAATATGTTGACTAGAAAATGTATTATGCCATGATACAATTGTTTCTGTATGAGTAAAATAAGGTAAGGCTCATAGTATTATTATCTATTGGGAGTAGCTTACCGTTTCAATTGATTGAGTTTAAAATTTGATCAAGGGTTGGGCGGTGTCTCCCATGGCGAAGATACGAGTAAATAATAGCGAAGTTCCTTTTGAAAAATGATATAGATTCCGTCGAGTTCTTAATAAACGGAAATCGTAAATATAGTTTATAAAATTTTCTTAAAAAGATGCTATAGCCTCTCGAATAACCTAATTGTTTACAAACATGGCCACTTCCCCGGATTGCAGTCAAAGCTCTTCCTTTTAACAACGATAACTTCACAGTATTGTTCACCGAAATGTCTTCTTCTCTTCTTAAATGTGCTAAATAATTAGTTAGCTCTGATGGCAAGATGTCTCTTTGAATTTCTTCTTCAAAATTATAGTTTGAACTGATATTGATGGCGTTATCTTGCAATGTGTCTTCAAATCGATATATCACTAAAAATTCTCTGAATGTTTTTGATGCGTGGATGTCTTCTTCTTCCCTTGGTTTAAGATATTTCTCCTGAAATTCTGTTAGCATCTCAATACACTTCTCCCGTTGATCTTCGTTCACAATAGTGTCTGAAATTTTTCTTTTCAAATCGGCAAAGGCGATGCTTGAACGTGCCATTTTCGTTAAAACGGAGTGAATTAATTATGGTAAAAATGAAATTGTTGAAAGTCGCTGATGAAATTGACCAAAATAGATAAAGGTCACAGATGATTCGTAAGCAGACACACTCTCGTAGAACGCTCACAGAATTAATGCACGCAGTAATACGTGGAATAATGGCAGCAGCTGTTCAAGTGAAAAGTTATGAGTTATGCGGGTCATAAAGAATTCTCTCATACTGAATAGCTTAAACTGGTAGCAGCTGTTCATGTTGAGAAATTTGGTAACAGATGTTGCTCATGTCTTAATACAGATAAAACAATCAATATCCTCTTAACAAGAGTTCATAAGAATAAAATGGAACAATGTAACGTTTTTAATTTAGATTAAATTAAATCATTTCAAAATCGAATAAGTAGTAAGGAAAGACATCATTAGAGAACAGTTTTAAATCAATACCCCCTCCCTTCTGACTAAGTAGCAAGGAAAGTCATCATTGTGGAACAGTTTTAAATCAATACCCCCTCCCTTCTGACTAAGTGGCAAGGAAAGTCATCATTGTGGAACAGTTCGTGGATTCAGTTCGTTGTAATTCATTTTGATAAAAACGGCCTCTGATATCCTCATTATCTAAATCTTTAATTTCATAAGTAATCGGATAACTTTGGTTTATTTTAGAAATTTCAAATATTTCTTTAGTCCAATAGCCAACAAAGCCTTTTTCAAATTTATTCTTATATTTAAATATTCTAACTCTATCACCCATTTTAAATTTCGGCTTAAGTTTCTGCATATTCGGATTACTCTCATTCTAATAATTATTCTCGAAAATTTTCTTTCGGATTAAATCAGGGTCGTCAGAAGCATTCTTTGGGGTTTCTTCAATACCAGAATGAACTTTATTATTGTACTCTTCTACAACTCCTGGTAATATCTTCAACCATTTCTGATTTCTTTGCTCAGTAAATTTCTTGAATAATTTATTTTTTAACGTCCGATTGAATCTTTCTATCACTACGGCCTTCCCTGCATTTTCAGTTGAATAAACTGAGCCTTGGCGATGACTTTCGTCTGTTTCAAATAGTGGCTGAACGTTTCGGTTATAAAATTCCGACCCTTTATCAACAAACAATTTCCTTGGCTTTCTCTTACTTTCTTTAAAGATTTCTTCAAACGCATATTTAACTGATAGACCACTTTTATTTTTTAAAGGCTTTACCCAAGCGTATCGTGTATATAAATCTATAACGGTCAATGCGTATTTATAATCTTTTTCATTCGGCATATTAATAAGATCAGCACTCCAAATATCATCTTTATTAAATACTTTTACTTTCAATAAATATTTCGGCTTTCTGTATTCCCTATGAATTTCGGACGCGTAGGTTCGAGCGTTGCTCTCAGACAGCTTGGCTGTCGTTTCATTTAAACCCTGACCGAATAATATTTTAGCTTGTAAAGCTTTCTTAACAAACATTCTTTCAATTTTTTCTCTAAATGTAGGATTTTGAATACTATCTAATTCTTGAATCATCTTCTTATCAGCTGCATGTCGAGAACTTAGATCATGATTTCGATAAGCTAAATCATGCCTGTAAGCTGCGGCATCTACTCTATTTATTGGTTCTTCACCTGGTTTCGGATTATTATTCTCATCTAGTCTTATATCTAATCGAGTTCCTGGACCAGTATATGAATGACCAGGAAGATGTTTTTCTTTCGAATATTTACTCCAAATAAAGCCAGGAAAGTTTTCTAATGTTTTTTGTATATCACCACCGAAGTGGTATGGAACTTTGTTCTTGTCACCTCCAATATGCTGACAATTTGAGTTTTTATTTTTGTTTAATAGATAATTTAATAAATCTAAATTAGAAATTTTTAATTTAATTAAATTTTCGGAATTTGTAAAATTCATTTTAAAAGATAAAAAAATTTAACAGATAAAATAAATGTTTACCTTATGGACCAAAGGTCCTGAGGTTATTACCTTATCATACTAGGACTTAGATATATGCCAGAACCATCTTTAGTTTCTTTAACTTCAATTAAATCATCAACATTGTGGAGAATATTTTTAAGAACTCGTTTTCCTTCATCAACTAATTTTAATTTACTAATAAAATTATCTACTACTCCTTCACCCCTAGCAACTTTCTCTAACTCTCTATTATGTCGTTTTTGTTCTTCTAATTCTGCCTTCTCTGATTTATTTTTATTTACTGCTTGGACAATACCAGCTGTCCCACCTGCAACACTTCCTGCTGCTGCTATGCCACCTATTATTAGAGGAATTAATGGGAGAATTCCACCATTCTTTTTTTCTTGTAATTGAATATTCTCTATCATTGGTTTACTTATGTAATACTTTTTTTTGTTAATCGTAATAGTTTTAGGGGTATTTTTTTCAACAATATTACGTAATTTTAATTCAACAGTTTTATTATTATTACTTTTCGCTTGCGACATTTTTGATAAAAAAATTTTAAGTTACGAAAAATTTTAATCCAATATAGTTATGAAAAAATTTTAAGTTACCAAAATTTTTTAATCTATTCTAGTTACGAAACATTTTTAAGTTAAGAACTTTTAATCTATTCTAGTTACAAAAAAATTTTATTACTAATTACTAAAAAAATTTTAGGTTATCAAAAAATTAATTAATCGATGAAGTCTTGGGCTTTAGCCTATCGGAACAAAGGTCCTAAGGTTACTAACCGATCGACGAAGTCTTGGGCTTTAGCCTATCCTTGCCATCTTTCCATTAAGAATTTCAATAGAATATTTTACATCTTCTAGCAATAAACCATAAGCCATCAATGAAGTTGTGGAATCTTTCTTTTCAATATTAATTGTTACATCACAACCAGTCTTGATAATATCTTCAGATTGTGCACTTAAATCGAAACAGAAAACAGGATATAAATGTCTCCAATCTCCAGGAGTTAATTGTGGTTCAACTCCAAATTCTATACAAAGATTTCGATAAGAATCATATCCTTCCATAAATTGATTATTGGTATCATCGAATCTTAATGGATCAATTGGATAACGGGTTTGATTTAATGAAACTTGTAAACTTCGAATTGTATTAATATGAAAAAGATTGTTGTTCTTATCAAAACTTGGAGAATTATTTCTTTGAAATGTTAGTAATAAATATCTTGGAGTATTCGCAGTTCTAGTAAAATGCCAGTTAAATCTTTGTTCGGAAAAAGTTACTGAACTAGCAGTACGCTTTAGAAAATTTACTGGAATTGGTTTGTTAGTATTTAATCTTTTTGCAATAGCTGTTTCAATCTCTAAACTAGGAGTAATATGCTTAATCCACCATTCAAGTCTATCAATTTTTAAATATGCTTTTTTTCCAGTCTTACCAAAAAAGATTAATTTATTATTTGCTGTACGATGAATTATTAATTTAAATTTTAATTGATATGATATTTTATCATAATCTAAATATCCGAATAATGGAGACAATGACCAATTAACTGTCTGTTTACTTTTCTTGTTAAAAACACGTCTTTCTTTATATGCATCATTATTTGTTTTATTTAAATGTTTTGCAATATTTTCTACATCTTTCGCAATTCCTGCTGCATCTGTTCCAGCGTGAGTTAAATCATCAACAATTATACCATCATTAGTATCGGGAAACCAACCTTCGATTTCATACTTTTTATTATTTTCACCAATTGTTACAAATCTAAGCATTGTATCAATTACACCTGGAGAATCACTTATTGTTTCTATATTTTGAGTTGCAACATCTAAACGCATTTGTGTAAATAATTTTGGAAAAAAATTATTCTCCAGTGCAATATTATCGATATCTGGTAATGGTGTTGTAAAATTGGCATCACTATATAAAGAATATTCACAGTGTAAAAATAAATCAGGTAGATATAAATAACTTTGTTGATTATCAACTTCAAAAATTAAATCTCCTCCAGTATTTACTCTACTAGAAGATCCGGGATTCATAGCAATTCTTATATAGTCATTCTTTTTTTGATTATAACTGACGAACGGAGGATCGTCTAATCTAAATTTATTTTCGATCAGCGAAGACATTTTTATAAAAAATAATTTGACTTTTTTGTTTTTTCTCACACACAGAAAAAATTTTACTAAAAAATTTTACTAAAATAATTTTGTTAAAAAATTTCACTAAAATAATTTTGCTAAAACATAATTTTGCTAAAATAATTTTACTAAAATAATTTTACTAAAAAATATATTTTAGAATTTTGCTAGACCAGCTCCGCTACAGCTTTGCTGGTTAAACCGAAGGTTGCTACTCACGCCATTTCCTCTTATTTCTTCAATTGAACGTTTTATGGCTACGCCTGATTTCTTCTTATGTTTACTATCAGAATCCACAGCTATGTTAGCAATTTTATTTTTTGTTTCATCTGAAAGTTTTTTTAAATTTTTTAGTTCTTCAGAATCATTCCTAAGTTTACGAATAGCTTCTCGTTGTTTTAATTCGTTTTGAGACTTAACAGCATTTGATATTGCACTAGCTGTACTACCTATAGCAGCTGCTCCTTTTGCAGCAGATGTAATCAAATCTTTATTATTTTTAATTAAGTTAACGATACTACCAATACCAGAAAAGATGCCAGCCCCTTCTTTTTGGACGGCACCTGCGGTGCCTAGGAACTTTTGTGTTCCGACTGTTTCTACACTGTCATAATGGTAAACAGATTTCATAGATGGTTCATGAGAAATTTTTTGATTTGAAGCAAAATGTTTAAGATTGTGTTTATAAATTATAGGCATTTTTTAAGATTAAATTTGACTTTTGGGAAAAATATTTACGTGTTAAGATTTACGTTTGTGAATGGATAACAACTTCGAGATAACTTTATTAATTGACTGTTGAACTTTATCTATTGCGTCAAGCAGCGTGTGATGTACTTTAATTTCTTTTCTATTAACTTGCATTTTCTCCTGATTCATCTTCAACGCCGTTTTAAGTGCATTTAACTTAATTTTAAGAACATCTAATTGTCTTTTAACAGCATCTAACTGTTCTTTATTTTCTTTAGAGTTTTCTTGTAAATTTTTCTTTAATTCATTTTCTAAATTGATTTTAAGATTTTTCATTTTATCAACTTTTTCATTAAGTGAGTTTACTTCATTTATTATTCTATTCATCTTTTTCATTTGTTGAGTAATTTTAGAACTTAATTCATCAACACTTTTTTGGAATGTAGCTTGTAACTGCTTTAAATTTTTTTTAATTCTTTCAGGAAGTTTTTCTATTTCATCTTCTAATTGTTCTTTTAACATTTTTATCTGATGTTTATTTTTAATTACAGCAGATTTTAAATTTAAAGAAAGTAATATTAAAATTTTTGATTGTTCAGAAATCTTTTTAAAAAGTTTTGCTATATCTGCTTCTAGCTCTCTATCCTTTTTATCAAGTTTTAATAATTTTTCGTTTAATGATTTGTCATTAAGTTTTAGCAACTTTAATTCATTCATCAGTGGAACCAAAACATCGTTTATATATTTTTCCTTTAAATCATTGATTTGTGTATCAACATATTGTTTATTTGTTAACTCTGTATTTTGTTGCGGAAGAATAGAAAGATGCAATGGACCAGATAAAACGTCTCCAGTTTTCATAATATAATTTTCTATCTCTATTTCTAATTCACGATTATTCGGGATATATGCACCTCCACCAACATTTGGTAACATCATTTTTAAAACAATAAAAAAGTAAAATTTTTTCTAATAAAAATAAAAAAATGGAAAAACCAAATTTAAAAAAATTATATTCGTCCGCATCATCCTGTTCTTCTTATTCGACGGGATCAACGGGATTTGAAAATAAATGTTTTGATAATGATAATAATAATAATCCATGTATAGATGTTAATATTTTATTTCAATTACAAGCCGAAATATTTAGAGAACAGAATAAAAAGGTTTACCTTCTATAGAAACCAATTATTGTATTTTTCCAGGTGATCCATTTATTAAATTTATGGAGATTGTAAGTAAATATAATGATGTTGCTTATGTTGAATTAAATAAAGAAAATATGGTTATTATTGGTCATAATAATGTTTATGGTTTTATTAGAGCAGTTTTGCCGATTAGTAATACTGATTGGATAGAAACTAAAATTATTAATTATATCAATATTAAAGAATTAGTTAAAAAATTAAAATCTTTTTCCAAATAAAAAATAAGATTATTTGTTGATGAACAAAATCAATATAACATTCATATAGAGAGTAAAAAGCATAACGAAGAATTATTATGTCAAGTATATTATAGAGATACAATTTATAAACAAGAAACATTAGAAATGCCGCAAAGATATGATGATGATACGTATATAGGATTATATTCCAACTTAAATATTAATTTATTAAAATCTTACATAAATGGTTTAGCTCAACAAGAAAAATTTATATGTGGACAACACCTTATACTATTAACAATGTCCATATTCATAATCATAATAAACGAACTGAAGGTTCTAGGGCTTTGCCCGATCTTAAAGAATCTTATGATAATAATGATGATTCTGTAACATCTGAAAAAGGTGTAAATGGTAAAAAAGATTATAAAAATATTAGTAATTATAAAAATTTAAGTGAAGAAAAATTTATATCTCATACCGATGTACATGATATTAATACTACATATAATCAAAATTTATCTAAATTTCATTTTCTTACAATTGAAAATAATAATGATGGTGTAGTTGAAGATACTGTTAGACAACTATGTGTCGGGTCTACAAAATTTAAATTAGGATTTATATCTAATCAATTTAAAATTTTATCGTCTTTAATAAAAACTAAAAGTGATTCAGATTATGGTGGTGTTATTAAATTTTCAAAAAGAGATCAAAGACCAATATTTTTCTCTATTATATTATTATCAGATAAAAGGTGTAATTTAGAATTAGATATTCCAATAAGAGAATGGTATCCTATCATGGAAGGGCATCCTATACCAAAAAGTGTAATTTATGATGATGATGAAACAATTTATGATGATGATGATGAAACAATTTATGATGATGATGAAGAATCAATAGTTAGTGAAAATAAATTTAAATTATCTTTTGATAAAACATTATATGATGAAACTTAATATGATAAAACTTAATAGAAAATACCAAAATATTCGATAAATATATTTTCATATGTAATAAATTTTTTAGATGTTATAAAATTTTTAGATGTAATAAAATTTTTGGATGTTATAAAATTTTTGGATGTTATAAAATTTTTAGATGTTATAAAATTTTTGGATGTTATAAAATTTTTGGATGTTATAAAATTTTTAGATGTTATAAAATTTTTAGATGTAATAAAAAAATTATTATTCCAACGTGTCATCATCATCACTTAAATTACTCTCACAGATGATTGTTTGAAATATTTCAGCTTGAATATCTTCTCCGTTATAAGGTAACATAATTTCATTTTCATCAGGTGCTTGACGTTTAAGAATATTTATTTGACCAGAAAATTTTTTTTCTTCAGTATTATTATTTTTATCAGGAATACTAATTCCAGTTTCTAAAGATCTTTTCCACGGTTTATTAACTGTAGTCGATAATGTTTTCCCCGAATATAATTTTAGAAAATCTTCTACTTTTACTTTGTTTTGTGAATAACCTTTGAATGTTTTCTTTTCACTAAGTCTCCCTTGCTCATCTACAGTAATACAGTATTTTACTTTAGGTGCAATAAACATTGCAAAAATAATTCCACCATTTCCATAATCATTTTTCCCTTGACACAATTCTCCTCCAACATATCCAGCAGCGTCTAATTTATTAAAGAGCTCATTGGAAATATAAATTGAATCAGTATCTGTATAATGAATGTATTTTTCTTTGAAACCATTAATTTCTAAAATAAAGTTATTCATGATTCTTCTAGAGTGAGAAAGAATGAAAGAACCTAAGTGTGATGGCATGAATGACGTCTTCCCATCTTTTACAATATTAGTTTTGAGAAATTCATCATCTTCCATTTCTACTTTCGCTAAATATTGTTCATCATTTAATTTTTCATAATCTTTTACTTCTTGAGTGAGATTTTTTCTCAATGTATTCTCATTCCATAAATGATATTTAGTGGTTATATCTTTTTGCACAGTTTTGCCATATAGCGAATTCATCAATAATTTAATTAACTCATCACCTACAGTATTTCCTTCTGTTTTATATCTTTTTCTCAAATTAAAAAGTTTTTCAATATAATTTCGAAATGGTGAAACTTGATATTTTTTTCATAAATTATACCATCAGTAATATGTAAGATTTTTCCCCCACATCTAACAATTTCTTGTATGTCTACAGAAGTTAATACATCATAACATATACCATTTCTAAACCTGATTACTTTTACATGAGAATTATTATTTTGGTTTTTAACTTTATCTTTTATAGGAACTGGTTGGAAAAACATATCATTCGGATATTGAAACACAACTGTAAATATTCCAGTTTTAGGTCTAAATGTTTGTGTATTAAATTTATATACTATTTCCCGCTCTTCTTCTTGACGAAATTTTCTAGCTGATTCAGCTTTAGGGTATTCTGAATTTTCATCATACATAGCTGATGGATATAAAGATGTGGCATCAAAAGCCATTAGAAATTCATTTTTTTGTTCAAGTAGTTGATTTGAAATTTTCTTACAAATTTCAGTTTTATCTCCTAAATCTCGATACTGTTTCATTAAATCTATTAAATTACTTCCGGGGACAAAGTCCCACCAGCGTAGCGACCAAGGGACAAAGTCCCCCCAGCGCAGCGACCAGGTAAATACTGTTTTAATATTGGTAACAAGATGCTACAAAATGGCGATATGTATTTTCTTATATTTGCTGAAACTCTTCCACCTTTAACAGATTTTCTAATATAATTTCTAGCCCATAAATCTATATGAGAATGAATATTTATATTGTCATTTTGTACGCTTTTCATCCAACCGTTAAATGTTAAAGCAGAGGATGTTAAATTAGTAGTTATATCTTCACCAACTAAATGTCGCATAACATTATTATATTTGTAGATACAAAAAGCTAAGGAAAGAATATCGTTAACTAAATATGGTCTCCGTTCATTTTCTTTTTCTTTATAATTTTCATGTGTTATGTCTCCAATTTCATAATTTAATTTACACACATTCGTAGGAATTTTAAAATTCTCACACCATTTAGAAAGACTTGTTTTTACATGTTGATAACTACATTTCATTATAATAGTTTGAAGTGCTAATTTACCTGAAGGTGAATCTTTTTTCATATTGTTTTTAAATCTAAGAGATTTTTGAATATATCTACTAACACATTCAGTTGTATAAGGATTTTGTAATGAAGCAGTCAATATTCCTCTTGAAGTTTTAAGAGGCGGTTTAGATAATTTAAAATTAGCTTTTATCGGAAAATAGGAATCAAAACCTGATGAATTGTGAGCTATTAAAGTTACTCTAGAATAATTAAATTTTCCAAGAGTTTTAAAAAATTGATGGATCGGACATACGTCCTCTGGGTTTCCCCCGATCGAACATTCATCATCCTCAGTTCTCGTAAATATTTTCACACAATTTTGAAGTTTATTAAATTCTAATTCAGTTAAATTATTATACTCATTAATCTGTTTAAGTTTTTTAATTTCATCTTCATCTTTTGATCGTTTAATTTTAATCATATCACTTAACAAACGTGTTTCTAATTCTTTCAATCTTTGTTTCGGTAAACAACATATAAATTTATTAAAATTAATAGCTCCTACAGCGTAAGGAATAGGATGAGCTGTTGAACAGTTAGGATCAGGAAAAGTTTCGAGATCCCAAATATATGTTGAACTATAGTCAATTTTTTTCTTTGTTATGATTTTATATGGACGCGTTGTTAGATTTTCATCAGTAACTGTTTTATATATGGGTTTGAAATTATTTTCAATTTCTCTAATAGCTTTTAATTTATGAAATTTATCAATTAAACAATAGTGACCAATTGTTGAACCTGCGTGAAAATAATTGTAATAAACATAATTATGAAGCGTTTCAATTCCTCTAGGATTTAAATGACGATTGGCAGGACTATAATATTGAACACATTCTCCAAAATATTTATTGAATTGAGAAAATTTGCAATTTGACATTACTCCTGTTCTAGATGTGGCTTTCTCTTTATATAAAAAATTATTAAACATTTCTTTCATCATTTCTCCTTGTTCTTCATTAAAACCTCGTAAAACATGATAACATTTAATAAAACAAAAATCTTCAGAAGGAATATAACAATATTCACCGAAATATTCTTTGATTCTATATTTCATATTAATCCCTGCCCCTCTATGCGATCTTTGTACTAACTTCATTCCAAAATCTTCATATTTAATATTACCTGTAAAAATCCATTCGTTAGCATCGGATTTCTCATCCAGATTCGAAAACCATGTTTCAAATGATTTTTTATTATAGAAGGTTACGTAAAAATTTTGAATTATATTTTCCTGATCTTTAATAACTTTTCCAAGTAAATTAATAATTTTACCATTTGCTAAAAGTTTCCGCATATCATTTACTACATTAATAAAAGATACATTTTCATATTTAATTTCATTTGGATTAAATAAATTACATAAATCATCACCAAGTTCATCCTTAATTCTATCATCAAAAAAGATATCAGTAATAGGAGTTTCTAATATTTCTTTTGTTCCACTTTTCTGTTTTTTAGTATTACGTCTAATACTACGCCTAGTACGTTTCTGTTTTTTAATACGTTTACTACGTTTACTATGTTTAATTTGCGCATCAAACTCAGCAGTTTGTTTCTTGATTAATTCATCAATCCTAGACGTTTGTCCGAGAGACATTTCACGATTCATATTTTTTAAAAGAAAAAATTAATTTTTACATAGAACCTCGGTTCCGTTTTTGCATATACACAGGAATATGTAATTGATGTAATGTTTCTAATTCATGTGTTGTTAAATGTTCTTTCTTAACCAACCACCATAAATTATTATACGCCAAAAATACTCGGAAACTTCTTAAACAAAGTGGAAAGTCTTTTGTTTTAACACACGGTTTAATACCATGTTTTGTTTTATAATCTGTAACGAGCGCTACGTATTTATGATGATAATAAAATCTAACTTCTTTCTTCGAATTTACAGGATTTGTAGGATGACGATAATCTTTTAAAACTGGTACATGCTCTATCTTATAATCATTCAACATATTTTTTTTTATTTTTATTAACAAAAAATTTATAAGAAAAAATTATTCGTACACTCCGCGAAAATATTTTCTATAACTCTATCATGAATTTTTTTATCAATATTAATTGTAATGAATCCATAATCTTTTGACCAAGCATTGTTACACGATTGTTTAAATTCATCTTTATTTCTTACGCATAAATCTCTTAACAAATCACTTAAGTTTCTTGCATTTATTTCAAATAGTATAAATATATTTGCATTCTTTCTAATAACACTTCCGTCTAATGAATACATACTTTGTGTTAAATAAAAAACACTACAGTTATTATGTCTACCTCTTGTGAAATAATTTCTCTGAACTGACTGATTTCTATCATTAACACAATCATCAAAAATTACACAATGTTTCATTGTTTTATCTAGTTTACTAGGATCTTGCATATTACCACTATCATCTATTAATTGTATCTTTACATGCTTATTTTTATTAGATTCTACTAACTGATTATTTTTTGCTGCTTCTTCACACCACGAACTTATTTCTTCTTCATCTTCAGATTTTTCATATTCTTTGAATAATGAAGCAATTGCTGTTTTTTTAAGATTATTTTCAAATCCATATTTTAAAAATTGATAGACGGGTTGTTCTGCTGTTGTTGTATAAATTATAAGATTGTTATAATCCAAAAAATTTGGAGTCGTTAAAATTTTAAATAATGGATATGTTTTTCCACATCCTGATCTTCCACAGATAACTGACAAAACTTTGTTAGATAAATTTGGATGATGATTAAATTTAAGTTTTTTTTTATTAAATGGAGGTAATTCACTCATTTTTTAATAAAAAAATTTATTTTTTTTAATTTTTGTTTCTAAAGAAGAAGAAGAAAATTAAACTTCTCTAGCTTCGCGTGGGAGTTTATACCTCCCGAACCAAAAGATCTATCATAATCTCTTCACCTCCAAAATTTATTTCTTGTCCTTTCTCATCAGTGATTCTAATGTTAATGTTGTTAATAGTTTTTCTTGTAATAGGAAAATATATTAATGTTTGTGGAAATACATTTAATCTATAACCAATGGGTACAGTAAAAGCTGGAAAACTGAATATTAAATTTGATAATTTACCATTTATATATCCTCCTTCAATAATGTCACAATGTACAACAATTGAATTTATTTCAGTTTTTTTTGGAATCTTCTCACCTAAATGATAACCTTGACTATAGGTTTGTTTATTAAATCCTAATAGCTTTGACAATGATCTATCATGATTAAAATCAACTTGATGATTTTCGTCTAAAGTAAGAGAAAATTTATTAACTGCCGGTTCAACTGCAAAATGCAATTGTTTCTTATCTTTAAATGGTATACCTAAATGTCTCTTAATTTCATTTGATATTGTTTCAACTTCGTAAGAACCAGGAAGAAAAGTTAGTATTTTCCATGTTTTGCCTTTATCAGTAGAATATCTAAATTGATCATTCACATCTTTTATAACATTTTGAATAGTGTTAAATGTAGAGAAAATAGTTAATGCAATTTGATAATTTTTATTTTGTTCCAAATGTAGAATGGGTTCTAAATTACAAGTGTGTGATGAAGTAGTTGTTATAATTTTTAACGTCGTACTAAATTTTGATGAACCCAAAATCTCTGTCAAATTTTCTAAATGATTATTAATTTTGTCTAAATTTGCTGAACACATTTTTAAACTAAAAAAATTAAATAAATATCATAGATAAAAATCGTAGATAAAAATCATAGATAAAAATCATAGATAAAAATCATAAATAAAAAAATAATAGATAAAAATTAGAAACAACATATTTCACCTACACTTTTATAATCCTCTTCATTTAGAATCTTCTTTTCTAACAGTCTTTTCAATATAGCATGAATTTCATTGAAACTAGAATTATGTCCTTCTTTTATTGCAGATATTAAAATATTTAATCTATTTAGTAATTCTTGTGGATCATCTGGTAAAAATATGGTTGTTTCTGTTTTCTGTTTTTCAGATAAACCTTTTCCTACTTTAACTCCCGTTGATAATAAATTTTCTAATTGTTTATAACGTCTAAGAGTTTTTCCTGCACCAACTCTATCTAACATAGCTTTATATTTTATAAGATCATCTACAGCATAATTATTTAAATCTGCTCCTCTTAAAATATTAACAAAATTTCTATCTAAATTAAAAGGAGATTTATCTGGTGAAAAAATTAAACCTCGAAAAGGTTGTGGAAATATTTCTTTTTGTCCGAGATAAAATCTAGGTATTGTTTTTCCATCTATAAATGAGATAGAATGTTCAAATTGCATAGATTTTGGTAATTTCTTATTAATGTTTGATTCTAGTAATCCATAGTCATCTAATATAGTTTTGTGCTCTGGATCTGTTATATCAATTTGTTTATCATTATTTGTAAGTTCTTCTTCAAGAGTTTTAAATGGTTTCATAGTTTTTTCAAAATCAGTTTTTACTTGCTCGGTTTGCTGCATTTTTTCAAACATATCAGATTGAATACCGGCTTTTATCATTCTATGTTGAAGATGATTTTCTTTCATAATATTTCTTTGTTTTATTAACTCTTCTAATTGTTTAATTCTTTTTTGATTATCAGCTCTAACTTTATCCATTTTTAAAATATAATATTTGAATTTTGTGGTAACATTGGAATACAACAAAAACATTTTACTGAACAAATTATTTTTTTATTGCTTTGTTGTCTGACATCTTTTCGTTTAAAGGTTTCTCGTTTTAAGTTTTGTTTAATAAAGTTTTGCTTAAATTTTCGCTTAAAGTTTTTAGCTCTTCTAAAAAAATTTTGTCATTTTCTTCATTAGAAATTTTACCATCACTAGAAATTTTGCCATCCTGTCTATTCTTATCATCAACTTTTTCGGACTGTAATTGAAAGGTTTGATTTACTTCATTAGCTATTTGATCAAATTTTTCAATCTCATCTAACGTAATAACATTATCATCACATACTCTTTGAAAGTAGTAATGTAGTTTATCATAGACTTCTTTAATATGTAAATGCTTAGTTTTTAATGATTTTCGTTTCTTAGTTATTAAAGATTTATCTAACATTGTAACAAGTGAAGTTGCAAAAAAACACCCGTACCTGTTAAAGCTGTAGCAACTACTGGAATTACTAAAACACCTGAAGATATAACAATTGTTAAAGCACCTAAACTTATTGTTAAGAATATGCCAATTCCTTGTGTTACATTCTTAACTTTACTCCATCTCTTTCTTAATTTTTATAATGCTCTAATCTTAATAATAATTGAGATTCCTTATCTTTCATATACCTAACTCTATCTTTGTGTTTTTCTTTGTTCATCTTTTCGATGTTTATCTTTTCAATGTCCATTAAAGTAGAACTACGTTCATATGATAACGAAGGATATATTCTTGCGGTTTCATCCACTTTTGTTTCTTCCATTTTTAAAGAAATATTTTGAATAAATATTTTGAATACAATCTTCTGGTATATTGAGACTACGTGATATTTTGAGACAACTTAAATTTTCGTCTGCCTAAATTTTCAAAATTCTTAGACCACGTGATATTTTGAGACAACTTAAATTTTCGCCCTTCGGCCACGTGAAATTTGAAATCTACCTAAATTTTTGAAATTTTGATTTTTTTGAAAATTTTGAAAACCCCCGCAAAAGTGTGACATCCGGCGCAAGCGAAGCGAAGCAAAGCGAAGCGAAGCGTCGCGCCGGATGTCACACTATATACTACTGTAGAGAACCCTCATCAAGTTTTACAACGGGGTGTTAATCGCCCTGATGTCAACGTGTGGGCAGGTCTTCTTCTCGCGGTTTGATAGGCATTTTCTTATTCAACTGGACGTTGGATGCTGATAGTTAGCCGGAGCTTCTCCGCACCCATGTAATATCGGAGATCAAGAGCAATTGCATCCTAGTGACAAGAGTTACCATGCTTTCAACAGGATGGAACTCATTATGTCTCATTGTACGAAACTATCGTATCAACGAAACCACCGAAACTACTATATCAATTCCAGAGTTGACAGTAGCATCATTTCATGGATTGGACGTCGTGGTAACCTTGAGTATCCCCGAGAAGCCCTGAGAAGCCTGATAATGTCCATTAGATTTCTTTTCTGGAGTCATTCAAAAAACGAAGTACAGTGGTCGCCGCTTAATATGCCCAATTTGGGCGGAGGCAAATTTGGCATAATAAACGGAGTGGCATATTAACCGGCAAATTTAAGATTAGTCAGTCTTCATTTGTATGTAAGACGTAGAAGAACTAATTAGCGAAACAATTATATTTCTAAATGTCATAATGTCATAACATGTCACAAATACATGACCGTGTAACTGTTTTATTGTTTGAGAAAGTCATCAATTGACTTCTGCGTCAAGTTTTCTCGCAGCATATCTGAAATACGAGACGACAATCGAGTATACTCACCCATATGCTTGAAGTCTCTACTTTCCAATCCTACCTGAAGTCGGCGCAAGCAATGCCGCATCTCAGCATTACTGGGTATGTCTTCTTGCACATCTGCATCGTCGTCATCACTATCGATCACTACTGCCTCAACGCAACCGACGATGTTGTTGATCAGCTGATTTTCTTCGTCTTCTAGCGTTAGTTCCTCATTTGTAGGAGTATCACGGTCAATATCGACCCACTTACTGAATTCATCAGTTGTCATTTCAGGAGGTGGAACAATCTTGGGTTCGTCTTCAAGCGCAGTGTTGTCCGTTTCAAAACCAGCCTTTCGCCAGCAATTCACGATAGCACTGCGTTTGACAGAGTCCCATCCTTTGACAATTGTACGCATGGCATCCAAAAGCTTTACGAGGTTGACCGTCACTGCTGCTCAAATGATCCATGCTGCGAGCGGCGAATTGTCCATTGTGGATGTCATCGATTCTTTCAATGATGTGTAGGCGCATCTCACGGCGGCAGTAGGCCTTCAAAGTGTGGATCACTCCCATATCACATGGCTGTAGAATGGATGTGGTATTTGCTGGAAGAAGAACGACTTGTATCTGTGTTAGGCCTTCCACATGTCCGTGTGCAGAACAGTTATCCACCAGCAACGCAATCTTCCTGTCATCGCGACGCAGACTCTTGTCCCAGGCTTCGAGCCATTCTTGCCATATGACTTAAGTCATCCAAGCGTTTGCTGAATGTCGATATGGAAGGGGCGGTTTGACGACATTCTTCATGCACCTTGGTTTGGCGTACTTACCGATCACCAATGGCTGGACCTTCTCCCCGGTCATGCTGCAGCAAACCATCAGAGTGAGGCGGTCTTTAGCTATCTTAACACCCTTTGTAATGCCCTTTTCCTTGGGCAAGATGTATGTGCTGTTCAGCAAAGCACGAAAATGGAAGGCGGTCTCGTCTGCGCTGTAGATTTCGGAAGGTGAATAGGATTCTAGGAGTTCGGTGATGTTCTCCGTCTTCCATTTTTTGGCACTTTCTACATCTGCCTCAGCCGCCTCTCCATGGAGTGTCGTAAAATGCAAGCCATAGCGCTTCTTCCATCGGTTGAGCCAGCCGTCAGTCACCTGAAAAGATGACAATTGCGATACGATACCATTGCATTGGAGATGAAAATGTTGTTACATTCTGTTTAGTTACATGTATCCCTAGTTCATCAGGATTAATCTGAAGGTTTAAATAGCTAAATCAGACTGTATAAATTAACATCATCTTCGCGAATGTTTTCGATGAAAACTGGATGAGCTCTAGCCTCTGTAATTGATTTTTAAAATAAAAATGTGTTTAGAGCTCGTGGCGATTTTCGTCAGTTGCAAAATTTTACGGTTAGGTAAAATACGTTTAACGGTTAAACAGGATACGGTAGTTTTACGGTTTACGGGTAAGTATCGAAATGAGAAAATATTAAAGAGAAAATTAAGAGTAAACTCACCTTGAAGTCTTCTTTGCCAAGTTTACGCGCAAGCATCTCTGCCTTCACACAAAGTGTTGGGCCATGAACTGGTACACCATGCAAACGAGCCATCTTCAACCATTTCCAAAGAGCTTCCTCAACCTCACCATCCTTGCCAGATCTTTGACGTTTACGATCAGCGGTGTACTCAGACTGAGATGTTTGCTCTCTTATCTTGGGTTCATCCCTCAGGAGATTCCGTAAGAGTCTACGCTTGATGCCAAGTCGACTGGCTGCTTCTTCCTGGCTAAGCTTTGGGAGTTTTCGGTAGCGATCGAGAATTTCATTTTTCTCACCACTGGTGAGATCTGTTCGTGTTCTCTTCGACATGATAAACACAGCCGATGCTTAGTCAGGCGGCGATGGAAGGTCAGCACACACACGCGATTTTTATGCGCTGAGTGGGTGGGACAACGATGATGCTTCTTCCAAGAATTTACTTGCTGAATATCGAAGGTTGATTATGATTGGCTGACTCAGGATTCTATGAGAACAATAAGAGCGTGTTTTTACTTCTCCAAATTAACGTTCAAGTTCAATTTCACGACTTCTATCGAGATATGGACGGGCGTATTAAGCGGCGTAATTGGCGTATTAACCGGCTTTTTTTTACTGAATAAAGATATAGAAGGATTTGGGACCTGAATATTTTGGCATAAAAAGCGAATTGTCATATTATCCGATGGCATATTAAGCGGCGACCACTGTATAGCGTGTTGCGTTTTGAACATCATGTGAAACGCAAACGCGTGCATCTAACCACGAAAGAAGTTAAAAGTACGCATCACATCACTTGCATGTTACATGCACGTGTTGCGTTTTGAACGTCGTGTGAAACGCAAATATGTACATTGTACACGCAGGATAAGTTATTGCACTGCAACGTCATAACAAAGATGTCTATGAATAGTGTGATGAAGAATTCTGTTTTATAGTATTCATAGATCTTTCTGGTCATAACTGTCATATCCAATACGATTGTCGCTGGTAGAGCATTTTTTAACTTCTGCATTTTGACAGCTACATTCACATTTAGCTAAAGGAGGTAAAAACAATGATAGGAAAGATCTAAATCATGTTATAAGCAACAATTCATTTCAAAAGCTGAAGTACATGATGACAATTAAATAAGATACACATAGTAACTAGACTCAAATTAATTTACATTTGAAAAAAGCACCATCATGGTTAACTTGCTTATTCAAAATGGGGTTGAGTTTTTTTATGTACATGGCTTCCAAAATATTTAGGTCATAAGTGTTGGGAGCTTGAGATAGAATTTTGAAATTGTCAACTTTACAGCTGCAACTGCAATTTAACCTATGGTCAGAAATGGCGGACATTTTTTCCCGATGTTCCTTTATTCTTAAGTTTAAGTGTCTTGTAGTTCTACCTATGTAGGTAGTGCGAGGGTCCACCTCACAAGCGAATTGGTAAATGACATTAGACCTAAGAACTTTGGGAGTATGATCTTTGTTGGAGAGGCCACTTTTTAGTTCATTGCATGTGAAAAGCCAACGGATAGGAAATTCTTTATCTATTCTACGGAATAGTGATTGTAGTTTCTTTTTAAAATAAACCGATTGAATGCCAAAAAAATGGAATTTTGACAGTATGGAGGTATTGGGATTCATCTTTTTCTTTTGGAGCACAGAATCTTTTGTCCAGATAATGTTTGACCACTTTTTGTATAAAGTACACCGGATATCCGTTGTTTTGAAAAGTTTTTGTCAATTTCCCTATTTCATCATGGAAAGTTTGCCATGACGAGCAGACGATGTAGGCTCTGTTGATCAGAGTGCTTAAAACAAATTTTCCATTGCATGGGGCATATGGCTCTGAAATTCAAGGTTAGACCGGTGTACGTGGGTTTTCTGTACACCTTAGTAGTTAGCGTGTTGGATGAAACGTCCAGGTCAATATCTAGAAAAGGTAGCACTTTACCTTCTACCTCTGTGGTGAATTTCATATTACTATGCCATTTGTTAATATAGTTGAAGAAGGATAAGTGGTCATCATCTTCAAAGATAGCCAAGATGTCATCTACATATCTGACATAGAATTTTAGGTTTAGTTTATCATTTTGTAGGAAAGTCTGTTCTAAGTGTCCCATAAATAAGTTACTGAGGGTTGGGGCTAGGGGGCTACCCATGCTCAAACCATCACTTTGACGGTAGAGAATGTTGTTGAACGAGAAAATGCCACCAGTGGCGAATTGAAGTAATTTTTTGAAGGTGTCCTTACTGTACGGTGGTTTTGTGTTATTGGAGCTATACACCTTATCACAAGCTAGATCAATGACTTCTTTGAGAGGGACGTTAGTAAAAAGACTAACAACATCAAAGCTGATGAGTTTCGAATCCGATGAGAATTTGTAGCTAGCGAGTTTGTCTAGCAGATCAGCGATATTTTGTACTGAGTACTCCGTAGGAATTATAGGAGTAATGTACTGGTTTAGGTACTTGGCAAGGTTATATTCGGCCGTGCCATAACTGGCAACAATAGGTCTAAGAGGTACATTATTTTTATGTACCTTGGGAGAACCGTAAAGTTTGCCACTACAAGACCCACTAGGAGTAATTCAATCCTCGAAAGCTTCGAAAGATCACTCCTTCACAACTCGAAAGATTGCAACAAGAAGTTTTGCTGTAATACATGTACTTTGTTTTAAATCCCATTACGATCAAACCAGTATCTTTGTCAGCTGGCAACGTACAAGTGCACGAGTTGAACTCACAAGATCTGTTTTACCTCTATCAATATGTTAGCAGCTGTTATTTGGTTACTCAGGATTACAAATATTGTAACCTTCTTTCATAAGTTAAAGACCAAATACAACATCGAACTCAATGCTAGTCGTAAATTCGAAAAGTTCAACCACAAAATCATAAAACTACAATGTGATTCGAGAAACTATTTTCTCTAAGTTGAATTACTTGGACCAAATGATTTTCATAAAGTTGTTTACCAGAGAAAATCAAAACCTTTTAATATCCATTTCAGAAACCCGTCAAAAAGTTTCTCAAGTTATATGTAGAAAACAAGTTAAGTACCGCCAACGGTACGGTACACAACTTGAGCAAGGTGACCCTCACGCATGACCAAAATGAGATTTTTAAGACAGGACTCAAGCATCCTAGCAGTCCTAACGGCAATGGAAGCGAACATCTGACTTGCGCGTTGGAAAAAGTGGTGGAGCGCCTGAAAATAAAATCTCTAAGATAGATTGCAATGAGGTGAAACTTGCGTTACAAAATTACAATAAGCGTATGTTTAACGTTACCAAGACGCCACAAGCCAAACATAACCAAGATGTAGTGAAGTCCCTTAAACTAAATATAGACATCAAAGTTGTCCCATTGGATAAAGGTAATGGTATAGCTATTCTAGATGCTGATGAATATGTAAACAAGCTCAATGCTATCATTGAAGATACTACCAAATTTACTGCTATCCCACACAACCAAAATGAATTGATGCTCGATCACCCTGTTATAAAACAACAGAATAAACTAAAATACTTTTTGAACAAATATGTGAAACCTTACGTGGACTCCCAAGTGTTCACTAAAATTACTCCTAGTGGGTCTTGTAGTGGCAAACTTTACGGTTCTGCCAAGGTACATAAAAATAATGTACCTCTTAGACCTATTGTTGCCAGTTATGGCACGGCCGAATATAACCTTGCCAAGTACCTAAACCAGTACATTACTCCTATAATTCCTACGGAGTACTCAGTACAAAATATCGCTGATCTGCTAGACAAACTCGCTAGCTACAAATTCTCATCGGATTCGAAACTCATCAGCTTTGATGTTGTTAGTCTTTTTACTAACGTCCCTCTCAAAGAAGTCATTGATCTAGCTTGTGATAAGGTGTATAGCTCCAATAACACAAAACCACCGTACAGTAAGGACATCTTCAAAAAATTACTTCAATTCGCCACTGGTGGCATTTTCTCGTTCAACAACATTCTCTACCGTCAAAGTGATGGTTTGAGCATGGGTAGCCCCCTAGCCCCAACCCTCAGTAACTTATTTAAGGGACACTTAGAACAGACTTTCCTACAAAATGATAAACTAAACCTAAAATTCTATGTCAGATATGTAGATGACATCTTGGCTATCTTTGAAGATGATGACCACTTATCCTTCTTCAACTATATTAACAAATGGCATAGTAATATGAAATTCACCACAGAGGTAGAAGGTAAAGTGCTACCTTTTCTAGATATTGACCTGGACGTTTCATCCAACACGCTAACTACTAAGGTGTACAGAAAACCCACGTACACCGGTCTAACCTTGAATTTCAGAGCCATATGCCCCATGCAATGGAAAATTTGTTTTAAGCACTCTGATCAACAGAGCCTACATCGTCTGCTCGTCATGGCAAACTTTCCATGATGAAATAGGGAAATTGACAAAAACTTTTCAAAACAACGGATATCCGTTGTACTTTATACAAAAAAGTGGTCAAACATTATCTGGACAAAAGATTCTGTGCTCCAAAAGAAAAAGATGAATCCCAATACCTCCATACTGTCAAAATTCCATTTTTTGGCATTCAATCGGTTTATTTTAAAAAGAAACTACAATCACTATTCCGTAATTCCGTAGAATAGATAAAGAATTTCCTATCCGTTGGCTTTTCACATGCAATGAACTAAAAAGTGGCTTCTCCAACAAAGATCATACTCCCAAAGTTCTTAGGTCTAATGTCATTTACCAATTCGCTTGTGAGGTGGACCCTCGCACTACCTACATAGGTAGAACTACAAGACACTTAAACTTAAGAATAAAAGAACATCGGGAAAAAATGTCCGCCATTTCTGACCATAGGTTAAATTGCAGTTGCAGCTGTAAAGTTGACAATTTCAAAATTCTATCTCAAGCTCCCAACACTTATGACCTAACTATTTTGGAAGCCATGTACATAAAAAAACTCAACCCCACTTTGAATAAGCAAGTTAACCATGATGGTGCTTTTTTCAAATGTAAATTAATTTGAGTCTAGTTACTATGTGTACCTTATTTAATTGCTATCATGTACTTCAGCTTTTGAAATGAATTGTTGCTTATAACATGATTTAGATCTTTTCTAACATTCACATTTCATAATAGTCTATGACATTTCATCCCTCTCATCGTGTTACATGTTCATTGTACATGTTTCAAGTGTTACCTTTTGCGCTTGAAATTTCACTATGATATGAATAGTCTATTAACCTATATCTATGACTTTGAACACGCGCAACACATAGGTGATGTGACACGGCCTTTAATCGCTGTCGATGGACAGCACTTTGAGCATTTACGTTCAATTCACTGCTTTATTGTATCATCATCAGCGGGGAGCAACACGAAAGAATGATAGCAAGCTCTTCAAAACGGTTTTTCAAAATGGTGTTATAAATGCCTTTCAAAACGCTAAGCACCAAAAATGGACAGTGCACTTAATAAGATGCTATGTTCCATATAGATCTGTTGTAAGCAGATAAAACCAATAAAATGCATTACTTACAAATGAACCCTGGTAGCATGTACAAATTTACAAATTTAAATACAGACTGAAAGCTGCATTCCGATCATTCATCAAATTATCATCATCGTTGGCCTTCAGCAAGATAGACTCAAGTATCTGAGTATAGACTCCTAGATATACATAGATATAGATATCTAGGAGTGTAGGTATCAGAGGTTGATGGTAATTATGAATTATCGAGAAAATTTCTTCCTTATGACTATGCACATGGATTAACACCTGCGTTGGAGATGGATACCCTTTGAAGTGCTCGCTTTTCCGAGTACCAAAATGGCCCTTGGCATAGAGTAACGTTAAGTATAATATAGTAGTTATGTCGACTTAAAAAGTGTCTGCATACTGCGAAAATTTTATTTCTAAAAAAAATTTTTGCAGAGATTACGTTTCTACGGTCTAAAAATGCATTTGATCACTTTTTAGGAAGCTATATTTTTGCAAATTATTTCTGTGTTTATATACTAGCGAACTGAATCCACTATATAAGCAGCATTAAACTTGCTAGATATAGAAATACTTTGCTAACATGCATCTTGATTTAGCGGAAATTGAGCTGATTTTCAAGAAAATTTGATGAACCACATTTAAATGCAAGTCTTCATGGAAAAGTCGAGATCCTATTGTTCCTTTGACTGAAATTTCAAGTTTTAATTCAGCTTTCATTACTCATGAATTTATGTTTCATTTTTGGGCAAGATAAATTTTCATAGAAATATTCGTATAATCACATTGGTTATTGAACATTTGCCATAGATTTAGAGGATAAGTCCAATGAATCCAGCGGGCAAGAAAATTGTAGAAAGCATCTTCTTACCCTTCGGGCTTCATAGAATACCTATTTCTTGACCTGATTTAATATAAACATATCACGTACTGTTGAGCTATCATTTTCGGATATATGACTCGTAATATGAAAAGATAAGAAGGTGACACGCATTTTTGGGATAAGTGATTTATCTAATGATGAACAATGATGTTTTCAATAGGAACATATAAAGTTCGCAATGAGTGGGACCTCCTGAGGAACTGATGACACTTATTCTTCGAGGCATCCTCACTATCAAATTGTCAATTATACTCTGTGGAATGGCCATCCACTCTTCGACAACGGCAGTCTGCAGGTCTTTCAAACAGTTGATGTTGTACAGAGTTGTGCATTAAAATTGCATCACCTGATAAAAAGAAGGACATTATCCTATTCTTCCCTTTATACAACTTTTGAAGTAAAAATCAATTTTTCATCTATGAAACTTCTATTTCAATGAACATACGAATCGTGAGGTGATACAATTAGTAATCTATAGGCCTACCGCGGGCTTTTATGCACGCTGATACATGGCGAGGCATTGAAGCATAAAGTGCCTGACAAATGGGTTTTAGCTCATCCGACCTCGCCCAAATGGTGAGAAACTCGTTGATAAGTTCAACCTTAGAGCGAATCATCTTTTTTAGTCATTGCTTCACTATTGCCCACATGTTTTCAATCGGCGAAAGATCGGGTGAGTTACCGGGCCAGGTCAAGATGCGCACATGTTTTGCATGGAAAAAGTCCTTCACTTGTCTTGAGGTGTGGCACGGTGCAAGATCATGCTGAAACCAATAATTTTCTGTCCCAAACCACTCGATTATTTGAGGTACTACACAATGAGAAATCACCTCCTTATATTGGTTGGAATTCATTGAGCCTTCAACCACATGAACTCGACCTGGGCCATGGGCTGATATGCAGGACCACAGCATGACCTTTATTGGATGACGAAATGCTTGCAGAAAATGATCTTCAGTTGGAGCTTGACCACGATTGAGCCAGGCTACGATGTGAGCCTGTTTCTCGGTATCGCTTGGATAATCCTGGATACGGTCGATTGTCCGAGGCCCAGATCATCCGCTATCTGTCTTGCGCTTTTGTCTGCATGTTCCCACAAGGCTATAATATTTGCCCTGACTTCATTTGGCGTGTCAGTCATTGTAGAATTCTCAGTATGCACTGAATAGTGGCAAACAAGCAGAACCGATGTATGTTCATTCAAAATTGAAAGTTTGAACTCAAACATTTATAATAGATGAAGACTCGCATTTTAGGACAATAGAAGTCATCCACAGCCTAGAAATCGGTGCAAAGCAATATTCAATATGCCACTGATACACAAGCTTACATAGAAATTGATTTCAAAGTCTTTGATCACGTGATGCGATTTTAATGCACAACCCCGTATCTTTTGGTCACTTTCCTCTTCACCAGATCCCAAACATATTCGGTAGGATTGAGAACTGGTGATCTTGATGGCCACTCGATCCTGCAAGTGCTTCTATAACGGTGAAACTGCTCAATCAATGATCAGCGATGAGCCGGTGCTTTGTCATCTTGAAAGATGAAATCCAATGGTGTATTGGCTGTAATAAAAAATTAGTCGATGTCTCGACGTTAGCTTGATATTTTTCTTTATAAAATATATGAAGATAGAATGAGACATAAGATGAAATAAGATAATTTGACATAAAACAATATTCAATGACGCACATTGTCTTTGGTGCTGCCTATTGAATGTAAGGAGCTTTACAAATGTACCTTTACTAATTTTACTAATTTTGTCTATGCTATGTATAGTTTGATTGCTATTACAACGTTAGTTTCATTATTGCTGCAACAGAAAACCGTTTCTAATTACATCTTTCCATTTCTATGCTTTACGTGTTTGTAATTTGAATCCCTCCAGATCTATAAAAGAAAATAGGAAAAATTGACTAGAAATAAGAGATCCTGTAGCAAATACAGCTGCAAATTTGTAAACTATTGCAAACATTTCATTATTTCGTTAAAAGATCAACAACTCGAGATTCTCTCTTCCTCTCTCACTCCTACATGATGAAATGAAGCTCCAGTCTCGTGCTATCATGGCAGCTGATTTAGATAATATTAAGAAGGAGTGCACTTAGAAACTTGAAAATGTGGTTATAAATATTCGAAATGATTCAAATAGGCTATATCAATTCAACATTATGATGAAATTGCTCTTTATGACACAATATTGCGAACAATTAAGCAGAAGAGAGAGTAACCATCAAAGGCTATTTATTGCTCTGAAAACAATAATATGATAAATCTGCATACTACTTATTGCTAGTGCGTTAGTATCTCACTAATACACTATGCTCCATCAAAGCAGATAAAAAATATGTCAACAGCCAGTGTTCCTATTATGACATTAACTAATTTGGATATGCATATTGATAAACCATAGAGAATGATGAGACAAACTAACTAGCTAATTAACTGATGTGATGGTGACAAAGATATGCAATAACTTAAAAGACCTCCTTAACCCTTAGGCTACCAAGGGTGGTTCTGAGAGCCACCCTGTGCTGTTTTCGTGAGTATTACTCAGTTTGTTTCAATCAGTGACAAATCCTTTCATGACAATTTTCTTAGATATATTAGCAAACGATTTAAACGATTTGTGATGATCTAGCGACCGTTGTTCATTAATTGTTCATTGACCGTTGAATCAGCGCAGTTCTTTTGGGTTCTACCCATTTACAGAGGCGTACGACGTGGCTTGCAAAGATTGACATTTATAAGACAGACAACAGAAAGAGGTATAGAGAATGATGACGCGTCGATGTCGAGGCGTCAGAACTGGAGTGCGAAAAGGTCAGCAAAAGTGCACGCGCTAAGGTGCACGCCAGAAGCAGAACGAACACTCGTCTGACCGGCCGATCTGAGCGATGCTCCATGATGCTAGGTCAAAGCCAATCGATGGCGCAACCCTACACATTGTCAGTTACTGTCATTCTCAATCATGCGACCGCAACGAGAGGCTGCTCGACTGGCTCAAGCTGCACTATTCGGAGCAACAGAATCGGACTCAGAAGTAGATGCTGAATAAGAGGGACATTCCGGCGATCTTGCATGAACCACGGGAGCAATTTGACTCAATCTTCGCATTCGGTGGCGACCGGAAGAGACTCACAGTCCAGTCCTATCAAGTCAAACCAAAGAGGAAGGTTTATCTAATATCCTCTATGCATCACTCTGCTGAAACACTACCTGATGGCAAGAGAAAGAGCAACATGCAGCTCTACTACAACGAAACCAAAGCAGGCGTTGATGTAGTGGACGAAATGTGCAAGGCCTACTCGGTCAGGACTCGAGTTCACAGGTGGCCCATGATCCACATGCACAACATGTTGGATGTGACTGGGATCAACGCCTACACCATCTTCAACATGTCCCATCCAGACTGGACAACGGTTGTGGAGAGCAAGCGACGTCGACAGTTCCTACAACAGCTTGCTACCGAGTTAGCCAAAGATCACATGCTGTTCTGACTGCAGGAACCTATCGGACTTTCAACGGAGCTTGTCAACCTGATCACCAAAGCAACAGGTCAGCAAAATCCACGTCGACAAGCACCTGTGCAAGAAGGCAAAGAAGCACCGCAGTTAAGATGCGCCAGGTGCAAAGACAGTGGCAAGCCAACTCGCGACTGTAACAAAACTCGTCACAGATGCCGAGAGTGTGATGCACCAGCTTGCGGGCGACACGCTCTCGTGGCCCAGGTGGTTTGTTCAAACTGTATGTAAACTTTACTGAAATAAGCATTCGTTTTGTTGACATGTTGTTTTGTTCCTTATGTTTGGTATTAAACATGAAACTCACTGGAAAACTTGTTTTTTTAGGGTGGCTCTAAAAGCCACCCTTGGTAGCCTAAGGACTATTAAATACCTTGGTAGCTTAAGGGTTAAATTGAGGTAAAATCCCAAAAATGTACATACGTCTGCACGCAGACAAAACTTTAGGCATTTATAGAGAGAGCTTGATATATAAAAAATAGCAGATGGTATAGCCTAAGCGTAATGAAGGATAATGAATCATGGCCTGAAGAGCACGGGCTTCTTGTCAAATTTGAAGGAAGCCGGAAATTCATAGAGCTTTTGTGTCAATGGCGATAAAGAATCTGTGCGTGGACAGTTTACAAAATGCTCCTGTTATGTGGAGTGGACTAAGGAATACCGACCTCTTCTAACCCACTTTCATACTCAACACAAAATTTGTGAATTTGAAATAATTTTGACGATAATGTGTGCGGCGGAAAATTTCTTTCGGACCCGTGACACGCGAATAACACCTAGATTAATGTGCGGAGAAATGTCGACAAAAGATTATCGTATTGTGCAGTAATAACTGTTAGTTCTCTAAATCTTCATTGACAAGGATTTTCTTCCGTCTTATCGCAGGCTCTTTATGAAACTGACTTAAGCTATGCATTATAAAGGACCTTTCCCCTGATCCAGGATTATAAGTTTCAGTCAATCAACGAAGGAAGACACAATACTATAGCATCATAGCAAACTCTATACTATAATACTTGTTTTGCAAGAAAATGTAGATACATAATGTTTTCATAAATCTCATTAACTCTCATTTTAATTACTAACTCTAATTAACAACTCTAATTAAAAAATTACTTCTAATTTGAAATAATAAATAATTACTTTCTAATTAATAACTCTCATTCTACAGTAGGAAGCCCGCTATAGATTTTTGTGGCAAATAGGACAACAAAACGACCACTATTCATAATTAACTTATAACAGTCTGAATTTGATTTTTTGTTGCCATCGATCGGGATTCATTCATTTTGTAAGGAGCAATAAAAGCAATTTTCTGCGACCGTGTAGTAATTTTATTCCCAATATTTTGACTTAGCCTTTCTCAAGGGATGCAGAAAAGGAAATTATACTGAATGTCATTAAGAAAATTTAAAAACCTATCTATGAAATACAACCTAGAACCTTAGAAGAGCATGGACATTGGGACATGCTAACACAATTTTAGCAAAAAATATCATGGATTGCAAAAGAATAAAAAATCTATAAAGGTAAATAAAGAAAGGAAAGCTAAAAGTTACACAGAATTAATAAGATTGAGTAGCATTTCGGCAGGCCTTGCATTTATCTCCTTCTTTTCGACCTTTCTTCTTTGAGCCATGCACTGCAAGTTTCGATGTAATATTGACCATGTGATGGACTTGTGTGTGATTGGGGAGTTGTGTATGATGAGATGTTTATAAACTTCAGATTCAGGGCCTTTTAGATGTTCATTAATTCTTGATCTCATTGTTCTCGAGGTTTCCCCAACATATAATTTGTCGTTTTCGCTGTTAACACAGTCTTTGGTGTTGCATTCTCCATTAGTTATTCCATTCTCCCATACATTACATTGTTCATAATAACACTTGTTTTGGTTCTTCTTAAGCAGATGTTTCAATGGAGGGTTGGTGAAAACTGCCGCACATGTTCAGAGAGATGTGCTCTTCTGACAGGTCCGTTAATCTTGCGTTTGAATTTGCTGTTTATGAAAGGCAAGACTATGTTTCGCGGTTGTTGTTTATCTTTATTAGATTTATTTCTCTGATGTTTATTATTCAGACAAAATGTCAATGAATCGTTTATCATTCGCGATGGGTATCCATTTTCACAAACTTTTGCTTTATAGCCGTTATTCCAATTGATTGTTCTTGTTTGTTTGATGAGTTACGGATTGTTCTTCTGAAGTAGTTGATGATCACATTCCTTTTCATCGACATTGGTACATGTGAAATATGTAAGAATGCGAATTCATTATAGTGAATTCGCTTTCACTATGCGAGAATGGAATAACTAATGGAGAATGCAACACCAAAGACTGTATATACCTAATACAATGTAACAACAGCGAATACGACAAATTATATACATTTGATTAAGAGTGGCCATTCCTGTAAATATTTATCGTAGAATACCGATAAAGAATACCGAAATATCGACTTCAAGATTTTTTGATTCCTGATTTAGCCAGCGGCATATCTTATTCACAAATTATATGTTGGGGAAACCTCGAGAACAATGAGATCAAGAATTAATGAACATCTAAAAGACCCTGAATCTGAAGTTTACAAACATCTCATCATACACAACTCCCCAATCACACACAAGTCCATCACATGGTCAATATTACATCGAAACTTGCAGTGCATGGCTCAAAGAAGAAAGGTCGAAAAGAAGGAGATAAATGCAAGGCCTGTCGAAATGCTACTCAATCTTATTAATTCTGTGTAACTTTTAGCTTTCCTTTCTTTACCTTTATAGATTTTTTATCCTTTTGCAATCCATGATATTTTTTGCTAAAACTGTGTTAGCATGTCCCAATGTCCATGCTCTTCTAAGGTTCTAGGTTGTATTTCATAGATAGGTAGACGAGAAGAGACACATTTCAACACGAGCTTAGAGCTGTAATTTCTTCGATATTTCATTCAGGCTACTTTGACGTCACTGGTGACTTGACGAATTCTACCTACTTTCTATTAGCTATTACATCCAATGTTTGTGAGAAATGTGGTGAGTCAATCATCTCCCAAGCTTATGCCTGATCTTGCTAGATATTTAGAATTCAGATGACAGATTTCTTGTCACTTAAGATAAAGAAGTATAGCACTTTGGGAAATATCATTCTTATCGTATTTGCGCAAATAATGGCGTTCAGCTTGACTACCGTAAATGAGATATTTCTAAAATTATGAATAATATAAAGGAACTACGAAATTAAATAGGCCACTGTCAGGCACGATGCTTCTTGAGTCTCTGTCATGCATGGCATCAATTAGCAATTACTCTAGCTCCGACTATGCGACACGAACGCGGCGCTCTAAAGTTTTTACGCAGTCATCCTACTTTGGTGTCAATTGTAAAACCGAAGTGTGGCACCATTCAGTAGGACTTTGAGCTTTACATAAAAGGATATGATCCTTTTATACCCATGCGAACAAAATTAGCACTTCATTAATCTTTGCAATGCTGAACCTGAGAGTCCAGATGACTTCGTTGTGGCAGATAAAGATTTCATCTGTTAAGATACTGTTCTGCACCTACATGTATTTGTGGGCCCATTAGATCGCATTAGTGAATGTCAAATGTTGTCGAGATTTGTGTCGAAGTTGTAAGTTCAATTACAAAACAAGATTACACAATTGCAATTAGGCCTACAATTAGACTGTTGTACAATAATTGGTAATTGCAAGTTGTTAATTACACTTTTCTGCATTACCCGTAGTTCAGTTATTGCTTCTGAGCTTAGTATGTCAAGTTTCTGGCTAATATTGTTTTTTCCGAGAAACGTGGAAGCTGGCAATGCAGAGTCACCATGGAAGCTCACTATCTAAAAATACCATCGTTCACAACATAATAAGGCCTATATATAGAATACCAACATAGGTCTAGGTTTAGACTTTAGAAAAAGTGACTAAAGAATACGAAGTGACTAAATTCGATAGTGACTAGATTCAATTTCATAATAAGCATAGCCTACATTAGGCATACGCCATGCATGCCACCATGAATCCCTATCTGCATAGCATCTGACCGGTTGTGAATTTGTAGATTAAGCCATTATTGTACATGCTCGTGCCCGTGCCCGCGTCCACAGGCGAATGGCCGCTGCCCGCAGCGTGCTCCACCACAGCCCATCTGCAGCAAGTCTTAATTCAGCCTTTCCTCTCTTAGGTAGTTGAGCAGAGTAATATTCTCTTCCTGATATTTAAACATGATTTATATTTGATAAATGCTGAAAATGATGCAAGCCGACAACTTCCATAATTTCAAAATCCGAAAAGAAAAAGAAAGCAAACCTTCCATACCAGTCATTATGTTCCTCAGGACACATGTAGTATAAATGAGTTATTATTAATTTATTGAGCATTTAGGGACTTTCAAATGCGTGGTATTGCATTGTTTTCGTTTTCCCGGTGAATAAGGCTTCAGATTTTTGCATTATTTTGCGAATTGCACACCGGCAAGTTGCTCAACGATAATTTTACTGACTTAATATAAATCGAGTACTTACTATGCAGTAAATATAGAATAAAAATAAAATATATATAGTAATATATATATATATATATAATAGTAAAATAAATATAGTTACTATGTAGTCTTGTTACAGATGATCAACAGAGGCATCAAGTTATAGGCCTGAATAATTGTACTCCAAATGTTGGAATAAATCAAAAATCATCACTTAATATGAAAGAAACTGTTGTCCAAGGCTTTGACTTCATCTAACCGAACAGGGTACAGCATCAGCAATTTTCAGGGTACAGCAAGACACTAAAACGAGTGTCTTGGCAAGAGCTGCTCTTTTATGAATGCTTGCAAGCTTTCGGACGATGGGCTACTAGTGGAGAGTGCTCAGCAATGATAATGTTTTAAAGATTTTAACGTAGATATTTTTTGACATCGCTCCAAAATTATAATACCGCAGTTACTAGTTTTTTGTGGCATTTAGTTTCTAAGATTATTTAAAAATCAATGTTTTAAATCTATATATGTTTCACATATATTTTTTAAAAATACCGATATGTTTAAGTCTTTGTCTCTCGTTACCGTCCTGACCTATGCCTCTTAAATGCATTATGCACTTAAAACGTATCCTACGTTTGCCTTGGCTTTAGCTTTTTTCTTTTGTCATGCCTTCGTTACTTTCTATCGTCTTCGGTAAATTTTTTGTGTTTGTAAATGCACTATTGAGATATCTCTGAAGCTTGTCCGAGTGCCATGTTCGCAGTCTATGCCAGTCTGATGAGCTGTATTGAACTTGTCTGTCCATTTTGTGTGTCACAACGGTCGTACTTCTCCTGAAGAGAGGCCGCGAAATAGCTATCGGGATGGTAAAATTAGCGTTGTTTTCTGTTCAAACAATGATTGGGCACAAATCTTATTTAAAAGTACCTTTTAAAATCTAGACTGTCTGTCAATTTCTCACCAAATTAATCATTCTTGTCAATTCAAATTTCAAATTATATAAAAACATTTTCATTCATCCACAAATGTGTGCCTCTACATGCACGGAAAAGTGTTATGTGAATAATAGCAATTACACGTATATTTTACTCAGAATAGATTTTTAAGCCATAGTAGCAGTTTTATGATAAAAATAGCGGATTTCAAGAACAAAATGGAGAGATTATCATGCTTTATAACATTTTCTGATGCATTTGATTAATTGAAAGTGTGGCTACTGCATTTTTTCTGCTAAATCTATAACTGACAGCAGACTATTTGTGATTTACACTTTCAAAAAGTTCTGTTTCAGTCATAGAGTAGGTATGTTATGTAGAGTGGTAACTCCGCATTTATTAAATCCCCAATGTGTTACTACACTTTCGATTTTATTAAATGAACTCGAGGGCGATACAGTCGGAATTGTTTCCGATATGCCAATTTTTGCAGTTTTTCAGAAATTACAACGGAATTGAGTGATCATGATTGTAATGCTGAAGGAATGATAGTATTTTACATATTCTCAGTGTCATGATAGCCTTGGAGAGGTAATATCTATTAAATTGGCAACTCGATGACCTGCTATTGCTTTATGCTGAACCTCAAGAGAATCTTCTTAAGCGTGATCATATCATAAGCAACCTGCCACTGGCAGAGCAAAATAACAAAATCAAAGACAGTGATTTCAATTAACTTTGAAAGATGTAAATGGGTCCACATCACTATTCAGATTCAATAAGTGAAACATGAATTTAGTGAAGCATAAATTCATGCCGGTGAAAATTGAATTAAAAACTTGAAATGTCAGCCAAGAAAGCACGAATAAGATCGCGATTTTTTTCATGAGGACTTCCATTATAATGCGGATCATGAAATTCTCTTGATCATCAGCATAATTTCCGCTTAGTTAGGATGCTTATTGGCAAACATTCATACCTTTTGATGTCCAACTTGTTTCACACTACTTTTATAGGGGCGTCATCTCGGTAGTACGTAAATTTGCAAAATTTTGACATTTTCAAAACTGCTCAATAATATTTTGGACAACGGGAACGTAATCTCCGAAAAAAACTGAATCTTTTCATATAAAATGTTTCACTGTATACAGATACTTTTTTGAGTCGACACTCTACTTATATATCCCTACTCTATGATTTGAGTTGTGTTGAGATTAACTATCTCACTGCAATCAAACAAGCTCCCAACATTGTCATAAGACGGTTTCGTGCATTAACTGATCAAAACATGCCGTTTATCAAAGTGATTTACACCATCAACTCCCAAGAGATAATAAAAATCATTTTTTTGAAAAAAGTGAAATTCAAATTTCAAACTGCTATTTATAGCAGCAACATAGCTGAGTTGCTAAAGACTGATTCCACCGTTAGAATAAGCCTGTGAGAATTAAGACTGAAATTACGAACAAATTGAAGTATGAAAAGAAAATGTTTTGAAGACTTTGAATAAGTAGCTACATAAGGTTCAATGTGCTCAACTGTGTGTTCAACTCCACAAATGTGCTGTTAGAATTTCCATGTCTGCGCTAACCGTAAACGCTCTTTCCAAATGTGTCTCAATCACTGAAAGTAGAGTATCTTTATTTTTATTCCTTCTCTTTAGCTAGAACGCCCAAATATAATTATATTCAAACCGTTACGGCAACACTATTCATTTCAATGTACTCAACCATTGATTTTCTATGCATTGAAGCCAATTACTATAAAAATAGAAAGGTTTCATAACATTGCAAGTGCACTTTTGAATAAAGTTCAGATCATCCAGTGTGTCAAAAATATCCAAAATCAAAATTATTTTAACAGCATGTCTGAAATCCATAGAAAGCGTTTGTAAAGCACAAATACAAATTGCATAGTATTTGAAAATCCAGGGCAAAATTTAATATAGATTTCATTCACATTTTTTCATACGGGTTGATTTTGAAGGACATTTCTTCATCATTTCATTAGATTTCACAATTTCCAACATCATCATTCATTAATTTTACATCTTGCGCTGTGAAAAAGCGAAAATCTTCACACAGAATATCTCCCCGCATGAAAAAATATTAAATTTCATATTAAAAGATATGTTTTATGTAAATCAAACATATATAATTCATAAGGCTTTTTGATATACATGTACCATATGTATCTTTATTAAACATATATATATATATATATATATATATATATATATATATATATATATATATATATATATATATATAAATATTTTTTTATATATCGCTACATACGCATTTACATTCAATATAGGTTCAATATGTAGTGTTATTAATGTTTATTAAAAGTGTTGGAATCTTACATAAGTTGTTATATAAGTTCTCCCCTGAGAAAGAATAACGAAATATTGGGTATTGCAAAAATTATTCATTTGATTCCTGAGAAGGCCCGTTGAGAATTCATAGTGAAATCTTACCTTAAATTACATATACTTGTGTCTTCAATCTTGTAATCTCTACTATCTCACATTCAGTTACCAAGGAAAATTCCATGCGCTCTCTTGTGTCCATTTATTAAATTTTGTGAAGGTTGTAGACATCATTCTCGCTGTCTTTATTCTTGCTGAACTTCTTTATTCCTGAAAATGAAAAGCATATTATAATCCACAAGTCTAAAAAATGGAGTTGCTGCGGAGAAGATTTACATTGCCAAAGGACGTGACCTCCTTCCACGTAGCGAGGGTCAAACTTTGAGGAGTTTCACTCAAACCCGAACAATTTTGGCAATAGTAGTTTCTAAAATACCTCACTTTTGTGTTTTCGTCTTGTCTATATGCACCATCATCACGACTAAAACAAATGAAAAAGAAATGTATTTTTAGACATATTGAGAGAATTGTGGCTAGATTATGATATACATGTACATGAAGACGCATTCCTAATTTGCTAAAAAGTGACGAGATTTTAAAAATCACCGCATATAAATAAAATATAAGACTTCGAAATTTTTTTCCGAACTTTAAGTGAAATGTTTATTTACCATTTGTAAGATTAAAAGTCATTTTCCTTTTGTGAGGGTTACTTCAATGTGAAAAGGACCAATTAAGTTCACAAAAACACCGACATACAAAGATGAATTTCACCATAATTTTGTTTACGGAAGTTCAGATGCATCTCTCCTCTGATGAAGACCCATCAGAATAAAGCCCGACTTCCACCTTTAGTGTGCAATCCAAACTGATCCGTGACAACCTGCAACAAAGTAGTAGATCTATAATTTCCATTGTCGGGAGAATGTTGCTTAATGATAGCGTGTAGTTCTGCGGTATGGCTATAGATGTTCTATCGTTGTGAAAATACTGCATCTATGGCGGTGATTTAGGCTGGACCATTTTCTATATTATGCATGATCATCCACGTATATGACTGAATGCATTGTCAACATAATCACCTCACTTGTCAAGCACTGTGGAGGAGAATCATGTTATTTTTGTCGAGACCAATGTTGGTTGACTGAATGAAAAATGTGATGATGAGTTGATTAACAACGAATCAACATATCATCTGTTGCTTTCATCGTCGAGTTGGCTAACAGTCATTCAAATATGTGCTCTCGATTGATGATTACCTAGGAACAGGGAATGTCACAGATGAACGGAAATTCCAAGTGAGATGGAAAGCGCCTTTGGCGTTGAATTAAGATGTGGAAATGTTAGATTATTTCTAGACAACTGAAAACAAGTTTGATTTCATGTGTTTGTTAATTTAGAAATTCAATGAATAAGTTTCAGTTTATGAAAAATAACACAGTCATTGTCATCCTCTGTGAGGAATTCTTTTTTCACTAATGACAAGTTCATCAAACTTCCTTTGTTTTTCGTCAAGCAAAACTTGCAAATTGAAGCAAGCCTGTAGATAAGGCATCAACGAATGAGCATTTGAAAATTATTCCAATTCACTCTCAAAACCTCTATTCGCGCATTACCGTAATGTATCTTAATGTTTAAAATTAGTGGGATGTTAAATAACATTTCATTCAGAAGAGTTTTAGTGATGGAATTCTTCCTTAACAGGGAAATGTTGCGACATTAAGAAAAAAGTCGAAATGTCTCAATTTCTTTTTCAAGCCTCAAACTCAAAAAGTGTTTAGGCCTAGAAAGTTGGGTCTAATAGTATTTTGAAGGCAAAATATGCCGATTACGAAGGTCTAATTACCCACCTATTTTCTCATGTTTCCCCATTTTTTATTCCTTGAACCTGCAAAGTGAAGCGGGCCTGAGAAATATTTATGTCAAAATGCCGATAAATTGAATTTGGATTTGAATGGTCATGCCAGCTTATTTATCTACTTTTATATTTTCGATCATCATTTCATATTATCTATGTTTCCATTTTTCAGAAATGAACTCCTTCAAAATTTTAATGGAGTCCTCAAGAGCAGACTTCAGATGAACTGCTATCAGGCATGGTGGAACCGGGGGTACGTGCCCCTCCCCTCACCCTAAAGATTGACATCTACAACGTTTCATCATTTAATTGATGTTCAAAATTTTCAGACATCTCATTGATTTGACAGAGCCAAGGATTGTCGATGAGTTGTCAAGTTATCATGTTACACTTTTATCTGTTAAGCACAGTCCCATTCAAGTGAAAAGGATGCCTCAAAGCGTGAGATGGAGGCAAGGTTGTTTGGGTTTTGGACCCAAGCCCAAACCAAAAAGACGAAGCAAAACGTCTGCTGTAATTCTGTGTGGTGTAAGTCCAATGTTTTATCTCTCGTTCTCGTGCTATTTTTTCGACACTATTTCACTTTTTTCATTGAGTATCTAACTTACTTTTGCGTGGCTGCTGTGAACTAGTCACAGTGCTAAGCTGTGGGCTGTGATTCTCTTGAGAAGAGCCAGTCAGTCACAGATTCTTAGAAAAGAGTACAATACTACTAATAGTTAGCTGAATGAAGCTGTATAAAATTTTGTTGCCTATAGCTACTAATGGCCACGGCATTAGTTGGTCCATTGAGTTAGCCTATGGCTACTGCAATCATTTGTCAATGACATTGTAGGCCTAATCATGAGAAGAAAACATTTAGCACTTAATTGAAAGTTTTTGTTTTTATGGTTATATCTAACATGTAGGCTACGCTCATTATGTGCTGCAGTGTACTGTATGGCCTATATTGTGCATTTTTACGGTGAGGCTTAGTTACCATAGTTTCATAAGTTACATAACTTATTAAGCAAGCATATAAAATAGCTACCGGTACACATATACTTATATTTTGTGCAGCAGACCAGACCTAATTAAACTATAGCCTAGGCCTAATAGTTAAACTACCTAGGTCTATTGTTAGAGCCTACACGTTGGCCTATCCAAATAGGCATGGGTTTCGATTTATCAATTAACTAAATACAATGCAACAAAAGAGAACTGATAAGAGACCAATTTCTAGCATGTTCAAAATATCTAGGCTATCTGTCTACATGTACACACTATACTGGTACAAGCTTCGGCTTTATCACACAAAATGGTATAGCGGCTACGCACGATTTATTGCTGGTGGAATAAAAACGCCTCGACTGGTTAGAACTTTGTATATTTCTACATTGTTCATTACCGTGAAAACTGCAAAACACATATGCACACAATTAGTCTTTACATACAGCTCACACAAAATCGGGAGTGACTTACCGTTCACTCTACCAGCAATCCTGAAGGAATCTTGCGAAAAAATCACTTTACATGGCTATTCACAGACAAACAGTACATCTGATTTTCACCTATTTCATATTCGAAAACTATTTACAAATTATGATGAGACATGCATGGCGACACTGCATACAAACAAGCTAAATAAATTGATACGTGTAATAGAAAAATGACCCACTCACTCTATGGGCCTACCGAGTACCACAACACTCCCACCAACAACTCGGAAATGGTTAAAGTCTCTTTCACATGCACGAGTTGTTCTATATACAAATTGGGTATAGGTCTATTTACGAACATAGAACATTTATTGACACATTGAATGTTCATAGCACAAAAAATCAGTTGTTTATCTACAAAGATCCAAATTCTAACGACGCGTTGATACATATACAAATGTATGATGCTTGATCAACATAGAAAAATAATCACATCTATGCATAAACGCATGAATAATACTATACATCGGATGACTCACCATACTTAGTTTATGGCTTAGTATTATTTTGTTCAAATAACAACAGTCAAAGATGTGCACAATCTTTATAACTCTTATGCTGCTATTTCAGATCACTGTGCTAATAATCAACAGAAGTCAAGAAAAGAGATCACTGGGACTCTAAAAGGAAAACTAGCCTTTGAACTGCTCTCTCTAAAATCGAAGGTTTTACTTGACGTACTACGCAAACTTTAACTGTACGAACAAGTCCATCAGAATCTTGAATTGTCTCCTCAACCTTTCCAAGAGGCCATTCATTCCTAGCAACATCAGAATCCATGACGAGGACAATATCTCCCACCTTTATATTTTTGGCCCTTTCTTCCCAACATTTCCTTGTGTTCAAAGATTGGAGGTATTCCTTCCTCCAACATTTCCTTGTGTTCAAAGATTGGAGGTATTCCTTCCTCCATCGACTCCAGAATTTTTCAGTAAGATATTGAACACGACGCCAACGTTTACGGAGATACAAATCTTTCTGAACAAAATTTCCTGGTGGGGGTAATAGCACAGACCCTTTCATAGTTAGAATATGATTGCGAGTTAGAGGCTCTATCTCAGAACTATTCAAGAACTGTGAAGATAGAGGACGGCTCTTAATAATAGCCGTGGCTTCATAGCCAACGCTCGTAAAGAAGAATCATTCAGTCTACCAGATTGCAATTCAATGACACTGCTTAATATGCTTCTGATCGTTCTTATCTGCCTTTCCCAAACTCCACCTTTATGACTTACATATGGAACATTCATGACAATTTCACAATCTTGTTCCAACATGTATCGCTGTATCTTATGTTCATCAAGTTCTTTCAAAGCCTTTAGAAACTCATTCTTTGCACCAACAAAATTGCTACCCTGATCTGATCTTATTTGGCGAACCTTGCCTCGAATAGATATAAAACTGCGAAGAGCATTGATGAAGGCATCAGCGGAAATGTCATCTAACATTTCGATGTGTGCCGCTCTCGAATATGTGCGCTGGCCAAGATAATGTCCTAAGCCCTAATTGAGACTTGCATAAGTTGACTCTACTACTCCTGTGACACGTAGCATTATCATCCATAAATAACCAAGTCGATGGATCACCAAGTTGATCTGTCATTTGGCCAATGTTCATTCGTAAAACATTCACATAGCGTTCAGAATTCATGGTTCCTTGCTGTATGTGAAGTTCAGAGCGGCCATTGGTCCAAATGCCAGCCCAAATCAGTAGAGTCGCACCACCTTGTACCCGGGGACGATGTAAATGTCTCGGAATTTCCTGATCAGATTTTATCCATAATCTCAATCGACCATCACTATCCTTCAGACGGACTGATGCCTCATCAGACCAGACAACCCGATCCCATTGATTTCGCCAGTGACAATGACTCATTGCCCATCTGAGACGTCTTTTTATATGCTGATCTGATAATTCGATCTGAGAGGGCCTCTTACAGCTCTTGAAATTCGACTCAATAAGTCTTCTACGAATAGTGGACTTAGAAATAGACGAATCTAGTGCAGCCATCTCAGTCAACGAGAGACTTGGATCAACTTTAACAAATCTCAAAATTAGGCGGTCTCTACGTTCGGATGCTTTTCCTGGACGGCCAGAGCCCTCTTTACGACAGAGTCGAAAATCATCATTATGCCATCGATGCACATTTGTGTAAGGGACATTTAGTCGCTTGCTTGTACCTCGCAAAGAAAACCCTAGTTCTACAAGGCTGACACTTTGCCTTTTGTGAATGCGATCTCGTTATTGTTCATTTGTGCTTTGTATTGTTTTCAACCGGTAAGAGATAGATTTCTAGCTGAAAGCAATCAGGAGTGCTGCCAACACCACCGCAACGAAGTCAGGAAGCTATGGAACATGAAGTCCAGATAATCACATGTAGCAGTTACATTATTGTTGATGAATAATGGTGCTATACTGGCTCTGATTGACCGATTTTCTTTATTTTTGTTTTGCTTGATAGCTTTTGGCTTGTAGAACAACATATTACATAACAAAGGAAACAAATGTAATTTTATAGGAGTGAGGCATGATTTTGTGTAACATTGCTAAATGAAGATCAAATTATCTACTACTTTTTTTATCTATAACAGGAAAACAACTCAATATTCATACTTGAAATTTCCAACAATGATATTAGTAAGCACAACTGACATATCTCTCAAATTTCAGAGAAATTCGTTCAAGTTTGGCGGAGTTAGACAAATTTGAAGTTAAGGCGATGTTTAAGGGTGACCCATTTTTTATGAAACAATCTGTAGATGTGATAGAATCTACTGATTTTCAGCTTATGAAAATAGGTGATTTCCCGGGCTCAGCATTTTAAGCATAGGAACGATTGAACGCTTCCAGTTACGCATGAGGTTTATAGGACTTCTACAAGCTTGATGCTACAAACCTGGTATCAAGCTACCCTTATGGTAAAGCAATGCCAATGTGAAGTCGCATGTCAAATCAGCATCCACTGTCTGTCTCATAATCTAGCATCATAGTGTCATCGGAAATAGGTCGAGTTATAGAGAACTGCAGACTATAATCATCTCAGAAAAATAAAGATTCTTTAATGTGACTGCTTATTTCATTGGATTATCAATGCAGATCCAAAAACGTTTATGGTGTGCTTGTTTACTTTCTTACTGGTTAACTGTATAATTTGCTGCCTTTTTGCCCATGACGTTAGGACCATGACATGACCTGTTTTCTCCAGTCATCTCTATATTTCGTTCCTTAGATAGCATTAATGGTGATAGATTGCTTTTGATACCGCATTCACCGATGGTAGTTTTTACCTATAGCATCGTTTGCTACACCGTACCTTTTATTAGTAATTCTTCCATTCTTAGTGAAGAAGTGACCGAAGCAGTACATTCCACAATATAAAAAGGGTGGTGAAGCTTCAACTCTATCTGCAGGAAGCCTATCAGGAACTATCAGGAACTCTATCAGCCATTTTCTGTGTTTGCAAAGGACGTCGACACTTCCTACATGTCACACAGAAATGAATAACACTCGAGACTAAGCTACTTGCGTTGAGAATCCAATATACATTTGATCTAATTTCATTCTGTGTGATTCCACGACCTTGATGTCTGACTCGGCAATGATAATGCAAACAAATAAGGCGAGACACATGGCTGTTCTTGTCAAGAATAACTGGATGCTTTACTTCCCTAGACAAAGATGAGGCACGAAGCCGACCACCAACACGTAAAATACCATGTTCATCAGTGAATGGATCAAGAGGCTTAGAACGTCATTTTCTGTCAAGTCATTCTGTTGAGAAGCTTGAATGATAAAGCGAATGGCCTCATTCCTTTCTTCCACACTAGCAGGCAAATCACTTTTCTTGCCTTTAGCTCTTCTCTTGAGACGTGCAATGGCCCTTACCAGAGAAGACCAATCATAAAATTTGCTTAAGACAGAAATGATCGCTGACTCGGACGACTTAGTATTGTGTGCGACACTCTTTCTTACTTCTGGATCCTTTACAAGTACAGAAAAACGTTGACTCGATTGCTTAGAAGATGGAATCTCAGGTTCCCAAAGAAAAGCAGAACCTGTAAACCAATCCGAATCTCTCAACTCAATTGAAGAAAGGCCTCAAGAAGCATAGTCAGCAGGATTCGATTTAGTATCCACATAATGCCACTGAGAAACATCGGAAACTTTACGTATAGCCTGAATTCGATTGGCGACAAACATATGAAACCTGCGAGAATCATTCGCTTTGTATCCTAAGACAACTTTTGAGTCTGTCCAAAATACTTCATCATCAATATGCAACTTTAATTCTTTTCTCAAAACCTTGCTTGCTTTCACTGACACAACTGCTGCTGTGAGCTCAAGACGGGGTATTGTAGTGATTTTCGTAGGAGCAGCTCTAGACTTTCCCATCAGCAATGCGCAATGTACTTTGTCGTCATAATCAATGAATCTGATATAAGAACACTGGCCGCATCCCATCAAACTGGCATCAGAAAAATGATGCAATTCGGTGTGCTTGGCACTAACATTAACAGGGGAAATACATCGTGGAATTCGAAGCGTGGATATATTTTCAAATTCAGATATCCATTGCTTCCACTTATCTTGAAATTCCAAGGGCATGCTTTCGTCCCAATCAGTACCACTACGACATAAATTTTGCAAGATTGCTTTGCCACGAATTACAAACGGAGCAATAAACCCAAGTGGATCGTAGACTGAGGCAACTGCAGACAGTATTCTTCTTCTCGTCAAATCATTCAATTTTTTCCTGTAGATGGAACATAAAATAATCTTCATCTGCATTCCACTGAATGCCAAGTGTTGAAGAAACACATGGGGAATCGGAGGTGATGCTAACCTTTTCGGCAGAGGAGTCACAATCTTCCTCAGGAAGCTCATCAAAACCTCTTTGCAATTCGACACGAACTTATGAAGACGAACGCCACCACGTTCACAGATCAGTCTGGCTTCATTTGCTATTTGAACAGCCTTTTCTGTAGTTTCAACACTCACCAAGCCAACATCAACATAAAAGTTGGACACAATGAATTCTGCTGCGAGTGGAAATTCACTTTCATGAAGTTGCGCAAGGTGTTTCAATGCAAAATTCGAGCAACCGGGCGATGAAGCTGCCCCAAAGAGATGAATTTTCATTCTATACTCAACTGGTGGACGAGAAACATCACCTTCAGGCCACCACAGAAATCTCAAGAATCCCCTGTCTTCAGGTCTTACAACAAACTGGTGAAACATACGTTCGATATCGCATGTCACGGCAACAGGGTAACGTCGAAACCTACAAAGCACACCAATCAGAGTGTTAGTAAGATCTGGACCTGTCAGAAGATGATCATTTAACGAGCTCCCAAGATAATGATTGGAGCAATCAAACACGACTCGAATTTTACCTGGCTTCTTAGGATTATAAACGCCATGATGAGGAATATACCAGATCTCACCATCTATTGCATCGCATGATATTTCTGCATCATTCTTATTGATGATGTCCTCTATAAAAGTAGTGTAGTCCTTTCTAAACTGATCATTTCTAAAAATTTTCCTACGCAAGTGACTCAAACGAACTTTTTATTATTTGGTAAAGTTGGTCGCTTCTTAAACGGTAAAGGTAATTGTATATGACCATTCTCTAATTGTGTAACAGAAGAACTCATCATATTCATAAATTGCAAATAATCTTGCGACATCATTTTATCCTCAACCTCACGAAAGTCCTTTCCAACACTGTCAGTACATCAAGTGGCGCAACTGGAATTTCTCTCAAAGTTACCCGGTGACACAAAGCGGGCTGAGTTCTCTGTCCACCAATGATAGACCATCCGAGATTGGTTCCTAACGCAAATGGTTCATCATTGGAACCTGTCAGGACTTCTCTAGGGGCTAGCGCTTGTGGACAGTTATAGCCAATAAGCAAGCCTACCTCGCAATCCTGCAACAAAGGAATTACATCTGCTACACTCTCAAGGTGGGGCCACTTAATAGCTGTCTCAGAGGTAGGAATAGAAGAACGATCTGAAGGAATATGACTCCTAGAATAAACTTTATCTATGGAAATAGCTTGATCAATATTCATTCCTCGAACTACTAGACTCTCAAACACTAATGAATCTGAAACTGTGGCTACAGACGTTAATGTTGACAATTTCAACTTTGTTCGACCTTGAATACAAAGAGCTTCAACCAAATCATCAGAAATATACGATGCGTCACTCTGAGTATCTAATAAGGCATATGTCAACACTTCACAAGAGGGAACAGCCTTAGCAGAAATCCAAACGGGAACTATCATAGAAGTTGAAGACCCTTTCTGCTGAACACAATGTGAAACAACGACTGGAGATTCCTGAATACTCCCACTAGCAGCAATTTCCTCCTTTCTTTCAAAATGCAACAACGTTGGATGGGGTGTACTGCATAGTACACATGTATCTCGTTGTCGACAAAACTTCGAACGATGTCCCTCTCTCAACTCTCCCTGCGATCATCAATAGTCATCTTACCAAATTTAAAGCAACTCTGCAACGCATGACTTCCGTTGCAACAGGTACAAACAGGTACTGACTGCCTTTGAGAAGCTTTAACAACTTGAGAATCAGAAGGTGTTGTAAGTGTAACAGAGCGAGACTTTTCAACTTGAGAGCTAGAGCGAGGTAAGCTAGATTTAGTTAAGTGATTTGTGAAGGTCCTACTGCTTGAAGGTTTCTTGTCCTTTTCAATAGAACACTATCGAACTTCAAAATGGGATTGCACGCTATTTCAGCCTCTTTGATGAGGAAATCCGCAAACTGCCTGAAGGACGGATATTCATTCTCCTTAATTGCTGACGTGACTATCCTATTCCACCTGATTCTTAAGCATTCCGGTAGCTTTGAGACAATCTTCCTATTTTCTTCATAATCATTCAAAACATGTATACCTTTAATAAACGGCATTGCGTCACAACAGTTGGAAAGAAAATTTGCAAACTCACGCAAGGCTTTTCATCTCTCCCTCCCACCTTCGGCCAATGTGCGATCTTTTCCCTATATGCACGTTGAATGAGTCAATTATCACCATAACGCGAACTTAATTTTCTCCATGCATCCTCATATGCCGTATCGTCCGAACGCAAGAAGGTGCCTTGTATAACCTTAGCAGCCTCTCCACCTGTGTATTTTCGAAGATAAAACAGTCTGTCAACCGACCTAGAGCATTTGCTCGCAATGAGGGAAACAAAGCTGTTCTTCCATTCAACAAAGTGAAGTGGATCACCTGTGAAGACAGCAGGTTCCGGGACCGGAAGACAATTCACAGTGAAGCTTTCTTGCAAAAGTTTCACAATACCAGCACTTTCTGCTGCACTATCCTTAAGCTGCACGTAAGAAGGCACGGGGTCAGTATTTCTCAAACATTCAAACGATGACTCACACATGTGTGACCCAGTAGGCTTATGACCAACTTCAATGTCATTTTCAAATGTCTTCATCCTAGCCTCTGCAACATGGACTTCACTTTCAGCTTCAAGGATTTCAAACTGTTCTTGTGCCTCTTTTATCTTTCGGCGCTGAGCATGGATCTCTTTCAACATCTCAAGCTTGACTTTCTTAGCTGCTAACTCAGCTGCAGCTTCTGTGTGCTTGGAACTATGACTAGCATGAGACCGCCGTGATTTAATGATACATCAGTATCAGAAACTCGTGCAACAGTCTCGCTATATACCCAAAGACAGATGGATTATCTTCTTTTGGCAACATGGTGTCAACACCGAACATGGCAAATTCTTTGTTAAATTCGGCTTGAGTGCTAAGATTTTGCAAAACTTCTTTCAAATCTTTAATCACTTGAAAGCTAGAGTCAACTTTTACCACTTCGGTCCTAGTGGGAGTTCTGATTTGCCTTATATTCTCGTACAAAGAAGATATCTCACTGTGAAATTCATCAAGCTTTTCGAACAGCTCCGCTTCCTCATGCAATGTCAAAGGTCTTTTCAACCTAGACCTGGTGCTCTTGGCAAACACCTTAAATCTGTCATAGACCTCAAAAAGTTCAGTACTGTCTTCACTATCTCTTAAAGACATGGCCACCGTAAACTGAAAGAAGAGAGAAAGATAAATACTGACCTAGTAACACACAAGAAAGGTCTAGCGAATTGTGCGCAAGTTTGACAATTATTATTTGTGATAAGAAAATATTACTAAGTTAAATAAGCGTGCACATTATGCAAGTGGCTTCACATAAGTATGGAGTAGTAAAACGTTTATATAGGCATGTAAATACACAAATCAATATAAAGTAGCATTCATGACAAGCTATTTACGAAAATGACACGCAAATATATAAACTGTGCAGATATGACACGAAGATTCACACGAAGAACAGTTCAATTGACTGCCAATTAGGCCTACATAAAACACCGATATCTTGTCAATCACAAATAATTTATCACTAAGCAAAGCTTGACAAGCACGACTATATTGAACGGTAGATATTGCCTAAACCACACAGCTCCAGACAATTGTATTAATCATTCCAAATAGGGGCCGCATACACTCAACGATCTTTTCACCCGTAGAGGACAACGCGTCTACGATTTCACTCCGAGAGAGTGTCCCGTCTTCACTCCCAGAGAGTATGCGTTTTCACTCCGAGAGAGTATACGTTGTATGTATGTACGTTTTCAGTATAGCGGCTACGCATGATTTATTGCTGGTGGAATAAAAACGCCTCGACTGGTTAGAACTTTGTATATTTCTACATTGTTCATTACCGTGAAAACTGCAAAACACATATGCACACAATTAGTCTTTACATACAGCTCACACAAAATCGGGGGTGACTTACCGTTCACTCTACCAGCAATCCTGAAGGAATCTTACGAAAAAATCACTTTACATGGCTATTCACAGACAAACAGTACATCTGATTTTCACCTATTTCATATTCGAAAACTATTTACAAATTATGATGAGACATGCATGGCGACACTGCATACAAACAAGCTAAATAAATTGATACGTGTAATAGAAAAATGACCCACTCACTGTTTGGCCTACCGTAACAAATGGCTATGCTCAATAAGCCCCAACACACGGCATTATTCATAAGCTTATCAAGAATCAATTGATAAGTAAGTCGTAGTCTGTAAAGAAGGCCTAGGCTTGCTATCGGGAAGGTAGGCTACACTTAGAAAATGCAACATCATGACGTTCGCTTTTTACTATTGCCTGAGATATATCCAATAGGCAAAATAGATTAGATTCGTTAGGCCTGACTATATACACCAAAAATTCATTTCGCTTGGCTTAATTGGGTCATACAGAACCTAATCCTGACTACCAGGCCCATGCACAGGCTACCCGATTACCTGTAGCCTAGACATAGAATGCCCTAGACATATGGCCAAGGCTTAGACTTAGTGCCAGTGCATGACCCGGTTGCCATACAGCCAGTTTAAGACGTACGCCCATGTAGCATAATTATGCATAATGTATGATATATAATGGCCTATAATAATGGTATAGGGCCTATGTTAGCTTGAATTTGCATCATATTAAGTTTGGGTGTGGAGCCTAAGCCCTCCAGTGGACCTACGATGCACTAATTCTGTGGTAGTAGAATTCTTCATATGGTTAGGCTTGGGTTGCCTGGGGGTTCGGGTAAACCCAAGCCGCTTGGCTTGAGATGACCAAACCCAAGCCCTATAGCAACCTTGATGGAGGTAATTATGTCACACTCGACAGGCAATGGATAAAGCAAACAAATGAAAAGCATAATTAACTCATTTGTGTATGACAACGGATATGTATGACGTCCAGCGACTGTGAATTATCTACCTGCTGAGAGATAATGGCATATGACATAGGTACATGTACTCACGCAGACCAAAATTTTATTTTCAATGTTATCAGCATTTTGGAATATATTCCACAATTATACCATGCTCGAAAACGTCAGGCATAAAAAGTGATCTTCTGATTTGGTGCGCTTCCCCTTTAATCTTTTTTCGCCGTCCCTGACTGCTATTACGCATGAATCAAGCTCAAAGTGCAAAAAGCGCGTGGCGTAAATTGATTAGAAAAGAATTGATAGAATCTTCATAAAATTGATTATTCCGGTGAACAGCAGCCAGGCTAGCATTGAGCTCAACTTTAATCATTTTTTCATCGAAGCATTTTCTTGAATTCATTACAGAATAGAGAGATTCCAGACTATCTCTTTTGTGTAAAGTCATGGAGATCTATAAAGGGTTTGAGTGTGCAAGTTGTAGATTTAATCAATGTGTTGTGAAAATAATAATAATGCGTACCGGTAGCCTATACGTATATCCTACATACACAAAAAGGGTCTAAGCGGTGGAAAAAGTTTTATTTCGAGATCGAGATACATCCACATTCCTGCAAATCTGCAGATCTGTACCGATGCGCATTCATCTCGAAGAACCCTTATTGATACACAATCTAACATTCCAATGTATACCTGAAAGAGCTCATTCCAAATATATTGCACCTACTGGTATGCATTCATTTTCGTGTTTTGTATAATCAGCCTCCATTTAGATCATGTATAGAATAGCTACATGTATATTCACAATGTACATGTACATGCAGATGCATTCCAGAAAGTACAACCATTCTCCCGTCAACGCATGCCGCTCAATACATCTGAGATGAAACTCGCTGTGCCTGACGAGTACCACGAATGTGCAGCGTCTGGATGTTAAACAATCAAACTTGAATGTTTAGTTAAAGAATATGCATATGCTAGCACTTCGAATTAAGCTAATATTTGCATAGAAACACAAATTGTGACAGGCCTTTTATCGAGCTGTCATCAGAGTATTTGCAGGATAGGAGATCGAAAATGAGACTTTCACAGAACGATACAGTTTGTAGATGCAAATCTGCGTAAGTTTTACCAGATTCCTTTTCGTGTCAGACAGGATCAAAGAAATCATGTCAGTGTGATGGGAAGCCGACTAAGGCCTTCAGCAAACTGCCATTTGTTTGTGTTTTCCCCGAGTAATTAAGAAGTAGGCCTAAAACAATTTAAGTCAAACAACTCAAACAACTTTAAGTCTAAAACAATATTCCTTTGATATGGAGTGTCTTCAAGTCATGAACTCATATCTTTATGCACATTTTGTATGAAACTAAGCACATTCAGATTTGGAAACAATCTCAATATTGATAGCTACATCATTTCGATTGAAATTAAAAATGAAAACCACTTTTCACAACATTCTCGAATCATCTAAAAAAGTGTGGTAATAACACATGCTGCTGACAGAAGATGAATTCAAGACGTTGGCTTTCCCTTTAATTGAAGAAAACACAGACAAATGTCATCTAATCGAAAAACCACAGTCTGTTTCCCATTGGATGTACAGTACATATGCTATCTTTTATCATGTCTGACAAGAAGAGGAACCTGGTAGAACTTGCATTTTCGGAGTACCGAAGGGAAGTACGCAATCAAACTGTAACAGTATCTTTTACGGTCTCTTATCCTACAAAAACTCGTGCTGGCGGCTGAATTAAAATGAATTAATGCCACCTGAAAAATAGCTTTTTTTCGATGATGTCCAGATCAGGGTTGGGTAACCTTTCCTAGTCGTGGGCCACATCAAGGGTTCAATAAACTTCGGGAGCCGCAAATTTTAAAAAAGATCCACAAAAAGATTTGAAAATAGTTGATTTAAGATAAACAAGAGCTCTTAAATTTGGTCTAAAATAGCTGAAAAATGTACACAAAGGTTAAAAATAATAGATAAAAGGTCCAAAAAGCTCTAAAATGGTACACAAAAAGGCTAAAAGAAGTTTCGGTGTTTTAGGTTTGTACCATATTTTGTCCATAAAAGAGCCCTGATAAATAAGAGTTAGTTTTCTGAACTTCCTGTCGCGTAGTACTATCTTCAGCAGCCCTTGATGTTCAACACCTCCGCCCTTGCACAATTTGTAAACGGTGATGCTCGGGTGTTTTCCTTCAATGGTTTAACAAACTCAATCTACAGTGTACAATGAGTTTGTTGGCTATATTTCAATCTAAATCCGGTCAGCGGGTCTTTAGATTTAAGAGATACACACTCTTTCGATATGGATGCCTGCAAAAGAAACAAAAGTCTTGGCAACGAATGCAGTCATCAACATGAAAAAATGTTTGTCGCACTTTTATGTACTTTTGCATAGAAAAAAAACGACATCTTAAAAGGATAACAAAGTCTTTGAATACCGCAGTTCTATTCGCATTTGTGTTAATGCAAAGTACCATGAACATCATGAAAGTTTGCGCGCTTGTGATATAAATTGAAATTAGTAAACTTTTTAATGTAAAGAAGGAAATTAAAGTAATGCTATTGCCATTTTTGAGGCCAATTTTTTGATAAAACGATATCTTTCAACGACTAAGCGTCGTTGTCATCAGGGTACATATTATATAAAGAAAGTATTCAACAACATGAGCTCAAAATTTGAAAAGGAGAAAATGCAAGAATAGATATTTGTAGCACAAGGCTCTGGCTTTGGGAAATCCATAGTTATGCGATTATACGACAATAGCATGTGAATGTTTCTAAAACTAAAAGACATGGGGTCGGATTCACCGTCGATCACAGTCATGAGACAGATGACCGTGTTTCATGGCACCGATTGCAACAAATTTGATCTGACAGACTAATTAATTACAGAGTTATAAACATCATCATGAGCCATAAAAGGTATAAAACATTTATAAAATCTTTGGATCACGATATAATCAGAAGAGTATAAAAGTGAAGTAAATGAAGAGCTCTATATCAAGAAGCACTTATACTCCTCACATTCTTGCTTATTATTGATAGCAGGATTATGGCGCTGGATCACTTTTGCCTCTTTAAGTCGCAGGCTAGCTTCGTCTGTTGCACTGGCAATTATTGTGATGTTGAAGTCTTGCTTGCAAGTGATTTTGTGTTTGAAGACAGAAGAATTTTTATTTTCAAAATATTATTAGATTCTAATATGCAAAGTTCTCGTAGTGCTGCCGATGTAGAGATGCTAACACGATTCACATTGCAATTGGTATACGATGTTCTTCAGGAAGCACTTTTCTTTGTCCATGAGCGGGCATCTATTGAGAGTGCATCATCAGCGCCATAATCCTGCTATCAATAATAAGCAAGAATGTGAGGAGTATAAGTGCTTCTTGATATAGAGCTCTTCATTTACTTCACTTTTTATACTCTTCTGATTATATCGTGATCCAAAGATTTTATAAATGTTTTATACCTTTTATGGCTCATGATGATGTTTATAATTCTGTAATTAATTAGTCTGTCAGATTAAATTTGTTGCAATCGGTGCCATGAAACACGGTCATCTGTCTCATGACTGTGATCGGCGGTGAATCCGACCCCATGTCTTTTAGTTTTAGAAACATTCACATGCTATTGTCGTATAATCGCATAACTATGGATTTCCCAAAGCCAGAGCCTTGTGCTACAAATATCTATTCTTACATTTTCTCCTTTTCAAATTTTGAGCTCATGTTGTTGAATACTTTCTTTATATAATATGTACCCTGATGACAACGACGCTTAGTCGTTGAAAGATATCGGCTTATCAAAAAATTGGCCTCAAAAATAGCAACAACACTGCTTCAGTTTCCCACTTAAATTGTGAATTCGAATAAAGGCCCTTTTGCTAATAACTTTTATTTCCTGAATTTTCGCAAAGGTCACTTCTTGATTGATAGGCCTAAAAAAGGCTATAGAGCGATTTTCCATAAATTGCATTTTGTAACCCCAGGAGGTATTTCAATCGTGATCCGACTAGATATTTCTATTTAGCATTTATCGCGTGACATCATGGTGCAGTCGAACCAGACCTGAGTGAATGATAACATCAAAAGTGCTTTTAAAAACAATTGCAGAATAAGTCAGCACCGCCATGCTATTTTTTTCAAAATTTTTTCAAAATTTGTTTCAGATGGGGTTACGAAAATGTTGCTAGAACTGCTTCGGAAAAACGATGATTGTATTTGATGATTTCTTTTTTTACTTTACAAATGAACGGATGATTTCTGATATATGAAAAAAATTCAGAGATAATACGATATTGTCTGAGGAAACTAATGATATCACCTGCTCCTCCATCATTAGAAAATTCAATAACTATAGCAAGAATAAGACATGAAGAAAAATGAATCAATCGAGATTTAGGTCATAATTATGATTCTGTAAGGGTAATTTATGTCTGTCGGAAAACGTTATACTTATTTACTTGCGAAGCAAATAACTGAGGAAGCAAATCTATTTTATTGAGAACATCAAATTGCAAACACAGATGTTCGATTTTCTATATTCTCCCAGGCTAGATGAATCAGATCTTTATTCAAATGTACTAGTCTCCATTTATGCTTGAATCTTTTCATTTCTGCTGCTCACAGGTCTAGATGCACACACACACCTACGTATATCAAATTCAAGGACTATAGTGTATAAGGTCCATGCAAACAGTGAAGTATTTGCAATCATTTTGAATTCCATCATCGATTGGCAAGTAAACACATTCGAAATCAGAAAAGCAAATTATTTCGATTGAAAATATATCTTTGACTATGAGGATAAATCTGTGTAGACATTGTTAAATCATATGTTTACATTGTGTTCATAATACAGTGGAGAATTTCATGATATAATGCGAATTTCTAGTGCTGAAGATTGCTGTTTCCCACTTTATCAAATTGTGTTTTCCTGACGCAGACGCAGCCAGATGAAATATGGATTCTTAGGCAGCAAAAAATAGTTAGATCATCGAAGAAACAAATCAAATGGATTAACTTGAATGAAATTTCATCGTGCTTAAATTTGAATTACTTTTCAATTCATCAGTTATTAAGTAAGCACTTTTATTTTCAAAAATCGCTTTATCTTGATTACTTTCGAAAACAATATCTAATGTACAATACACACTTACATTTCCTCACAAGTTGAATTCATGCACGTCGAATTGAGCGCGGAAAAATGTTCATGATGCTAACAGCACAGTCTATAATCTCATACAAAAATGGCAGTTCCAAAACCATCTTTGAAACAATGCTTTGTAGCTATTTATGAAACATGTTTAAATTCCTGGTTTTAAGGCAATTTATTACATTGCTTCAAAGCGATTCCTTTGATATTAGAGCTCTAAGATTGATATTAGAATAAAGATGATTTTAATGAGCTTATATATTTGAAAAGGCAGCTTCAATGGTAAACATCATGTGGCTACAAAACACATCACACAATTGACTTCATAAATCAATATATCAAAAGCAAATATTAAGGCAGTCATGATAAGATACAATTGAGATACGCTGAAGAAAGAAATTGAAAAAGCCTTTTCTAATTCAGAAAAACTTAAAATAGGGTAATTATGTCATACGTTAGTGCATGAAAAGATGCACCGCAAATCATAGAAAAGTGTCCCCAATACAACAAAGTACTTACTAACGCACACATGTAGAAAACATCAGTCACACCGGATCACCAAACACGACGTGCGAAAATTAACAGCAAAATAAACACAGAGCCACAAGAATGAACTACCAGTACACATGTTATGAATTCTAAGCGCTTGTTTTCAGAAAGCAGTTTTTAATTTTCAAAAGTAACACATGATTTTCAGACAACAACAGTTGCATTTCTGAAATGTTATTAGGTATTCAGATGATACCTGAACTCGCTACATGAATTTTAGAAAATGCAATATGTATTTCAGATTCGTAAATTGTCATTTGATTTGATAACACAAAATGTATGTAGAGCAAATTGTATTTCAGCAGCAAAATTTGTAATTTTGAATGGTAATTGGTATTTCAGAAAGCAGATTGAATAATAATTTGAATATTGGATATCATAGAATTAATTTTAGAAGCAACAAATGTATTTTGAAGAACAAAATTTACAATTAAGATTAATTGCTTGAAATTCAGAAATCGTGAAATGTTTTCTAGAAATCGTATTAAAATGTATTTCAGTTAATCAAGATTGTTCTCACGACAATCTGGTTCCGAATCGATTCTATTCTGTAATTTTGAGTTCGACCATTCTGTATTTTAATTTCTGATTTAGAAATTTCTGATATTCGATCAAGGTGCAAGAGCAACTACTTGTGGGCCTATAGAAAACAGATAGTTCAGTGCTACGGTACTGTAAAAGTTCACAGACTAAGAGATAGCACGGGTTACCCGTTACGACCGACCGCCTCTTGCATCAATCACTCCTCCTACAGAAAATGTGGATTAGCCGTTTGATCATTCAGTCAAGTAGTTAGATATGCTCTGTTTAACTTACAAAGCACCAATGACTCAATCAAAGGTCTACCGTCGATAGAGATGCAGCTTTATGATAAAGATATGACGTTCATTTCTTCATATATCAAAACTCTATATCTGAGTACACCACTGTTGGACGGATAGAAGCTGCAAAAAAATTTTGCTGAACATTGGAAAATCTAAAAAATTATGATTTAAAAATTGACTATGATTAAAAATTCTAAAATTCATAGCTTTCAATTTCAAGATAGCGTGAAAAGATAAGTGTCATCTGCAAATTAGAGGATGCCCGATGGAATCAAGCTTGAGAACGTCATTTGCTATTGTAATTGTAGGCACTGTAAAACAGAAAACTCTAAAAATTCCACAGTATAACATAAAGCCAGACTATCGTATTCGCAGGCATATTGAGGACGTTATTATGGGCCCTTCGTCAACAATACTAACATGTTCTGGGGTGACCGCACAGAAGCAATGTTAGATGGTGAATTGTTAGTGACAAGCAAATTTCAATAGGTGAATGATAAGGCCTCATTCACACTGCGAGCTTTTCCAAGCGTTTCCGAGCAAAGCGTTTCAGAGCAAATGTAAAGTCATCATTGCAGCAGTTGAAGACTGTCACACAGCGAGCAAGGCAAACCAGAGCGATTAATAGCCTCTGGACATACGTTTGCTCGGGACGCTCGTGTTTGCTTTACCTTGCTTTCAGTGTGGGTGAAGCCCTAGCTTCAGTCACAGTTCATAGATTCAGACTTTAGAAGTATTCAGGATAATCAATTTAAAGTGTTTCGAAATTCAGCCTTGAAGAATTGTTTTTTCCAGTTGCCGAAACAGCTCGCGGAATATTGATTCATACAAAATTTAGGAGACATTTTCTTTGATAATTTCTTTATTTTCATGTAATATTAACGCTATGAAAACCTTCGCAATTGAGACATTTTGGGAGATCTCTCCGCTGTCTTTCTCCGACATTCTGTGTATGGAGGTTATCTGAAGATTACCGAAATTTACAATTCATGTGAAATATTTATGCCACGTCTGCAAATAGATGTGCATTGTCTTCCATTTTTTCTTTTTGCTCAACGGCTATCTGGATCTGGCATCTGTCAACTTCTGGCTCAAAGTATGACAGATTGTCAATCTGATCTGTAAAGAGACAACAATAAGTACAGCATGAGCGATCATCATGCGGTCTGCGGTGCCATGTGCGGTGAATTAAGGATGAAAACTGCAGATTTCTATGGTGAAAATTTTTCGATGTTGGTTAGTATAGGTGCTCGACAAGTATTCGCCAGAAAAAAATCGCGGCTGCAGAGGTTGTAAAATTTAGTCTAGCCTCAATCAATGAGCTTGAAAATCGATGCGTTGGGCGAAAACTGATTTTTTGATTCATTTCACTTTTACCGGCGGTGTATGGAATTGAAGAACTTTTGACAAGCGATAATTAAAGGGATTTCGGAAACATAGATATTTTTAACAAAGTCAGTAATTATGAGCTTGTTCGAAAATCTTGTGTCACGTGTCATAGTTAGAAAGAACCTAAATATAATCTAAATAATGAAGTAACCATTATTTTGACCGATTCTTTATAATGATATTAGACCAATGTGACATGGTTATACAGTAAGTTATGACTATAAATTCCACATGTATGTACAAACGAATCTACGAAATTAATAGGGCAAACTCTAAATCAAGTAGAAAAGATGCAAGTCTGCCGTGGCTATCCAATTGTAAGAATATCTCAACTATTTTGAATTAGAATATTGTGAGACATCAATGAATCAGTGATAGACTATTGTATTACTTTACATTAATTAAGATAGATAGATACATTTAGAGAATTTCATCAAGAAGGCCGTCTCCCTTATAAAGGCAGACTTGTATAATTTAGCCGTTTATCAAGGGACTTAATCAAGGATTACATTTCAAATATGCGAGAACGGGATATTTTGTTTGCTGTGACGTCTGGATGAGAGGAGAAAATTGGTTCAAAAAAGGAGATTGGTTCATTGAGCAGGAATTCTCATGAGATAGAACTGATTGAAACAAATTTCATGGTAAGGAATTATAAATCAAGTCCAAGATATCAACTATTCTTTCAGTACAAAGTGTTCATGTGCAGTTAGTTCATCATTTTGGTTTTCCAAATGTTTGCATGAGCATTCTTCCACGTGAATTCCATTGAGCTTCCAACGATGCGCTAGAATTTTTGACATCATCACTTGCGATTCGAACAAGTTTCATGAATATCTTAGCAGTCATAAAAAGCTTGAAAATTCAGAATGCAATCAACAAAATTATTTGCTTTCCTATTACCTGGCGAGATGTTTTGCACGGCTCTCACGGGGAAACACCAAAAAGGAACATGGATGTCATCCTCATGATTGCCCGATGTCATCTAAGCCAGCGGTTTACATGCCTAAGATATGGCGAGGCATTAATTAAGGGAACCTCGAGTGAACTTTTTACATTACATCGCATTTGCTCAAATAGATCATCCCCAGAATGCAATCCGCCATCAAGCAGGATCCGCACATGAATTGAAAAATATCCATATTTCCCGACCACAAATAATAACCACTCCTGAATTTATGAATTAATACTCGTAGTTTACAAAAGGACAACCATTGGAGTACAAATAAGGCATAGCACGAATCTGATGCTTTTAGGCACATATTCTCTAACAATGGCAGTCAATAGTTGCTTTGTTTCAACAAGGGCTTAGGCAACTAGGGTTCCCTGCCTTAGCTCTTGATTTCTAATAAATCAACATAACATCAATCTTGATCATGAAATTGCACCCGGAGTTTCTCTCAAGCATCATGGAATGCAGCTGATTGTCTAAAAAACACATTTTCATTTTCATCCTTTGCATGGATTACAGATGGTCAGAGTAGGGATTCGTCGGTTGGAATTAGCTGTTGTTGTCACTCAAATTTGTCGTCGAAGGGTTCAAAAGTACATTAAGTCTGTCAAGAAGTTGCATGACTTACCGTATTCCATGATAACTTCGGTGCCTCCACGGAAGAAATGGAATGCTACAAAAGCCATAGAGCAGATTGTTGCTTATGCAAAGCTTTTAGAAATTTCAGGAGTGGCACAAAGGTAATTTGGCATTCGACCAACATGTGATTAGTGAAGCGAGGAGGGAACACATTGAAAGCAGAGAGTTGGTGAGTAAGATGGCGGTCGCGTAGAAGGGCAAGTATTAATGGCACAAGATTAAAGAATCAGGTGGGCCGTAATAGAAACAATAGCGATTACTCTTTAAACGAGTCCTAACGTACATGTATGTACACATCGATGCGTCAAAGGCTAAGCTATGATGCAACGGAGGGCAAAATCCGCAGGACACTGGCAAAACAACATGAACACGGACGGAAGCCAGGTATTCGTACGAGTCATTTCCGCTCGAATGCCCCAGCATAGAGCAAGCGTCATTATGTCTACCCCGGCCCACCTGAAAGGCAAGAATGTATGTGAAACTGGCCAGAGCAAGAAGGTTGGACTGAGTGAGAGGACATAGAGCAGAGGAAGCTATCATGAATGTAGGGAGATAATGGAATCAGTTTGCTTGGGAGTCAATGCAGGGCTTGAGCACATGTCACCTGCAGAAGTGTACATGCTGTCACAATTAGGCATCAGAAGTGATACATCGACCTCTAAGAAAAGGATCTCTATCTAAAGAAAGAAGCAAATGAATAAATGAGAGTAGCGATTCTCCGAGGCAATTTAACTTGAATTACGCTTGCATATTAGTAAAGTCAGCACCACACAGTTATCTGCAAAAGAAATCTGCAGAAAGCTCGCTCATAGAGTTGACGGGTATTTACAGTGTTATGGATGATACAGATTTTCTACAGTTCTATTGAATTTTGTTAGATTTACTTTCTGTGCGTTGTCGGTTTATACCCAAAAATTTTTAATTAAGCTGCATTGTCATGCTCTTCATGACAGTCATGATAACCTTGATGTCATGCTTGTTTATCAATCCTACATTTTTTATCCAATATCCGCTTTGAAATTTTGACTAAATTGGTGGTTGGAGGTGAAATCGAATAATGTCTCGTTTCCTGAATTCGAATATTTATCTTAATGTCCATGACAACATCCACAGACATCAGGCAGTAACGCACACAATCAGTTCACTTGAATCAGTAAGTTAAAGCATGGTTGAAGCAACCAATGGTAGATCAAACCTGTGATTATCATTCTCTAATTTAGAGGTATGTAAAAAATGGATCTATTTTGAGATAATCACTATAGGCCGATAATTTCACCTAAAATAACTGCAAATCATCACAGCGACTTGTAATTGTACTCTGTCAGCAATTTAAGGTGCTCGCAAATGCATTGTCAGCGTCTGAGCAAGAAAAGTGTCTCACTGAATGCATGTCATACAATGTGCTACATTACCTGTAAAACAAATTTTATGTGAAAATTTTGATTGAACAATTCAAGTCTTGCCACTTTGCAGAGCCAGTTGGCTAAGGTGCAAATAAACACAATTTAAATCGGAAATGGTCTTAATGATGTCGGAAAAAAGCAATTTTGGATAGTGTAATCAGAAAATAGATAGTGGACAAAAAGAAGAGCATTATTGACACGGTCGCCGTGGGTTTGGGATTCTGTCAATATACCCATGGGTATAGGTGCTGAGGTCATCCGCATAGCTCCAGTAGCGCTTCATTGGGGATTCTTTGGGGATTTTCATAATTTTTCAGATTCATCAGAAGCACACAGAACTGACATTAAATGACATAATAAAATCCTATTTTGAATTGTCAAACAACTTGCCATATCATCGCTGTAATCCCATGAAGGTTATTCTTTTCACAATGTCACATGTCAATAATTTTGAATGTCTGTCAAGGACGTCTGATGAGGGTGAAGAGCACTGCATGCCTCCTTTATTGCAGAGCTAAATGGAAGCTGATTGTCACTTGGCAGGCATTTGTTGTGTTGAAAACATTAGCTCTAGTTGCGTAAATTAGATACGTATTTATTAGGTAGTCAGGATACACAAAGATTGTGTAATATGATTCCGTTTGCGTGAAAAAAGTAATTAATCAAAATTAAGCAAATCAATTACTTTAACCTAGATTTGAAACGCATTAACGACATAAAAAGGTAGGCAATCAATATCTGCTATTCATGGGTTCGGGTGGATCCGGGTAGAGAAAAGCTTCTTCACGAGCAGAGGTGCGTGAGGATGTTTTATACTAATGCGATTGTCATTAATTAGTGTAGTGGTTATCGCAATTAGCAATTGATGCATTTTTTCACAGTTCATAGGAAATTTTGTAACTTTCACATTAATAACATAACTGTACAGTTTTATAAATAAAGGTGTGAATGTGTGAGGTGAGGTATAGCTTCACATATTGTGACTTGTAATTGAAAGTGGTAAAGAACACAAACAACAGACATCATCAGTTGGGATCTATAGACATCAACAATATCTGACTGTCGAGTTTTAAAAGTGATTCAATAGATAAAGCACTTAAATTGATGAAATGTCCCATGTTGAAGCATGTACACGTACACAATCTCTTGATGGCAAAAATGACTTGGAAATTTACAGCCTGGGCTACATGTATTCTAATCATGGGCATATAGAGACTTAAAATATTTTCGGTACTGGAAGTTTGAAGAAATGCAGATTTATTTCTTTTAAATCTAACATATTTTCCTACTATAATTTTTCTGGTAGTCAAGATCAATTAACGGCATCACCATGTAGGAACTGCTATAGTTGCAATTAGTATGGTGATGTAGTCTACAGTATGTGACATCAAACTCTATGAAGCCGAACATATGGCACTGCTCAATCGCCATTAATTTGGAGATTTTGGATCTTGTGCTCATATCTTTTGAGAAGGAATGCACCTAAATAGACTTCTCCATTTGTTCAACCATACTTATATAATTTTTTGTTTTAATTGAATTTTAATTTCTTATGTCGTAGATAATGGATGAGCTTTATGATAGACATAACTTGTAAATTCTGACTATTTCAAACACTTAATACTAGACTGCGGGAAAGTCTGTCTGCTGTATTGCTTGGAAGAGTAAAATAGGCCTGTATTTCGATTACTAAAGAGAATGCAATTCAACATTCTCCGAAAGCCAAAATAGTGGACTAAATTTATTGTGAATGTTAAGTAATATGTGTTATGCATGCCCATTATGAAAGTAAATGTGTCGCAATACGCATATGAGCCACTCTTATTCATCAGATTGCGTGAAATAGCAAATTCTTACACAGATTGGGCCAAAATATATGAAAGAATGCAATTTCCTACCTCTAGAGGTTTTGCGGAGCAATTTTACGTAATCCGAGATCCCAGGATTGCGCATTTTTGGGATCTCGAAATCTAGGGATATTGGTGATGGTACCCAAGTTCGCAAGTCCTTTTGGACAGTAAGTAATAGAATAAGTAAATACTATCTTTTCTGTAAATGTGCATCGTAGATGATGCAAAAAATGCTGTCGCTAAAAGTAAGTATAGAGAAAAAACGTTCTCCTTCGTTTTGTTCGGGTATCTGATTGTTTTGGTCAGCATGTACAATACTATGAGCTCAATCTTCGGGTCTTTTGAGTATGGCTTCATCATTTGCAAACATGAGCACTGGTGAAAAATATTCAATAACCGAATGAATCAGAGCATAATAAACTTGAGACAATTTTGGAGGTTCAAGTATGGGTCTCAGAAAACGAAGAGCGTGGAGACATTCCGATGCAAATTATTCATTGAATGGAAGTTTCCCTCTCATTTTAAATTACATGTATCTGTACGTGTCAAAATCGTACTCAATATTTTGAGCTCATCGATTTGCCAGGTGCTATTATTATCTCAACTCTTATGCCAATGATTAGAAAGATATTCAACAATCTATGCATCAAATAATGCATTTTTGATTACCGTGGCTTTATCCGTGACTTCAAAAGTTAGCAAAGACACTCAAAATGCTGTGTTTTGGAAATTATGAAGAAAATCTGACGTGTTTTCGAAAGTATCTGGTAACTCATGGCTTCACAGTATGGTCACATGTTGCATTATTGAAGCAAGTATATATTTGAGCACTTCTATACACGCGTAGCTTAAAATATATATTATCATGCAAGATATCGTAGAATTCTTGGATGGCAAAAACATTCGGGAGTTAATGGGTTTAGAGATTCTGATGATCTTGCCAGACTGCTAGGACGACAATTTCCTTAGATATTTCCAATTGATGGAAAGATTGCAGAAGTATTTTTGAATTGGGTGGTGAAGACAACCGTGTTCGCAATGTTCAGCCTCAGATTATCTGGGAAGGATAGATGTGACAGCTCGGATTCGGGGTGTTTCACTGTTGTTGAATTAGTCTGAGGATTCTTCAATGTTCAGTGTACCTGAATGTGGAATGTAAGAGATGCAAATCACAACTTCTGCTCAACTGCTCAACTGTTAAATTCTGGAAAGTTCGTGAATGAGCAGCGATAGAAACAAGCAAGAAAGCCAATAGTTCAGCTGCGACCACAGAATTAAATATTTTGTTTAACTGCTTCGGTCTGCTAGAAGTGTGATTAATACGAAATCGCCGGCACATCGAGGAACCTATTAAGTGGGCAAAAAGGAATTCCTAATACCTTACAGAGATAGGAAAAAAGTCGTGCGTCGCTTGCAGATTAATGTGAGTTCGAGCAGAGTGCTTCGATTGCCAAATTCCTTCATATTCGAAGAATTCAGATCATTGTGCACAACTTTTCTCCATAATGTTGGCCCTTCCGATCATTATTGAAAAAAGTAGCAGGCGTACGAAAATTAGTTCACTTGATGTTTTCACATCCTCTCCTCAGCATTTCTCACTGTATAGTGCATACACTGAATCGAATGTTAGCCAGACGATGTGTGTTTTGGTGTATGCGAAGTGATATCACCATAGAAATAGATTGTTTATCTGAAGTTGACTAGAATGGAAATTGACTCAAGGTCGCGGCACATCTGGGGGAACTAAGTTGGGGCATGGATCACCAATGAAAAGCTTAGAATTGCACATGTGACTGATTCTAACCCAATGAAACAGACGTTAACAAGTGCATGTAAGTGAAAATGCGTGCGATTTTTGTGCCACCATTGTGTATCGCATGAAGCTTTACTTCCATTCTAGAGGTTTTATTGTTATCAATTTCTATGGATATCACAGCTCGCACGTCTCTCTCACTGGCTCTGGTGTCCTCTGCTATTTCCAATAGCAAGCGATACACGAATTATCCATTCGAGAAGGAGCATACTAGCAAATTGTCTAATTCTGTGATGTGCCATTTCGATATAAAGGTTACATACAACCCTTGCTTTCTAGGAAACCGAAGCGCGCGCAGATGAATCTAATTCTGTGGCTACGACTAATTAGGGATAATCAATCAGCTTCAAGCCAAAACACATCTAAAATATTAACCCTTGAATTCTAAAATTCTTTTCAAAATTAAAGTTTTTTTTAAAAAAAATTCAAATGCAATTTGCGAGCGTTCTAAGCATCGTATGGGGTTGTGAATGATGCCATTAGAATCGCATTGATTTCATCTTTCTTTTGGTTATAAATTTTTGCCGCTTTGGAATCATGTTGTCCCGAAACATGCTGGGTAATGTTGTCTTGAAAGATGCTGGTCGAAATGTCCTGAAAAGGACGCAGTGTGCATGAAGCGGTTAATATACCTGTAGAACTAGAGGCAACTAGTAATAGTCATCACTGCGAAATGTCACAAAGGAAATTAGAAATCAAGCAATAAAGTTCAAGTTGATGTGACAGACGGATTGCGGGTTGATAGCAAATTGCCTACCAGATCCTCGAATTTTGTAGAAGTGTCCTCTACCACATAGATGTGGTGAGGAAGTCGATAGGTTCTTTTCTTGCAGTCTAACAGGAAGAGCCCAGTTTACCCTAAGTCTTTGCCCAGTTTTAACAGTATGCTCAGTTTAAAGCTAAGCCCAGTTTACCCTAACTCGCAGTTTCGCCGGAACTTTGAGTTAAATACAACTCTCTTCACTCCTCTCTGCTTCATTTATCATTCTCCTTTACGCAAACTTGTATATGTGCCTGAACTTTCTGCCCAGGACTGTTTCAAATACACTAGAAACTATGAATATTCCGCAAAATATCCTTTAGTCATGCAGTCATTCGATAATTTTCAAGTCTGCGTGAAATGTTGTTCCAGCTGAAAATGATGTGCGATCAAAGTCACAATTATTCGGGCAGAATTTATTCTTTATTTCTTCTTTATTCATCTTCCTATTCCTTATTTCAAATAACTGTCACATTGCGAAACATATATAAATAATTTAGAACTTTGCAAATTATAGAAATTTAGGTAGTCCTTAAAAGGACTAATCATTGCTCCCACAGGCAAACCAGGCAAAGTCAAAATTTCTATCAAATTGCGCAAATTGAAAGATATCACAAGGCAATGGGCGAACGGCAACTACATATTGTCAAACACAAATCTCGACACCAGTGAGTCACATTGTAAGTTCGTCAGCATGAAAACCAACCAGTTTTGCATTTCGGGTCCTTTTTTTCGGGGGTCGGCGGACCTCAGGAAATCCAGCGGACCTTGGGACACTTACTACACACAACGATCAAAAAACTCTTAACAAGAAATAATTCCAATTTTTTCCAACAAGTTGATATGTTTACAGAAGATATGTATGGCACCACAACGGAGATCTTTTACAAAATAACCTCTGCTAAAAAGAATATTAACAATCTCTTGTGCCCTCTCAACAACATATTGAAAATGCGAGCAAATATACGTAAAATTCTAATTATTAGGCTCGCGAATGCATGTATAGCTAGGGTGGTCCACAAATATATGGGAAAAATAAAACATTCAAAATTCGCCTCGCTCCCTTTATTTTCTTGTTCCAATACATGTTTTGGAATTCCAGTTCAAATTTCAGCTCAATCGGAGAGTATTAAGCGGTCGCGCCCAAGTATCGAATTCAGGAGTAGTCAGACTTCGCGTTTCTTCGAGCGTCATTTTATGAATCGTAATACAACTTCTTGCGTGTTATGAGTCACTTCTGTATGAAGCGCACGCCTATGAGTGAACAGAAAGGAAGGAAATGATTTATTGATTAAAGAACTTGCCACCGAGCGGTCAAATACACCTTTCACATAATAGAGTTCAGTTATCTTGCGCGTTCAATGCCATTCGTTCCCTGAGGTGTCGGCCTGAATAAGCTTATACCGTACAATGAACTCGTCTTGTGTTTTTCTCCGACTGCTATCTACACCCTGTTTCGTACACACTCGTATCAACTGTTTATCAATCCGTGCAATCAAAGTGAGTTTATTTGAGATCATCTAATTGTACATGTATAAACTCGAGCCGATAGTGATAGAAAAATTCTTATCCAACAATAAGAGATGACATCTACCTAATGATAAGCTAACTATATTTTCTCAGCAAATATATAATGAAATAACGCATTTGTTAAACCACATATTATTCATCCATTTGTATCGACTAACAAGTAATGGATCTCAGCCATCAACATATCACACCTGCCGGCAAACGAATGTTTCTTAAGCGATTCGTTACAGAATAAATAATTAATAAATTCGAGGATCTTAGGCAATATAATATTGATGGTTGGTTCAATTAATAAATCCGTTACTAAATAAATAATGATAAAAAATTACATGTACTTATAGTTGGGGATTTTATTCGTATTACCCTGCATGTCTGTTTACCAGAAAAATATTTTTATGTATTTTAGTGGTTAAAATAGAAGTTTTCATGAATTGATAATGTATAATGAAACACTTGCTGTACACATGCATATCCTGTCGCAGTACATGTACCTATATTGAATATTGATATTTTCTTTATAGATATGGCTCGAAAGCTACGATCAGGGTCCGATTGCTGGCTGATCGGAATATCTACCAGAACCATCAAAACTCTAGGTTTGCCATCTAAACATGACGTGCTGCTAAAATACATGTATCATCATGTAGAGTTGAATCTCTACTGCTCGCGAGAGTTGCAAAGCAACAGTAAAAGAGGTATTGGGTTTCTGGAACAGAGCGCGAATACCAACAATGATGACAGAAAAAGCAATTTCAAAGCTAACAAGATTGGTAACGAAGTACAATGATTTGAAAAAGAATAAATACAAGAAAAGTGATTCTACTCGTATGCATGAGTCTATGTTTACAGCAGATCTTCCAGAGTTATTTGACGTAGCACATCAGAATGCTTTGGAGATAATGACAATTCAAGAGGACATCAACTTCTTGATAAGCCAGCGTGAAGATGTTCGAGAGCAGCGTATGGCTGGTATAGCCCTCAAAGAACATTTGGAACATCAAAGAACACTCTCTTTGGAACTTGCCCTCAAAGAGAAACGCAAAAAGGAAAGAAACGAAAAATGTGAGATTCGCAGAGAAAAAGAAGAGGAAAGAAAGAGACTACTCGAAACAACCATGGAAAACAGTAGCGCTAGTAATAGCGAACAGGAAGATATTGCCGGTAATGAGCCTACCACGTTGTACAAACCATTCATGAAACATTCGCGTAAAAGTTCTTCGTCCAAGGAAACTGATACAGAATATGTATCCGTCACGCTTCCAAAAAAAATTCTCACTAAGTCTGTGACAGGTGCGTATACGATTTTATGAAATTAGATAAATCATATAAAATTATGTACATTCATCTTCAGGTGTTGCTGATCGGTTTGGTCTATCCAAAAGACAATTATTCGCTACTGTGGCTACAGTATTGAATGAATCGACATCTTCGTCAGTTCAAGATTTTGTGCTTTCGCCTACCTCAGCACTACGTTCACGAAAATTTAATCTACAAAAAGTCTCCGAAGAAGTGAAGATTAGTACCACATTCCCAAACTTGTGTACTGTTCACTGGGATACTAAGTTGTTGGGAGAACTTGGAGAACATTTGGCGGTAGTCGTTAGCGGAGACTTTCCAATTAAGATATCCGAAAAATTACTTGGTGTTCCTGATATAGACTCATCGTCTGGAATGAATCAGGCGAATGGCATACTGGGGATTCTACGTGATTGGAACTTACAGCGGAAGGTCTTTACACTTTGTTTTGACACGACTTCTTCTAATACTGGCGTTTTCAACGGTGCTGCTGTTATATTAGAACGACTTTTGAATAGGAAATGTCTGTGGTTGGCATGTCGTCATCATACTATGGAGGTTATGGAAGCCGGAGTCTGCTCTTCTATTTTTGGAAAATCCACCGCCCCAGACAATCCATTGTTCAAAACGTTCAAAAACAAGTGGGACTCATTAGACAAGTCGATGGGAAGACTTGTCAGGCTTCCAGAATCAACATGGCTTAACATCAGAAAGAATCTAATTATTGAGCGTCTTCAAAATATTCCTGGTCGCTTCTGTCGAGAGAGAGAGAGAGAGAGAGAGAATGACTTTATTGACTCACATTTAAATCCGTGAGAGCATTACATACAATTATAATTCACACAAATTAGCTACATGAAACTTCACATGTTATGAGCAGCAAAAAATTTGATGAAGGATTCACCAAATCGTTTGGTCTTTGCGCGAGGACATTTCAATGAACATCTATTGCGAGTCATTACATTGGGACAAGGGCGCTCTTCAAAAATAATTCGAAGAAGATGATTAACATCTTTTTCAATTTTTCTAAATAGTTTTCTGCATGATGCATCGGCAACGGTAAACAAGCGAGACTGATTCATTTCACGCCCAATTATTCGTAAAATACGCTTCTCAATGAGGACAAGATATTTTTGTAGATATAATGTTAAATTACAAAAAGCGGGATATGCATATAGTATAAGAGAACGTATGAAAGCAACATATGCACGAAAAATAAGGTCGGGGGGACAGTCACAGAGCTTCAAATTTCTTATTAAGTAAATACGACGTGAGGCAGTACTGATAATGTTACTTATGTGGGCATTCCATCTCATGGTAGATGAAAAGGTCAACCCTAGAACTTTCAATTCTTCTACCTGAGGTAAAAGTACACCTTGCTGTACAATCACAGGGTCAATTGTCACAGATTTCCCCGTCACAATTTCCATTGTTTTACATTTTGATATATTCAACGGTAGATGGTTTGCCTCAGACCAACTGAGACAATGATCCCATTCCTGTTGAAGTCTATCGTCAGAAGCGTTTCTTATGAAATGGAGAATCGTAACGTCATCTGCGTACTTCAAAATAAGTGAATTGGGCGATAAAGCTTCAAGATCGTCAACCACCATAGCAAATAGCGTTGGTCCGATCACACTGCCCTGAGGAACTCCGCTGGTTACTGATTTCCAAATAGAGTATTCACCATTCCATCTAACTCGCTGTACACGATCGTTCAGAAAACTTGAGATCCACTTTAAGACAATGTAAGGCAATCCGAAATTAGTTGCAGCCGATAGGATAACGTTATGCATACATTTGTCGAATGCTTTGGCAAAATCCAAGGCAAGGATTCGCACAGCTCCAGAGCTGGTATCCAAGAATTGAAGAATACGGTTACTCATCAGTGTTAAGGCTGAAACAGTCCCTGAAGAGATACCGGGTGTGAAAGCAAATTGTGAACCGTTAATTTTGTTCTTGATCAATGGAAGTATCAGAAAATGTAAAACAACTTTTTCCAAAACCTTGGAAAGTATTGGTAGTAGTGAAATTTGTCGGTAATCAGATACAACACGAGGTCTGGTACATTTAGGAACTGGTACAACGTTCGCCCTTTTGAAGCACAAAGGAACACAACCAGACTCAATACTCATGTTGAACAGTTTTGCAATTGCAGGGGCTAGAACGTCAAAGTACTCACGAAAGACGAACGACGGCAGTTCATCCGGACCGGCACTTTTTCTCTTGAGGCCTCGCAAGAGAGGCTCAATATCCAGTGCAGTTATGGTGGGAATAGTGGTGTCACGCAAATCACTCATTTGAATTTCAGATGGAGATAGTCGTTGCTCTTGGAATAGGGAGCAAAAATACGCACTGAAGTCATCCGGAGATATATTAGTAGATGATGACGACACGACAGACGAATGACGACCCATTTCCTTCACTACACTCCACAAATTCCTAACATTACCAGAGTTGACAGCTTTGGCGATCTGTTGAGATTTCAAATAACGAATTTGCTGTATCACATCCTCTCTCAGACGATGATATTTAGACCACTTTTTCTGAGTATACGCTCTATCGCGATCGTTAATGAGCATCTTTAGGCTGTCTGTTACCCAAGGTGGGTCACTTGATCGAAGTTTGATCGTTCGGAGTGGAAAACACGCATCATATATGCACTTGATGGACTCTTGAAAGAACAAAGCAGCTTCGTCAACACAAGAGAAGGAGTTAACAAAAGAAAACCAGTCATAGCTGTTCATCATGTTGTGAAACCGCACTTTGTTGCCCATTGAATACACTCTCACACGTTTCTTCACACATGTCGTCAAGGAAGTCGTTGTTGATATTCTCCAAAGAACCACACAATGATCTGATCTACCAATTGGAGGAAGGATATCAGGGTCAGCGGAGTGAGGAATGTCAGTGAAAATCTGATCGAGAATATTATTACCACGTGTCGGATCTGAAACTACAGGATGCAAACCAGTCAGCCTTTCAATATTGTCAAATTGTGATCTTAAACCATTAAAGTCACCACATATTACTGTCTGAAAATTCCTCGGGTCACATATATTTGTAAAAACATGATCGATTATACTTGTCAACGATGTAATACAATCAGAATCATTTTTTGCATGATTCCAATAAGGATGATATACGCTTATAATAAGCGTTTTAGTGTCTTTGATAATAACGGCAAGAATTTCCGAGGCACACGGTACGATGTTAGTGTTACTGATATCCACTGTAACGAAAGATAATATGTTCTTAGCAGGCCGCCACCTCTTGCATTACGATCTTGCCTTACAACGCTGTATCCAGGAATCGATATAGAACCATCTGGGGTAGAATCGTCTAGCCATGTTTCAGTTAGAACAGTAGTCGTGATGATTATAGGGAGTAGCGTTGGTACTTCTGGGAGAGCTAAACCCTGATGTGTTGAGGAAACCTGGTCCCATTCATCACGCAAGGTGGATGTCAAAAGTACTGTACTTTGGGAAAATGCTGATATTTTCCTGTCAACTTGATTACTCGGAGGATTTCATTGAAAAGTTGAATAGACTCGCAATTTTTAACTGTCTGTTATATACAGCTTCATGGTTCGATTCCTCTGAGTGTGCTGCTCATGCTCCAGCGAATGATATTCGACTTTATATAGATCTTCATCGATTCAAGCTGATTGATTCTCAGATTGCCACTGCTGCTCTTGACAAATTAAAGAATCATCTATGGTATCTAACTCCAGAAATGTTGACGCTGAGTTTATTTGGAACTAATGTTCCTGCTGCTACAAAATCCGAAATGGCAAATAGGTTACTTGAAGTGAAACCTATATCATGTCAAAAGCAATCTGTGATGAAGAAAGGTAAACCAAAATTTCCAGAACTCATTATTGAGACTGTCAGCCTGGTCAACCTCATAGAACAGAAATCATGGTTCATATTTCAAGCTCTCAATATTGACACAAACTGGCTTTATGAACCAGTGGACACATGGAACGAAAATGCAGACTTTTCGTTCGCGAGAAATGTTGTTATGCACCTGAAAGTTGTTAACGATGGCGAGGAGCGTGTCGTGAAACTTGTCGAGGATTACTGTGACAAGGTGTCGGAAGATCCTGAGATGCGGCAAAATCTTCTGCAATCGGTTGAACATCATCGAAAGCAGTTTTCTGAATTCAAAAAATCTGCTTTTGTGAAGAAAAAATGATGAGGGTTTGATGGGACGTTTAGTAAGTTAACTTGTTTATGTAGCCTACTTGGTAAGAATTACAGTTTTGTGTGTACTATGCTCTTAGATATTAAAGTAGTATCGACAGCATAGTTTGAATATTTCTGAAATATACTCATTTTTCGTAATTCAAATAAATTTGTTTTCTGTCTTTTACACAATCAAGCAAAAGCTAAATAAATACATATCAGATTTGTTAGCTTATAGGCTATTAGTATGATGTTCAATTTTAAAAGTGTGAATTAGAAAATCAGAAAAAAATCACTGTGTAAACTATTATAGTAATCATATCTATTACTTGAGCGCGACCTCTTAATTTGATGCAAAAGTCCTCAAAATTCAATCACAGACTGTATTTAGCATTTGGAACAAGGGCGTTATGGGAGTGAAAGCGATTTCGAAAATTTTGTATTTTGGACCTTCCTAAATTGTATACTCATCTTTCGGGGGAGGCTATCTGGACATGTAATTTTATTTCTTATGTAATTTAACTTTTTTAAAAATGAATACTTCTCAGATACTGTTGGCTTTGATCGCATATGGATCAATAAGAATAGTAATCTTTCTAGTAAGTTGATTCGAGGAATGGATGTAGCACTCAAACCGCATCGCACCCCACCAGCAAATCAATCCGCATATCTTAAGAGTCATAGCCATTGATAACTGATTTCTGAAGGTATCGGTTGATGTCAATATGAATTCTGCTTTTAATTTTCGTGTATTCTATTGCGAAAACAGTAATAAAAATCAGGTTTTAAGTGATTGCACTACTTTTACCGCAATGTTTAGATCAAAGTATTGTAGCTGCCTTTGTTCCACTTAACACGTGCAGAACCGAAGTGGCTTGTGTGTAAATGTCAAAGAAGTGTCAACATCATGCATTGTGCTTCAAATAATTTCCTATTCAAGCAACAATCCATTGGCTTTTACACTTTCAGACCCGAGCGATCCCATGCCGAAGGCCTTCACTATATATACTTGACTCTTATTTCTGCAGCAGACTGTGTATGAATAGTAAAGCAGTCATTTTATTGATTTGACGCTATCACAATTCAATGAATTTTGAAACTTTAATAGTACAGGTACATGTGTATTCTAGTTTTGCTGGTTTGCAAGGCTACAACATGAAATGGTTATAAAGTAGACGTGTAAGTAAAGGATGTCAGTAGCAACCCCGTGGCAGGCGCAAGTCCAAAATGTGCAACGATGAGTCAGACCCCCCTCTGGAAGGAAGGTGAGGGAGAGCGCCAAGGATGTGCTGGGAGGAATGGGTCCGAGAGGAGGAAACGGGTCCCTACCCCCCCTCTGGAAGTAAGGAAGGAGATTTCCTGAGAGGCAAGGGGTGGAGCGGCAGAGTTGGAAAAGGGCGGGTGTTGGTGGTTTTGGGATGAGAAAAGTCGTTTTTCGTCATGAAGGAGGGTTCGGATGGGAAAACGGAGGCCAGATTCGGATTCTACGTGAAATTTTGGGTTAGGAAGGATGTTTCCAGCAAAATCCCCCCCCCCCTCCTGTCAAACTTCCAACTTTGGTGTTAGAGATCGTAGAAAGTCGTGCAATAGCTCATTTGAAAGTTGAGAATGAAAAAATGCAGTGGAAAGCTCAGTTTGGTCCACTTTTCCTGGGTTGAGGGAGGAAAATGGCAGGAAAACGCCAGAGTTGGAAAAGTCAGGTGTTGGATGTTTTGCGATGAGAAAAGTCGTTTTTCGACATGAAGGAGACCTCGGATGGGAAAATGGAGGCCAGATTCGGACGTTTTGGCCACTTTTGGGTCTAGGAACTTCTTTCCAACTCAATCGGAGAGAAAAAGTTCTGACACCCCCCTCCTGTCAAACTTCCAACTTTCGTGTTAGAGATCGTAGAAAGTCGTGCAATAGCTCATTTGAAAGCTGAGAATGAGAAAAATGCAGTGGAAAGCTCAGTTTGGTCCACTTTTCCTGGGTTGAGGGAGGAAAATGGCAGGAAAACGTCAGAGTTGGAAAAGTCCGGTGTTGGATGTTTTGCGATGAGAAAAGTCGTTTTTCGACATGAAGGAGACCTCGGATGGGAAAATGGAGGCCAGATTCGGACGTTTTGGCCACTTTTGGGTCTAGGAACTTCTTTCCAACTCAATCGGAGAGAAAAAGTTCTGACACCCCCCTCCTGTCAAACTTCCAACTTTCGTGTTAGAGATCGTAGAAAGTCGTGCAATAGCTCATTTGAAAGCTGAGAATGAGAAAAATGCAGTGGAAAGCTCAGTTTGGTCCACTTTTCCTGGGTTGAGGGAGGAAAATGGCAGGAAAACGTCAGAGTTGGAAAAGTCCGGTGTTGGATGTTTTGCGATGAGAAAAGTCGTTTTTCGACATGAAGGAGACCTCGGATGGGAAAATGGAGGCCAGATTCGGACGTTTTGGCCACTTTTGGGTCTAGGAACTTCTTTCCAACTCAATCGGAGAGAAAAAGTTCTGACACCCCCCTCCTGTCAAACTTCCAACTTTCGTGTTAGAGATCGTAGAAAGTCGTGCAATAGCTCATTTGAAAGCTGAGAATGAGAAAAATGCAGTGGAAAGCTCAGTTTGGTCCACTTTTCCTGGGTTGAGGGAGGAAAATGGCAGGAAAACGTCAGAGTTGGAAAAGTCCGGTGTTGGATGTTTTGCGATGAGAAAAGTCGTTTTTCGACATGAAGGAGACCTCGGATGGGAAAATGGAGGCCAGATTCGGACGTTTTGGCCACTTTTGGGTCTAGGAACTTCTTTCCAACTCAATCGGAGAGAAAAAGTTCTGACACCCCCCTCCTGTCAAACTTCCAACTTTCGTGTTAGAGATCGTAGAAAGTCGTGCAATAGCTCATTTGAAAGCTGAGAATGAGAAAAATGCAGTGGAAAGCTCAGTTTGGTCCACTTTTCCTGGGTTGAGGGAGGAAAATGGCAGGAAAACGTCAGAGTTGGAAAAGTCCGGTGTTGGATGTTTTGGGATGAGAAAAGTCGTTTTTCGACATGAAGGAGACCTCGGATGGAAAAATGGAGTTCAAATTCGGAGTCTACGGGAAATTGTGGGTCTAGGAACTTCTTTCCAACTCAATCGGAGAGAAAAAGTTCTGACCCCCCCCCCCTCGGCAGCGATCTTCCAACTTTCGTGTTAGAGATCGTAGAAAGTCGTGCAATAGCTCGTTTGAAAGCTAAGAATGAGACAAATTCAATGGAAAACTCAGTTTGGTCCACTTTTTTTTTTCCTGGGTGAGGGAGGAAAATGTCAGGAAAACGTCAGAGTTGGAAAAGTTCCGGTGTAGATTTTTGCGAGAGAAAAGGTCGTTTATCTACATGAAGGAGACCTCGAGGAAAAAAAGGAGGCCAGATACGTACGTTATGGGGCCACATTTGGGTCTACGGAACTTCTTT